>JAHZTW010000001.1:384151976-384168134 GCA_020283515.1 Alliaria petiolata
TCTGGATCTCTAGAAACCAGAAGATATTTGAGAACCGGACCTTCTCGGTGAATGAAACCATCCTGAAAGCTCTCCTTGATGCTCGAGAGTGGAGCGTGGCCCAACCAATCTCGAATCCTCGACTCCCTCGGAAACCGATGCCTCAGGTTACTCCACAGTTACCTGATGACGGCTCCATTGTTTGTTGCACTGATGCAGCATGGATATCTGAACCAGGATTGGCGGGATCTGCAGGTTTCTGATGGGTTTTCTCCCATGACCGGATGCAGATCTCCTCCCACTCCACGGCGGGTTCCTTCATTTCGTCAGTTCTTATGGCGGAATTTTGGCGATCCGGTTTGCTCTCCTCAAAGCACTTAATTTGGGATTCACGTCCTTCACGCTACAATCTGATTCCCTCCAAGCGATCAAAGCAATAAACTCAGAAGATTCACTCTTGGAGATCCATGGAGTTCTTGCTAATATCTCTATCTTGTTTTTAAGTATTAAGTTTAAGTTTATTCCACAAACATTTAATCATGTGGCGGATACAGTTGCAAAACAGACTTTAAGGGCCTTCCGTGTATCAAATGAAAGTTTGGTTTTGTGTAAAAAAAAAGAGACCTCTTTACAAGAAAAACCGAATATACAGAAGTTAATACATTAATCATATATAATATTTATTAAATGTGGTGAATAAAGTTTGGGAAGTATTATTAAGTGTGTTGAATAAGTTTGTGCAGTGAATAAAGTCAATCTAACGATTATGATATATTTTGAATAACTTGTAAAATATTAAAGGAATATATTTTGTAATATATTTTAGGCTTGGTACTATAAATACTAAAGTTTGATGAGAGTTAGATTCAAGCTAAGTGAGAGCAATAAATTTGAGTGTTCTTGTAATCTTTTGGTGTTCATATAATAAAAGTTTCCTCTTATTTACTATTATTTTCCCCTTTCCTAATATATCATTTCTCCAAACCTCTTACGTGATTATACTATTTTATTATATAAAATTGTATGTGTCAAATTTACTAATTCACATAAAAAAAACTTATTTAACACATGTCAATTCTTTAATATAATTAGAAAACAAAAAAAAAACTTATTTTTCTTTTTTGTTTTTAAAACTAACTATATAAAATATAATTGGTTGATTTTTTAATATGTATCAAAATCTTATCGATTAACTTGACACATATCGCGATTATGTGAATTATTAACTTTGACGCATGGCACATGCCGCGATCATGTGAATTATTAACTTTAACGCATGCAACTTTTTGGGATACATGTCAATTTTTTAACTTTATATAATAAGATATATGTCTCCTTTCAAAATCATCTATGTAACATCAGCATTTTTCATAACTCAAAATTACTGGAGAAAAAACAATATTTTGGGATACCATGTTTTGATCTGCAATTTGTACCGACTCACGTAGCGTTACTGTTTTTCAATCTAGTACGCAAATTTGATGAGATTGAAAAACATCCCGATACCAAATGAAATAATTATTTTTTTTTGACTAAAATGAAATAATGTATTTTCGAAGGATATTTGTAACACTCCAACCGTCTCTATCAGCGAGGCCTCACACCTCTTACGGGCTGTGGGTCCCCCGTCCTTGTCCGACGGCCGGTGTGTTATTTTTCTCGGTGGTCCGACCGACTGATTTACTTGTCCCTGCAATCACCACGTGACCCTTTCTCGTGTTTTAGCTTCACTCACACGGTTCCGGAGGACTTCCAAGAAGGTCACCCATCCTAGTCCTATTCCAGCATAAGCACGCTTAACTCTGGAGTTCTCTTAGGGTAAGTGACCGAAAAAGATAAGTGCACTTTGATGACATAGGTAGCCAAAATCAATTCATATTCAAATAGGCTGGTCCGGATCGTTATAATATTTCAGCTTTCAAATATATGCATGTATTGTACTCCTAAATTTTCTGTGACAGTCACATCCAACTCTTTTGGAATTTTGTGATTAAATAGTCCTTATGAAACTTTGCGAATCTAGTAATCTTTTTTTGTTTAAGATAAGAAATCAGAGAATTTAGTTTTAAGAGATCAGCTGGAAATTTATTGAACACAAAAGCTGAACTAGTCAACTGCACAGACTCGCAGTTTGGATTTCAATAATTTATATTCTCTTTATCTGTTTTATCCGCGCTTCGCGCGGATTTGTTATTTTTGGTGGTATGATTTGTTTCTCTCTTCTCTTGTTATATTCGTATTTTCCTATTTTTTCGTGTATATGCGTAAATATTTTTTTATTGTATAATATTGTTATTTGCTTTCTGTTTTGTTGTCTTACTTTTTATTCTATTCACCCAATAGGCATATTCGAAGCCCATTTATATTTCGGTCAATTATTGTGTTTTGTCATTCTTTATACTTTCGTTTTTGTTTCTTAACATGTTGCTTTTTTTCTCCCACTTTCATCCTGCTCATATCTTTGAGTGGGTTATGTTTTTTTTATCTTTGAAGTTTTTTTTTTATTTGTTGTGGTTGGTTTATATAGTGTTTTTTGGGTTTACCCTGTTACAGTGTTTTAATTCTGTATTGATTGTGATTAATTCTCATTTTCTGTGTAATGAGTTAGTTATTTCTCGTGCTTTATTGTGTACGTTCCATTTTTTTCCTTTTGGAAGATTTGTAACTGAAACACTCGTTTTATTTTTCCTGCATTTTTATTTTCATTCCTTGTAAATGGTTTTTTTCCCAATTCCATCCCCTTTTCGGTGGGTCGCAATTTGTATTTTTAAATTGGTTATTGTTTCAAAATTTCCCATACACAACAAATTGGTCAATAGTTTTGTTAAGATATAATTTTTTACATAATCATTCGATCCAGAGACTATTTATATTATAGTTGCCTGTCAAATGTATTGGATATAAATGAATAACTCATAGTAACACACTTGTCTTACTTACTGTCCTTCTTTCTGAGCTTGCAAGTTAAACCACTCTGTTTTGTTGTTTAATTTTTGTTTTATAAATAAATCCCGCGTGTGTTTTATCTCGGTTAGGCGTTAATTTTGGGGAGTAGACAATCACTTGTGTTTGTCTTTAGATTTTTTTGCACATAATCTTTGTATCTTGTTATATTTTTTTTGTTAAAATCTTTCAATATTTGGTCTGATTGTATCTCGCCTCTCTGCCACTTAATATTAATAGTTTGAATGAAAAGCTACTTTTATTATAATCTTTTGAGACATAACTTCTTCTCAGAGATAATCTGGATCAGATTGAAAATACAGAGCATATAAAGTAGTTAAGCTTAAATGTTACTTGTCCGCTGATTTTTTGATTTGAGAAGAACCTCTAGAAACTCCTGAAGTTCACAAACTTTCTCATTTACTTATAGTAGTAGCATGTGTTGCATCTCGTATCCATGTCGTTGAGGTTGCAGAGCCGTGTTGGTCTGTTGTTTCTTAGATTGGTGAAGTAGCAGGGTTTCTTTATGAACATCATGCCTTGTAAGGATCTCTTGATATTTCTCCATGACTGATTTCCTCTTGCCTTACTTTTTTTCCACTGGAGGCTGTCCAAGTATGTTTTCCCTGCATGCATTTGGCATGTGCATAACATTAGAATTCCATATAGGTAAATACCATCCTCATAAGTATAGTTAGTGCGTGAAAATGAAATTAAAAAGGGATGTATATAAGTATTTGACAATGAAAGGGGAGAGAGAAGAAGGAGAGTTGAATTTGAAAGAAACCTCGAATTTGGACTATTTCTGCGTTTATATCCCCACTATTGCTTGCACACAGTTTCACCATACCTTCTCCTTCTCTCATAGACTGGTGATTTCATAATCTCAATCTCTACCTTTTTTTATTCTGGAAGATGTTCGTGGCGATCAATTGTATTAACTTTTTGTGCTGCTAATTAGGAACTGGTAATAGTGAGCTTGTGTAGCAGGCAATGATAGGTGATGAGTTGAACATATCTATTTATAAGAAGGTGGAGATGGTGGATTAGTGAGAAGTAAACGGCAGGTCGTGGGGGGTGTGGAATTGAAAGCAATAGTTAATCAGAGAATGAATAAGGAGTGTGACAGTTACGGATTTTGCATATTATTGGGGCTTTAATTACGTGGCATGAATGGGGAGGTGAAAAGATAGTAGAAACAAACGGCGAAGATGTAATGGGCATGGAGGAGCTATAAGTGACCCCACAGATGCGGCGGAGGAGCTGTGTCGTTGTTTGAGAGGAGTGGAGGTTGTCATCGTGAGTCGAGGATTAGGGATCGGGGAATCTCGTCGGAGGTTTCAGTGAGAGATTGAAGGCGTGAAGGATGTATTTGGGATGTAAATGGGCTCAAGGTTGACATACAATATTGGACTCCTGAATATTGTAATATGGGTGAAAGATAATTCTTGTGGGCCTGCAATTTATATGTGATATATTTTATTGGGCATGTGTTATTATTTTCATGCGCCGGAGGGAAGGAAAATATAAAGTTTGGAAGGATGATGAGGTGTCAAAAATTTAGACAATGTATAGATGACGTGGAGGCCTAAGAAGAGACACAATTCAACTTTATATATATAGATGTTTTATTGCGGTGATCAAAGAGGATGGATAATTTGGCTCTTTAATTTTAATAGAAGCAATGTTTGAACTAGGCCTGAGACTTTTGTTAACCGAACCGAACCGACCGATTTATTTCTGATTTTTAAAATTCTACCGAAATTAACCGAAAATCATTACGGTTCGGTTCGGTCGGGTTTTGGTTAATTCAGATATTTTAAATATTATCGAAATTAACCGAATTTTTTTTTTAAAAAAAACGTTTTAAATTTAAGAAATTCGGTTTAAATTTAAGAAATTCGGTTAAATCGGTTCGGGTATAACGGTTCGTTTCGGTTATTTGATTATAATCAACAAAAAAAAACTGGAAAAAAATAAGAAGAAGTGGAAGACGGATCGAGGAGGAAGAGGAAGAGAAGAAAGAGAAGAAGAGAATCGAAGAGGGAGAAGAAGAGATGAAGAAGAGAAGAAGAGGAAGAGAAGAAAGAGATGAAGAAAGGTAGGGAGAAGAAGGAGATGAAGAATGAAAAAGAAAAAGAAGAAGATCTGCAAAAGGAAGAGAAGAGAGAAGGAGACGGCGGCGTGGTCGCGTGGAAGTGATGATATTAAGTGTTTTTGTTTTTTTCGGTTAACCGATCGGTTTGGATGAACCGAACCGAACCGAGTCAATAACCGAATATAATTATCAAAGTTGCCGATCGGTTATTCACTTGTAACCGAATCATAACCGAACCGAAAAAAACTCGGTTCGGTTTAATCCCAGGGCTAGTTTGAACCCAAAAAAAAAGAATTTCAATAATTCGATTTTTGGGTTCACTCGGAAAATTGTATTTGTCAAACTGAAAATAAGCAGTATCTTTACATGGGCCTTATGAGTTATTTTGAGCCCAGCATCTATAAGCAGCATATATATGTCCCTCTAATATTTGCATAAGATTATAAACGTACAGATTGGAAAACGATATGAAATGCATATTCAACCATATAATTATGAAATAAATTGTTTCGGTAATAAGTTGATGAAATATTGTTGAAGAATTGACTGATACTTTGATAGAGATTGAAGTTGATCAGTGGTAGTGTACTATCGTTTTCTACTACCTTAGAGAAATTCATATTTTCCAATTTAAAACAAGATACCAACCGTCCCCTCATCATAAATAATGGAGTGACAAATACATTTTGTAACAAAAAGATATGATTTGTTACTTTTGGGATTTGTTCGTTTGATGGGAGATGACTGCAACATATATCTACCATTAGCGGCCAGAGATTAAATTCGTTTTTGTAGAAGCTCATTTAGCGCTTAACACTAATGACAGTGACGTTCATCGATTAAAATTTAATATACGTACTGAAAGTTTTAGTTTTTATTCAAAAAATAATCAGAAAAGAAAAAAGATGAGAAAGCAAATAATAAGTTAGGAACAATCACCAAAGTTTAAGGATTCTTTTTGAAAGAATTCTAGTAAGAAACAAAAAAAATGATTTATGATTGTGTGTTATTTTTTTAGGGTTCATTTTCTTGGGAATGTTAAATTTATTAAAGAAAGGAGAAATTGTTTATAAGAGTTTACAAAAAAACGTGGAAAACTGAAAAAAGAAAATACAATTTGAAGAAAAGACAATTGAAGAAATCGAAAAAATATAGGTCATGCTCTACACCGATCGATAAATATGTGTTTTCCGGCGTTCATTTCAGGGTTCATTTTGGTTGTGTTTAGAGACCCGATCCTTATATATAGAGAAATTTTTAAAGTTACAAACATATATCTAAAATTTTTTTTATAGACATATTATTATATTAATAAAATAATTTGGCCTTGGCCCATTGGTTACCTCCGTATTTGGAGAAGTCATGGGTTCGAATTCTTTGGCCATCTAGCCGCGCTCAAAAAATCACATCGATTTCGCGTACTCGGATGCAAAGCTTCGTTGGTTTAGTTTTTAGACCTAGAAAGCTTTTGGAATGTCCACGGTTATAAAAAAAAAATTAATAAAATAGTTTGGTTAACCAAACCGAAAAAAACGAATGTACAAAACTGAAATCATAAGAACGACATCTAACATGCATGTTCTGTTATTTTGTTTTAACAAATCACCAATTGAAAGGAATTTACCTCATTTATTAGCAACAACGAAACCTATTTCACTATCCATTTAAATTGACATTTAATTATTTTTAAGTCTTACTGTTCTTCTAGGCTTCCAATTGGAATGGATTTGAGAAATAAAAATAATTAAATGAATGCATGAAATAAAGTGGAAATGGAAATGGTGAGAGAAATTAATGAAAAACAATCTGTTATTTTGAGATAATAGAAATGAGTTCTTTTTATAGGTCATGATAAAAGGTTGACTGTGGTGTATAAACTTCAAAAATCTATTTAGCAGGTTTATGTTTAATATGAACCACGTGGAGTATTGTTTTCGTTCATTTCAAGATGTAGACAGTTCATTTTAATCATAAGTTACGTATTTTCCACGTGCCTAGCACCTTCGACCACTTACTAAAATTGTCGTACCGCAAAATTAAATACATAGAATTTCGTAGTAACAAGAATTAAAAGAAGAAAAAAGAAGAAAAAAGAAGAAGATAATATTCGCAGCAATAACAACGATGAGGTAATATTCGATTATTCATATTTCATAAAACTGTTGTACCGTCACACTTTATCCGTCTGAAAAGAGTTTAGTTAGGCGGAACATGGTACGGCGATGATTGCGTGATGCTCACTTACTCACGTACTTGTCGGGAATCTTCTATGACACGTGTCGAATACTCATAGGAGAGAGACATTTACAGAATAGAAGAAGGAAGGAGAAACAAAGGGCTTTATAGCTGAAAGTGAGGCCTAACGAATCTTAAACATAAGAAATGGCCACAAGCAAGAGTTTGGCACAAACTACTATTCCTTTTTTCTCAACCATAAAGCTGTAAATAACAAAATATAGCTGCTTTTTAGAGTTTAACTCAATAATAAGAAATGGTCACAAGCAAAAAAAATTTTGTTAACAAAACAAAAAAATTAAATATTAATAAAGAAATGCTTATATATGATTACTTTTTCTCGATATATCAATCTTCATTAATTGTATATCTAGGAGATAGTGAGGGTTTGTGATAGACTCTGACAAGCTCAGCAGCGAGCAACACGTTTTTCATAAGCAACCTCTCTTTGACAAATGCTGATTGGTTAGGCGATATGAAACTTGGAAGGATCTCTTTCAACCGATTTGCTAAATTTTTGATATTACTTTATACATGACGTTGCAGCATGAATTTGGACGGTAATCTTTCATCCTTCTTGCTTCTTCTTTCTTTGGGATTAGAGCAAGAATAGTGGAATTAATTCCTTTTGCTAGAAGCCCTTTTTAAAAAAAATTGAACTGTAACCGTAAAATATTGTTCAGTGATTGTTCATGCAGCGTTTAAAAATTCAGAAGTATATTCATCGGGCCTGGAGATTTGCTATTTGGCATAGTAAAGAGAACACTTGGCACTTCCACCTCAGAAACTTCACGAATCAGTTGAGTATAATCTATTTCCGCAACTAAATGTGTTTTAAACTCTCAGTTATGGATTTATGGTTTAAAATCAAGAGTTAATTGTCAGGTAAAAAAATCAAGAGTTAATATTAGGAAAATAGTTTTTTTTCAAAGTTATTTAGGTAAATGATTTTGGTGACAAAATCATAAATAACAAAAAATAATATTTTGCATAATTGAATAAAATTATTTTTTATATATTCACACATAATTATATTATCTAATAGAATAATGTGAATGTGATATATGGTAAAATAGCTGATCGGTGAAATATCAATGCACCATTATATGCAGCAATAGGAGTGGTCGTTCGGATTATTCGAATACAATCGGGTCGGGTCTTTCGGATATCGGGTATAAAGGGATGGGATCCATTCGGATATTTATAATTTTTGGATCGGGTACGGATCGGTTCTAATCGGGTTCGGATCGGTTCCAGGTATCCGAATCACTCAAAATTTATGTAAATATTTTTTTACAAAAACTCAAATATTTTATATATTTCAGTTATTTTGTTGAATTTTGCCAAAAAAAAAATATTTTAACAAATATAACTAAAATTTTTTCGATATTTTGATTATTTTAATCTAAAATTATCTAATATATTTGATTTATAATTATAATTTTAAATATTTTAGTTATTCGAGTTTAACTATAAATTATATTTTTAAGTATATAATTGTATTTCGGGTATTTCGGATACCCATTCGGTTCTCGATTCGGTCAAGGTTCGGATCCGGTTTTTCGGATATAGAAGTATAGGACCCATTTGGGTTATTATACAAGTTTCGATTCGGTTCGGTACATTTTAGTTCGGTTCAGATCGGTTCGGTTCTTCGGATTCGGTTAAAATGTCCATGCCTATGGAGCAACATATTTTAAAATAAAATGACGTGCTGTTAGATAACTTTCAAATGTTTTATTTATCCCATAAAAGATTAAGATCATTAATTAGGTTAATGGAAAATATAAGATTAGTTAGTACATACAACATACTATCTTTGTTTTTTGAATGGATGATGTTTTAGTTTTTTTTCTTGTTTTTAAAAGGTTGTTTGTTTTAATTTTTAATTAATGCATTTTTAGTTTTACAAAAAGCTTTATACTAATTGGAAAGAGAAAAATAGTGTTAATATAAAAATAAAAAAAATAAAAAATAAAACAAAAACAATTATAAAAATGTATTTTAATATGTGTGAAAATATTAAAACATCATATTTTTAAAAAATAGAGGGAATAGTATATATTGATAAATCTTAACCTATAAATTATTCAGAAATTGTTTGTAATTAAAAAAAGGTTAGTCGATCGAAAAAATCTAGCATGTGATTATCCTGCCTCATCCATCCCACTTTCACATCATTAAAATCCAAATCCCATCATTGCCCATCACTAATCAATAAACAATTATAGTAATAAACCCAAAACGGATTATCGAAACCCTACCTACGTGGGACCCCACTTCCCCAAGTCCTTTTCCATTTCCGTAAAGTGTTTTCTTTTCCGTATCAGAGATAAACTTACGTGGTTCTCTTAACAGCCGTTAATTTTGATCTTTGCAGATCCAACGGAGAGTGTAAGAGACCCGTAGGTACACCCGCGTTGCAGAAGATAATAATCAACAAGATGGTCTGAGAAAAAACATCGCCATGAATTAAAAAACACCGTATCTCCCGAAGTGGAAAGAGAAAACAAATACAGTATATATTAATTTTAAAACAATTGAAAAGAATATTAAATTTTATATAAAAAAGAAAAATATCGAAGAGGAGCACAGTAACGCAATCAGACTCCACAGTCCAAGGAGTTTGCATCATCTCTCTCTCCGATTTGGAATCGCCGGTAACTGAGTCAACTCGGTGGAGGTTACTTTTTTTTGTATGTGTAAATCAGTGATCTGATGGATCCGAGTGGGATGATGAACGAAGGAGCACCGTTTAACCTGGCGGAGATCTGGCAGTTTCCGTTGAACGGAGTTTCCAACGTGGCACAACAGGTCGCGGGTTCGAATCTAACCGCCACCGTCTCCGGCGACCAGGCGCGTATGAGCCACGCGCTCTCGCAGGCGGTGATTGAAGGCATCACCGGCGCGTGGAAGCGGCGGGACGAAGAGACTGAGTCCGGGAAGGTTGTCTCGACCAGCAACTGCAATGGCGCGGTACGTATTCTTCGTTTGATGGTTCTGTTTCTGTAAAATAATTTGAACCTTTTTTTTTTTTTTTACTAATTTGAAACTGTTTCATTGATTTTTAATATTATTCTGTTTAGGATTTGTATAGTTTCTTTTCAGTTGAATTATTAACCAGAAAAAAGCTTTTAACATTGATGCAATTTCTAAATTAAAACTCTAGAAAACATATTAGTAGTGTGATTATCTTTAAATTCGTCATTTTATTTTCATTTGGCCAGTCATAATTTTTTGGGTTTGATTAGAACGAAGGTGAGAACAAAAGACAGAAGATGGTTGAAGTTTGTGATGGAAAAGCGGAAGCAGGATCGCCGGAGACGAACATGGATCAAAAGAAGCAGCAGATCGAACCAACAAAAGATTATATTCATGTTCGAGCAAGAAGAGGTCAAGCTACTGATAGTCACAGTCTAGCTGAAAGAGTAATGATTGATATAATATAACTCTTTTTCTTTACCTGAATGAGTAAAAATAAAAATCGATTTTGGAGTTAAAAACAATTTTCTTTGGTTTTTGGTAGGCGAGAAGAGAAAAAATAAGCGAGCGGATGAAAATCTTGCAAGATCTTGTGCCAGGATGTAACAAGGTATATATCATACAGTTTTCACAGAGATTCTCCCTTTTGCATTCATATTCACATCTATCAACAATTGAATTTTTATATTTTGCAAGGTTATTGGAAAAGCACTTGTTCTAGATGAGATAATCAATTATATACAATCATTGCAACGTCAAGTTGAGGTGAAACCTCTTTTCATCTCTTCTCTATTGTTTGTTTACTTTACCCTACCGACGTACATGTGTGTCTCATAAGATCACATGCTTGTGATTTTCAGTTCTTATCGATGAAGCTCGAAGCAGTCAACTCAAGAATGAACCCTGGCAGCGAGGTTTTTCCACCGAAAGAGGTGATGAAACTGTTGCGATTCTCATGACCCATCAACTCAATCTTCTACATTTCAATTTGGTAATCTTTTTGTGTGACCAATCTATGTGAATTTGGTAAAACTCAGTTTGGTCAGCAAGCGTTTGAGAATCAGGAGATGCAGTTCGGGTCGCAGTCTACAAGGGAGTATGGTAGAGGAGCCTCACCAGAGTGGTTGCATATGCAGATAGGATCAGGTGGTTTCGAAAGAACATCTTCATAAGGAAACATCTTCTTACTACAACTAAGAGAAACGCCCTAAATTCCTCAGAAGAAAAAGCATACATAGATATAAACCTCATTCTCATTATAGGTAATAATTATATGGATGTGAATATACACGTCTTATTGTTATATAAAAGAAGAAGAAGATAGATATAGTTGTTTCACATCAAGCACAAAGCTGGGAAGGATCTTGGTTTTTAGGATGTCGTTTAAAATGTATTTTCGTATGCTCTTTCTTGAAAGTAGAAACCTCTTGTACAAGAAAGTACGTTCTTCATTATAAAATTTATCTCAATTCTTACCAAGCTTCATTCTTTTACTTGCATCACACAATGTCACATTAAACATATAACAATAAACTAAATAATAATATAAAGATATGCCTTTGAATATGATATTCCTCTGCTGGGATTCCCTTCCTCTGCTTGTGACTGTAGACTGTTGAAATAGTCGCACATGATTGGAAACAGAAATACTGTCTTCTGGTCTGGGTAACTTCTATATTGGACAACAATGTTCAGCTTAAGTTTTCATTTGGGCTTAAGCGAACAACCTAAATCCGATTATGGTTTTCGCTATAGATACTTTTGTTATCTCTAATCTTTGTTGTATTTTGAATGTAGAAAACACATTGTTGGTAAACCATGGAAATTTGTGTCGTGTTCTTTATGTTTTATTTTTAATTTTTGTTGCATACTCGATTTCTTAGGATGAAACCTTTTCAAGTCTTAGAATTATGTTGATCAAGTTTCATCTTGGAAAATCAAACATTTAGCACTTTTATTAAATGTTTGATTTGAGACATAAAAGTTAGAAAGAAATCTAAAATTTGACTTAATTGAGTAGATAAACTAAGAAAAAAAATCAATGATATTTCTTCTAACAATATGCCAAAAATTAATGGTTTCTCATAGGTTTTAACCGCATCTGCCACAAGTGCACATGGTATATTTTCTATTATAATAAAGAAGACATGGCACTAAACGACCACACATGATAAAAATAGAGAATCCACCATATAACGTGTATCACAAGGATGGACATTTGTATCCCTCCAAACACACGCCCACCTGCAGAATCTTTGCACCATTCTCGGAGACCACCTTCGACGCTGCTGCCACACGAGCGCTTCATGCCTCGACCTCAAGGAGAATTTCCGCCTCTCATTATCCATGAAAGCGAAAGTCTTCACCTCCAGACGCCACCTCCTGCCCAGAACAATCAGAGGACCGCACTTGCTCCCTTATATCAGTGCGAGTAAAACCTATATCTTTTGTTTTATTTTGTAAAACAAAATATGAAACTTATGTACATGAGAGGAAAAGTGTTAACTTTCATTTTCCCCATATTTATGGATGTAGTTTTTTTTTTTAAATTCTCATAAAAATCCATTTATTTATATCCAAAATGTTTTTGAATATTAAAACAAAAATTAACCAAATGTTCTTAATTACTAAAATACAACTTTATAAAGTCAAGATCAAATATCTTACAATTTCAAATTTGGCGCATTATTTATTGTTGATAATAAATAATTTGGCCTCTTAATTATTTTTGCTAATAAATAATTTTAACTTGTTATTTATTTATAATAATATATAATTTTGGTATTTTTTTATTTTATCTAACAAGTTATTTTATCTTAAGTCTAAAAACAAGTGTATGTTATTTTTGAAAAACCTCTAGGATGCATTATAAATATTGACTTTTAATTCTAATATGATGTGGGATTTTGAACACTTTGAACAAATGATTTTACATTTTAATTATTATTTTTTTGAATCGTTAAAAAAAAAATTTATCAAGTTATTACATACAAAATATATAACATAATAATTTCTGAAAAACTTAAAAATCATCCACCTTTTTATCAATACAGTTTTGTGACAGTAACTAAAGAAGCTACTAACGATGCATGAATCTATATGATTCTTATTTATTAAAGTAACAAATCAAACAGTTATGAATACGAGGTTAATACGTTATTTTCAATGATATATTTGGTTGATTATTTTGAAAATAACTCTTTAGTGACTAATAATATTTAAGGTGATTTTAATATATATACATAGTTGACCAATTATTTAAATATATGGTAATAGATAATGCAAAATTAGTTATTTTACAGAGAGAAACTAATATTGGATCAAAACAATCCTTCTTATTTTTTCTTAATTACAAAAATACCATTAGACTGAAAACTCTGGTAACACTGTTCATTGTCCGTTTCGGCAACTCTGTTTACTGTCCGGAAATCATGTTAACCCAGTTATTATATTATAAATTTATCGTGTTTATCGAGTTATCATAACATAAAAAATATGAAATATGAAATTATCGTGTTAACAAGTTATCATGTCATATAAAATGTGTGTTATTGATTAGTTAACTTCGTTAACTTAACAAAATTGTACAAAGTTATATTGATAACAATTTAACTAACTTTGTTACTGTTTAACTTTCATCATTAACTTCATCACCATCACCAACAACGTTATCATCACATTGTTTCCAACCCCAGTGTTACCGTCATTGACGTTATCGTCGCCACCGTCCATCACTCACAACACCATCACCAAACTCCACCTCCACCTTCACCATCCTCCACCACACTTTTTCTTCTTCCATCTCCTTCTTCTTCCTTCTCCTTCTTCTTCTAACTTTTTTTATTGTTCTTCATTCATTTTCATCCAAAGTATATGGAGAGAGAGAGAAAGAGAGACATATGTAATTCAAACATCTCAAAATATTTGGTTGATTATTGGCTTTTGACCTGAGCACTTATCACTGTACTACAAGAAAAAATCTGACCTTGAAGGGTATCAAGGAGTCAATTGACTTCATGACTGAGGCTGGAATCAAAACACAGTTAGATTTGGTTTCGTTCTTTAAACCGATGAGATCCAGTGGTAATCGGAGGATCAGGTCGTAGCAAGTTTTCGCCTTTTTCTGTTAAAGCACGACATGTTTGAGAGAATGCTTTACAGAAGAACAAAAGTACAACTGCTGATCTCCAATTGCTTGTTTAGGCCGATAATGGTATACGGAAGAACAAAAGTACAACTGCTGGTATTTAGGCTTTAAAAGAGTGTTTCATTTTTATTACCGTGAAAAAACATATCTTAGGTTGAAGGCTTACTTGTTGTATTTCCTAGGAAATGCTATCCTCCGAAAAACTGTCCAACTTTCTTTGGGGGTTAATCATTTTGGCTTAATGATGACGCATGTTGGATCTGCACATAGTGCAACGTCTTCGTTGTGAGAAGTAAGTTATATCTTCCATCCTGAAATGTATTTCTCTAGTTATAATGTATAAACAAAGGAAATATATCTGAAGAGTTTGTCTAGTAACGCTCTATATTTTTCTTAATCAATTTTAAGAAAAGATATACTAGCCTTAGCTAGGTATGTAGCATTAGATGTCACCTTTTGTTGGCGGAAACACAAGCTTCTTCTTTCCACATATCATCCAGGACAATCAAAGACTTGCTGGTTTCCAACAGTCGAAAAAGTTTTTCCTGGAGCTCATCTTCTATCATATATGAGTCTCTATGTTCATCATGCTTCGAACTAAGCCTCTGCAAGATCGTTTGCCACACGTATTTTCGTGTAAACTGTTGTGAAACACACATCCACACAACTCCATCAAAATGGCTTTTTACCATCTCATGATTAATTAATTTGACACCTTATTTATTTTTTGCTAATAAATAATTTTGGGATGTTATTTATTTATATTAATATGTAATTTAAGCTTGTTATTTATATTAGAAAACAAGTTAGTTTAAGTTTTTATTTCTAAAAACATGTATCTATTATTTTTTTTAAACATGTATTATAAATATTGACTTTTCATATTTATATCATTATAAATTTTGAACAATTTTTACAGGTTTTGCATTTTATAATTTTTTTTATTTTTTTTAATATGTATTATTCTATCTTAAATTTTTTTTAGTAAGTTATTATGTACGAAATATATAACATAACAAATTTTGAAAACTTTCAAATTAATCCACCTTTGTATCAATACAATTTTGTTATTGTAACTAAAGAAGCTATAAACGATGCAAAAATCTATATAATTCATATTTATTTTGGTAACAAATCAAGGAGTTAATGAATACTAGGTTTATACGTTATTTCCAAATAATAACTCTTTAGTGACTGGTATCTGAGTGCTGATGATGTTGAAAAAAAAAAAAAAAAAAATTCTTTAGCGCCTATACAATACGCACGAGTTAATACTTAGGGCCTGACTGGTTTAAACGCAGCGGTGTCGGTTGCGGTTGCGGGAGTTTGCGGAAGCGGACGATTGCGGTTAACAGCGTTATTAAGCGGGTTGTACGACTGGCAGCGCGGTTTGAAACGGGTGCGTTTGCGGGATATTTACGACTGGTTAACTGGCGGGTGCAATAGCGGTTAAACAATAAATTAACAATATAAACATATTTTATAACTATAAAAAATATTAAAAACCATATTATTATAAAAAACTATAAAATTATTAATTAAACATAATTAATTATAAAAATTATTACTTTTATTTATGAATTTTTTTAGTTTTGATGAAAGTTATGATTTTAATAGAGAAATGGTTTTTTTTTGTATGAAGATGTTAGATGAAAAGAATTTTAGTTATTATATATACATTAGTGATGAAAAGAAAATTTATCAAAATAATTAGAGTTTATAGATCTTATACATATAAAATTATGAAAGATTGTTAATGAATAGTAGTTAAAAA
>JAHZTW010000001.1:384214379-384341407 GCA_020283515.1 Alliaria petiolata
GGGGGGGGGGGGGGGGGGGGGGGGGGGGGGGGGGGGGGGGGGGGGGAGCTAAGCTGGCGGATCCTGAATAACCCGAGTGGACTCTTGTCTCGTATACTAGCAGGAAAATACTTTAGCAATTCAAGCTTCCTGGAGAGTAAAGTCCCGAGAGTTGCGTCACATGGATGGAGAAGCATTTGTGTTGGCCGTGATCTCCTGAACAAACAACTAGGTTGAGTAACTGGAAACAGAACCTCAATCAGTATTTGGGAGGATATGTGGCTATCCCTTAAATAACAACGGAGACCCATGGGACCTCCCTCAAAGGAGACACAATTTTTACGAGTCTCGGACCTCCTCCTGCCAAATTCTGCAGAGTGGGATGTCGTGAACATCGAGCTAATACTACCCATCTACAAAGAAGATATTCTATCCTTAAATCCAAGTGTACTTGGAGCCCCGGATAAAAGAAGATGGCTTAGACATCCTTCAGGCGAGTAAACTACGAAGACTGGGTATTATGCAGCAGAGGATGAGTTTACCATTCAAGCACCGCTCCCTGCAACAAACTGGAACAATCAGGTATGGAAGGTGGAAGCGGCACCAAAAGTAAAGATGTTTATGTGGAAATCCCTTCAAGGAGCCTTACCGGTTGGAGAACAACTGGAGATTAGACAGATCCAAGTGGACCCGAAATGTTGTAGATGTGAAGCCCCAAAATCAATACTCCATATACTTTTCCATTGCCGTTTCGCTCGTGATGTCTGGAGAGGAGCACCCTTCAACACTGATTTCGACCCGGCTTAGGTTACATCCTTAGCTACAGGACTATCTGTTGTTCAATCCTTCTACGCTCTGCCGCCAATCGGTTTGGACAGAGGCATCTTATACCCTTGAATCTGCTAGGCCATCTGGATCTCTAGAAACCAGAAGATATTTGAGAACCGGACCTTCTCGGTGAATGAAACCATCCTGAAAGCTCTCCTTGATGCTCGAGAGTGGAGCGTGGCCCAACCAATCTCGAATCCTCGACTCCCTCGGAAACCGATGCCTCAGGTTACTCCACAGTTACCTGATGACGGCTCCATTGTTTGTTGCACTGATGCAGCATGGATATCTGAACCAGGATTGGCGGGATCTGCAGGTTTCAGATGGGTTTTCTCCCATGACCGGATGCAGATCTCCTCCCACTCCACGGCGGGTTCCTTCATTTCGTCAGTTCTTATGGCGGAATTTTGGCGATCCGGTTTGCTCTCCTCAAAGCACTTAATTTGGGATTCACGTCCTTCACGCTACAATCTGATTCCCTCCAAGCGATCAAAGCAATAAACTCAGAAGATTCACTCTTGGAGATCCATGGAGTTCTTGCTAATATCTCTATCTTGTTTTTAAGTATTAAGTTTAAGTTTATTCCACAAACATTTAATCAAGTGGCGGATACAGTTGCAAAACAGACTTTAAGGGCCTTCCGTGTATCAAATGAAAGTTTGGTTTTGTGTAAAAAAAAAGAGACCTCTTTACAAGAAAAACCGAATATACAGAAGTTAATACATTAATCATATATAATATTTATTAAATGTGGTGAATAAAGTTTGGGAAGTATTATTAAGTGTGTTGAATAAGTTTGTGCAGTGAATAAAGTCAATCTAACGATTATGATATATTTTGAATAACTTGTAAAATATTAAAGGAATATATTTTGTAATATATTTTAGGCTTGGTACTATAAATACTAAAGCTTGATGAGAGTTAGATTCAAGCTAAGTGAGAGCAATAAGTTTGAATGTTCTTGTAATCTTTTGGTGTTCATATAATAAAAGTTTCCTCTTATTTACTATTATTTTCCCCTTTCCTAATATATCATTCCTCCAAACCTCTTACGTGATTATACTATCTTATTATATAAAATTGTATGCGTCAAATTTACTAATTCACATAAAAAAAAGCTTATTTAACACATGTCAATTCTTTAATATAATTGGAAAACAAAAAAAGAAACTTATTTTTTTTTTTTTTTTTCAAAACTAACTATATAAAATATAATTGGTTGATTTTTTAATATGTATCAAAATCTTATCGATTAACTTGACACATATCGCGATTATGTGAATTATTAACTTTGACGCATGGCACATGACGCGATCATGTGAATTATTAACTTTAACGCATGAAACTTTTTGGGATACATGTCAATTTTTTAACTTTATATAATAAGATATATGTCTCCTTTCAAAATCATCTATGTAACATCAGCATTTTTCATAACTCAAAATTACTGGAGAAAAAACAATATTTTGGGATACCATGTTTTGATCTGCAATTTGTACCGACTCACGTAGCGTGACTGTTTTTCAATCTAGTACGCAAATTTGATGAGATTGAAAAACATCCCGATACCAAATGAAATAATTATTTTTTTTTGACTAAAATGAAATAATGTATTTTCGAAGGATATTTGTAACACTCCGACCGCCTCTATCAGCGAGGCCTCACACCTCTTACGGGCTGTGGGTCTTCCGCTCCTGTCCGACGGCCGGTGTGTTATTTTTCTCGGTGGTCCGACCGACTGATTTACTTGTCCCTGCAATCACCACGTGACCCTTTCTCGTGTTTTAACTTCACTCACACGGTTCCGGAGGACTTCCAAGAAGGTCACCCATCCTAGTCCTATTCCAGCATAAGCACGCTTAACTCTGGAGTTCTCTTAGGGTAAGTGACCGAAAAAGATAAGTGCACTTTGATGACATAGGTAGCCAAAATCAATACATATTCAAATAGGCTGGTCCGGATCGTTATAATATTTCAGCTTTCAAATATATGCATGTATTGTACTCCTAAATTTTCTGTGACAGTCACATCCAACTCTTTTGGAATTTTGTGATTAAATAGTCCTTATGAAACTTTGCGAATCTAGTAATCTTTTTTTGTTTAAGATAAGAAATCAGAGAATTTAGTTTTAAGAGATCAGCTGGAAATTTATTGAACACAAAAGCTGAACTAGTCAACTGCACAGACTCGCAGTTTGGATTTCAATAATTTATATTCTCTTTATCTTTATGTTTTATTGCGGTGATCAAAGAGGATGGATAATTTGGCTCTTTAATTTTAATAGAAGCAATGTTTGAACTAGGCCTGGGACTTCTGTTAACCGAACCGAACCGACCGATTTATTTTTGATTTTTAAAATTCTACCGAAATTAACCGAAAATCATTACGGTTCGGTTCGGTCGGTTTTTGGTTAATTCAGATATTTTAAATATTACCGAAATTAACCGAATTTTTTTTAAAAAAAAAACGTTTTAAATTTAAGAAATTCGGTTTAAATTTAAGAAATTCGGTTAAATCGGTTCGGGTATAACGGTTCGTTTCGGTTATTTGATTATAATCAACAAAAAAAACTGGAAAAAAATAAGAAAAAGTGGAAGACGGATCGAGGAGGAAGAGGAAGAGAAGAAAGAGAAGAAGAGAATCGAAGAGGGAGAAGAAGAGATGAAGAAGAGAAGAAGAAGCGAAGAAGAGGAAGAGAAGAAAGAGATGAAGAAGAGGAAGAGAAGAAAGAGATGAAGAAAGGTAGGGAGAAGAAGGAGATGAAGAATGAAAAAGAAAAAGAAGAAGATCTGCAAAAGGAAGAGAAGAGAGAAGGAGATGAAGAATGAAAAAGAAAAAGAAGAAGATCTGCAAAAGGAAGAGAAGAGAGAAGGAGACGGCGGCGTGGTCGCGTGGAAGTGATGATATTAAGTGTTTTTGTTTTTTTCGGTTAACCGATCGGTTTGGATGAACCGAACCGAACCGAGTCAATAACCGAATATAATTATCAAAGTTGCCGATCGGTTATTCACTTGTAACCGAATCATAACCGAACCGAAAAAAACTCGGTTCGGTTTAATCCCAGGGCTAGTTTGAACCCAAAAAAAAAGAATTTCAATAATTCGATTTTTGGGTTCACTCGGAAAATTGTATTTGTCAAACTGAAAATAAGCAGTATCTTTACATGGGCCTTATGAGTTATTTTGAGCCCAGCATCTATAAGCAGCATATATATGTCCCTCTAATATTTGCATAAGATTATAAACGTACAGATTGGAAAACGATATGAAATGCATATTCAACCATATAATTATGAAATAAATTGTTTCGGTAATAAGTTGATGAAATATTGTTGAAGAATTGACTGATACTTTGATAGAGATTGAAGTTGATCAGTGGTAGTGTACTATCGTTTTCTACTACCTTAGAGAAATTCATATTTTCCAATTTAAAACAAGATATCAACCGTCCCCTCATCATAAATAATGGAGTGACAAATACATTTTGTAACAAAAAGATATGATTTGTTACTTTTGGGATTTGTTCGTTTGATGGGAGATGACTGCAACATATATCTACCATTAGCGGCCAGAGATTAAATTCGTTTTTGTAGAAGCTCATTTAGCCTTAACACTAATGACAGTGACGTTCATCGATTAAAATTTAATATACGTACTGAAAGTTTTAGTTTTTATTCAAAAAATAATCAGAAAAGAAAAAAGGTGAGAAAGCAAATAATAAGTTAGGAACAATCACCAAAGTTTAAGGATTCTTTTTGAAAGAATTCTAGTAAGAAACAAAAAAAATGATTTATGATTGTGTGTTATTTTTTTAGGGTTCATTTTCTTGGGAATGTTAAATTTATTAAAGAAAGGAGAAATTGTTTATAAGAGTTTACAAAAAAACGTGGAAAACTGAAAAAAGAAAATACAATTTGAAGAAAAGACAATTGAAGAAATCGAAAAAATATAGGTCATGCTCTACACCGATCGATAAATATGTGTTTTCCGGCGTTCATTTCAGGGTTCATTTTGGTTGTGTTTAGAGACCCGATCCTTATATATAGAGAAATTTTTAAAGTTACAAACATATATCTAAAATTTTTTTTATAGACATATTATTATATTAATAAAATAATTTGGCCTTGGCCCATTGGTTACCTCCGTATTTGGAGAAGTCATGGGTTCGAATTCTTTGGCCATCTAGCCGCGCTCAAAAAATCACATCGATTTCGCGTACTCGGATGCAAAGCTTCGTTGGTTTAGTTTTTAGACCTAGAAAGCTTTTGGAATGCCCACGGTTATAAAAAAAAATTTAATAAAATAGTTTGGTTAACCAAACCGAAAAAAACGAATGTACAAAACTGAAATCATAAGAACGACATCTAACATGCATGTTCTGTTATTTTGTTTTAACAAATCACCAATTGAAAGGAATTTACCTCATTTATTAGCAACAACGAAACCTATTTCACTATCCATTTAAATTGACATTTAATTATTTTTAAGTCTTACTGTTCTTCTAGGCTTCCAATTGGAATGGATTTGAGAAATAAAAATAATTAAATGAATGCATGAAATAAAGTGGAAATGGAAATGGTGAGAGAAATTAATGAAAAACAATCTGTTATTTTGAGATAATAGAAATGAGTTCTTTTTATAGGTCATGATAAAAGGTTGACTGTGGTGTATAAACTTCAAAAATCTATTTAGCAGGTTTATGTTTAATATGAACCACGTGGAGTATTGTTTTCGTTCATTTCAAGATGTAGACAGTTCATTTTAATCATAAGTTACGTATTTTCCACGTGCCTAGCACCTTCGACCACTTACTAAAATTGTCGTACCGCAAAATTAAATACATAGAATTTCGTAGTAACAAGAATTAAAAGAAGAAAAAAGAAGAAGATAATATTCGCAGCAATAACAACGATGAGGTAATATTCGATTATTCATATTTTATAAAACTGTTGTACCGTCACACTTTATCCGTCTGAAAAGAGTTTAGTTAGGCGGAACATGGTACGGCGATGATTGCGTGATGCTCACTTACTCACGTACTTGTCGGGAATCTTCTATGACACGTGTCGAATACTCATAGGAGAGAGACATTTACAGAATAGAAGAAGGAAGGAGAAACAAAGGGCTTTATAGCTGAAAGTGAGGCCTAACGAATCTTAAACATAAGAAATGGCCACAAGCAAGAGTTTGGCACAAACTACTATTCCTTTTTTCTCAACCATAAAGCTGTAAATAACAAAATATAGCTGCTTTTTAGAGTTTAACTCAATAATAAGAAATGGTCACAAGCAAAAAAAATTTTGTTAACAAAACAAAAAAATTAAATATTAATAAAGAAATGCTTATATATGATTACTTTTTCTCGATATATCAATCTTCATTAATTGAATATCTAGGAGATAGTGAGGGTTTGTGATAGACTCTGACAAGCTCAGCAGCGAGCAACACGTTTTTAATAAGCAACCTCTCTTTGACAAATGCTGATTGGTTAGGCGATATGAAACTTGGAAGGATCTCTTTCAACCGATTTGCTAAATTTTTGATATTACTTTATACATGACGTTGCAGCATGAATTTGGACGGTAATCTTTCATCCTTCTTGCTTCTTCTTTCTTTGGGATTAGAGCAAGAATAGTGGAATTAATTCCTTTTGCTAGAAGCCCTTTTTAAAAAAAATTGAACTGTAACCGTAAAATATTGTTCAGTGATTGTTCATGCAGCGTTTAAAAATTCAGAAGTATATTCATCGGGCCTGGAGATTTGCTATTTGGCATAGTAAAGAGAACACTTGGCACTTCCACCTCAGAAACTTCACGAATCAGTTGAGTATAATCTATTTCCGCAACTAAATGTGTTTTAAACTCTCAGTTATGGATTTATGGTTTAAAATCAAGAGTTAATTGTCAGGTAAAAAAATCAAGAGTTAATATTAGGAAAATAGTTTTTTTTCAAAGTTATTTAGGTAAATGATTTTGGTGACAAAATCATAAATAACAAAAAATAATATTTTGCATAATTGAATAAAATTATTTTTTATATATTCACACATAATTATATTATCTAATAGAATAATGTGAATGTGATATATGGTAAAATAGCTGATCGGTGAAATATCAATGCACCATTATATGCAGCAATAGGAGTGGTCGTTCGGATTATTCGAATACAATCGGGTCGGGTCTTTCGGATATCGGGTATAAAGGGATGGGATCCATTCGGATATTTATAATTTTTGGATCGGGTACGGATCGGTTCTAATCGGGTTCGGATCGGTTCCAGGTATCCGAATCACTCAAAATTTATGTAAATATTTTTTTACAAAAACTCAAATATTTTATATATTTCAGTTATTTTGTTGAATTTTGCCAAAAAAAAATTTTTTAACAAATATAACTAAAATTTTAATTTTTTCGATATTTTGATTATTTTAATCTAAAATTATCTAATATATTTGATTTATAATTATAATTTTAAATATTTTAGTTATTCGAGTTTAACTATAAATTATATTTTTAAGTATATAATTGTATTTCGGGTATTTCGGATACCCATTCGGTTCTCGATTCGGTCAAAGTTCGGATCCGGTTTTTCGGATATAGAAATATAGGACCCATTTGGGTTATTATACAAGTTTCGATTCGGTTCGGTATTTTTTAGTTCGGTTCAGATCAGTTCGGTTCTTCGGTTCCGGTTAAAATGTCCATGCCTATGCAGCAACATATTTTAAAATAAAATGACGTGCTGTTAGATAACTTTCAAATGTTTTATATATCCCATAAAAGATTAAGATCATTAATTAGGTTAATGGAAAATATAAGATTAGTTAGTACATACAACATACTATCTTTGTTTTTTGAATGGATGATGTTTTAGTTTTTTTTCTTGTTTTTAAAAGGTTGTTTGTTTTAATTTTTAATTAATGCATTTTTAGTTTTACAAAAAGCTTTATACTAATTGGAAAGAGAAAAATAGTGTTAATATAAAAATAAAAAAAATAAAAAATAAAACAAAAACAATTATAAAAATGTATTTTAATATGTGTGAAAATATTAAAACATCATATTTTTAAAAAATAGAGGGAATAGTATATATTGATAAATCTTAACCTATAAATTATTCAGAAATTGTTTGTAATAAAAAAAAGGTTAGTCGATCGAAAAAATCTAGCATGTGATTATCCTGCCTCATCCATCCCACTTTCACATCATTAAAATCCAAATCCCATCATTGCCCATCACTAATCAATAAACAATTATAGTAATAAACCCAAAACGGATTATCGGTGGAAAAACCCTACGTGGGACCCCACTTCCCCAAGTCCTTTTCCATTTCCGTAAAGTGTTTTCTTTTCCGTATCAGAGATAAACTTACGTGGTTCTCTTAACAGCCGTTAATTTTGATCTTTGCAGATCCAACGGAGAGTGTAAGAGACCCGTAGGTACACCCGCGTTGCAGAAGATAATAATCAACAAAATGGTCTGAGAAAAAACATCGCCATGAATTAAAAAACACCGTATCTCCCGAAGTGGAAAGAGAAAACAAATACAGTATATATTAATTTTAAAACAATTGAAAAGAATATTAAATTTTATATAAAAAAGAAAAATATCGAAGAGGAGCACAGTAACGCAATCAGACTCCACAGTCCAAGGAGTTTGCATCATCTCTCTCTCCGATTTGGAATCGCCGGTAACTGAGTCAACTCGGTGGAGGTTACTTTTTTTTGTATGTGTAAATCAGTGATCTGATGGATCCGAGTGGGATGATGAACGAAGGAGCACCGTTTAACCTGGCGGAGATCTGGCAGTTTCCGTTGAACGGAGTTTCCAACGTGGCACAACAGGTCGCGGGTTCGAATCTAACCGCCACCGTCTCCGGCGACCAGGCGCGTATGAGCCACGCGCTCTCGCAGGCGGTGATTGAAGGCATCACCGGCGCGTGGAAGCGGCGGGACGAAGAGACTGAGTCCGGGAAGGTTGTCTCGACCAGCAACTGCAATGGCGCGGTACGTATTCTTCGTTTGATGGTTCTGTTTCTGTAAAATAATTTGAACCTTTTTTTTTTTTTTTACTAATTTGAAACTGTTTCATTGATTTTTAATATTATTCTGTTTAGGATTTGTATAGTTTCTTTTCAGTTGAATTATTAACCAGAAAAAAGCTTTTAACATTGATGCAATTTCTAAATTAAAACTCTAGAAAACATATTAGTAGTGTGATTATCTTTAAATTCGTAATTTTATTTTCATTTGGCCAATCATAATTTTTTGGGTTTGATAAGAACGAAGGTGAGAACAAAAGACAGAAGATGGTTGAAGTTTGTGATGGAAAAGCGGAAGCAGGATCGCCGGAGACGAACATGGATCAAAAGAAGCAGCAGATCGAACCAACAAAAGATTATATTCATGTTCGAGCAAGAAGAGGTCAAGCTACTGATAGTCACAGTCTAGCTGAAAGAGTAATGATTGATATAATATAACTCTTTTTCTTTACCTGAATGAGTAAAAATAAAAATCGATTTTGGAGTTAAAAACAATTTTCTTTGGTTTTTGGTAGGCGAGAAGAGAAAAAATAAGCGAGCGGATGAAAATCTTGCAAGATCTTGTGCCAGGATGTAACAAGGTATATATCATACAGTTTTCACAGAGATTCTCCCTTTTGCATTCATATTCACATCTATCAACAATTGAATTTTTATATTTTGCAAGGTTATTGGAAAAGCACTTGTTCTAGATGAGATAATCAATTATATACAATCATTGCAACGTCAAGTTGAGGTGAAACCTCTTTTCATCTCTTCTCTATTGTTTGTTTACTTTACCCTACCGACGTACATGTGTCTCATAAGATCACATGCTTGTGATTTTCAGTTCTTATCGATGAAGCTCGAAGCAGTCAACTCAAGAATGAACCCTGGCAGCGAGGTTTTTCCACCGAAAGAGGTGATGAAACTGTTGCGATTCTCATGACCCATCAACTCAATCTTCTACATTTCAATTTGGTAATCTTTTTGTGTGACCAATCTATGTGAATTTGGTAAAACTCAGTTTGGTCAGCAAGCGTTTGAGAATCAGGAGATGCAGTTCGGGTCGCAGTCTACAAGGGAGTATGGTAGAGGAGCCTCACCAGAGTGGTTGCATATGCAGATAGGATCAGGTGGTTTCGAAAGAACATCTTCATAAGGAAACATCTTCTTACTACAACTAAGAGAAACGCCCTAAATTCCTCAGAAGAAAAAGCATACATAGATATAAACCTCATTCTCATTATAGGTAATAATTATATGGATGTGAATATACACGTCTTATTGTTATATAAAAGAAGAAGAAGATAGATATAGTTGTTTCACATCAAGCACAAAGCTGGGAAGGATCTTGGTTTTTAGGATGTCGTTTAAAATGTATTTTCGTATGCTCTTTCTTGAAAGTAGAAACCTCTTGTACAAGAAAGTACGTTCTTCATTATAAAATTTATCTCAATTCTTACCAAGCTTCATTCTTTTACTTGCATCACACAATGTCACATTAAACATATAACAATAAACTAAATAATAATATAAAGATATGCCTTTGAATATGATATTCCTCTGCTGGGATTCCCTTCCTCTGCTTGTGACTGTAGACTGTTGAAATAGTCGCACATGATTGGAAACAGAAATACTGTCTTCTGGTCTGGGTAACTTCTATATTGGACAACAATGTTCAGCTTAAGTTTTCATTTGGGCTTAAGCGAACAACCTAAATCCGATTATGGTTTTCGCTATAGATACTTTTGTTATCTCTAATCTTTGTTGTATTTTGAATGTAGAAAACACATTGTTGGTAAACCATGGAAATTTGTGTCGTGTTCTTTATGTTTTATTTTTAATTTTTGTTGCATACTCGATTTCTTAGGATGAAACCTTTTCAAGTCTTAGAATTATGTTGATCAAGTTTCATCTTGGAAAATCAAACATTTAGCACTTTTATTAAATGTTTGATTTGAGACATAAAAGTTAGAAAGAAATCTAAAATTTGACTTAATTGAGTAGATAAACTAAGAAAAAAAATCAATGATATTTCTTCTAACAATATGCCAAAAATTAATGGTTTCTCATAGGTTTTAACCGCATCTGCCACAAGTGCACATGGTATATTTTCTATTATAATAAAGAAGACATGGCACTAAACGACCACACATGATAAAAATAGAGAATCCACCATATAACGTGTATCACAAGGATGGACATTTGTATCCCTCCAAACACACGCCCACCTGCAGAATCTTTGCACCATTCTCGGAGACCACCTTCGACGCTGCTGCCACACGAGCGCTTCATGCCTCGACCTCAAGGAGAATTTCCGCCTCTCATTATCCATGAAAGCGAAAGTCTTCACCTCCAGACGCCACCTCCTGCCCAGAACAATCAGAGGACCGCACTTGCTCCCTTATATCAGTGCGAGTAAAACCTATATCTTTTGTTTTATTTTGTAAAACAAAATATGAAACTTATGTACATGAGAGGAAAAGTGTTAACTTTCATTTTCCCCATATTTATGGATGTAGTTTTTTTTAAATTCTCATAAAAATCCATATCCAAAATGTTTTTGAATATTAAAACAAAAATTAACCAAATGTTCTTAATTACTAAATTACAACTTTATAAAGTCAAGATCAAATATCTTACAATTTCAAATTTGGCGCATTATTTATTGTTGATAATAAATAATTTGGCCTCTTAATTATTTTTGCTAATAAATAATTTTAACTTGTTATTTATTTATAATAATATATAATTTTGGTATTTTTTTATTTTATCTAACAAGTTATTTTATCTTAAGTCTAAAAACAAGTGTATGTTATTTTTGAAAAACCTCTAGGATGCATTATAAATATTGACTTTTAATTCTAATATGATGTGGGATTTTGAACACTTTGAACAAATGATTTTACATTTTAATTATTATTTTTTTGAATCGTTAAAAAAAAAATTTATCAAGTTATTTCATACAAAATATATAACATAATAATTTCTGAAAAACTTTAAAATCATCCACCTTTTTATCAATACAGTTTTGTGACAGTAACTAAAGAAGCTACTAACGATGCATGAATCTATATGATTCTTATTTATTAATGTAACAAATCAAACAGTTATGAATACGAGGTTAATACGTTATTTTCAATGATATATTTGGTTGATTATTTTGAAAATAACTCTTTAGTGACTAATAATATTTAGGGTGATTTTAATATATATACATAGTTGACCACTTATTTAAATATATGGTAATAGATAATGCAAAATTAGTTATTTTACGGAGAGAAACTAATCTTGGATCAAAACAATCCTTCTTATTTTTTCTTAATTACATAAATGCCATTAGACTGAAAACTCTGGTAACACTGTTCATTGTCCGTTTCGGCAACTCTGTTTACTGTCCGGAAATCATGTTAACCCAGTTATTATATTATAAATTTATCGTGTTTATCGAGTTATCATAACATAAAAAATATGAAATATGAAATTATCGTGTTAACAAGTTATCATGTCATATAAAATGTGTGTTATTGATTAGTTAACTTCGTTAACTTAACAAAATTGTACAAAGTTATATTGATAACAATTTAACTAACTTTGTTACTGTTTAACTTTCATCATTAACTTCATCACCATCACCAACAACGTTATCATCACATTGTTTCCAACCCCAGTGTTACCGTCATTGACGTTATCGTCGCCACCGTCCATCACTCACAACACCATCACCAAACTCCACCTCCACCTTCACCATCCTCCACCACACTTTTTCTTCTTCCATCTCCTTCTTCTTCCTTCTCCTTCTTCTTCTAACTTTTTTTATTGTTCTTCATTCATTTTCATCCAAAGTATATGGAGAGAGAGAGAAAGAGAGACATATGTAATTCAAACATCTCAAAATATTTGGTTGATTATTGGCTTTTGACCTGAGCACTTATCACTGTACTACAAGAAAAAATCTGACCTTGAAGGGTATCAAGGAGTCAATTGACTTCATGACTGAGGCTGGAATCAAAACACAGTTAGATTTGGTTTCGTTCTTTAAACCGATGAGATCCAGTGGTAATCGGAGGATCAGGTCGTAGCAAGTTTTCGCCTTTTTCTGTTAAAGCACGACATGTTTGAGAGAATGCTTTACAGAAGAACAAAAGTACAACTGCTGATCTCCAATTGCTTGTTTAGGCCGATAATGGTATACGGAAGAACAAAAGTACAACTGCTGGTATTTAGGCTTTAAAAGAGTGTTTCATTTTTATTACCGTGAAAAAACATATCTTAGGTTGAAGGCTTACTTGTTGTATTTCCTAGGAAATGCTATCCTCCGAAAAACTGTCCAACTTTCTTTGGGGGTTAATCATTTTGGCTTAATGATGACGCATGTTGGATCTGCACATAGTGCAACGTCTTCGTTGTGAGAAGTAAGTTATATCTTCCATCCTGAAATGTATTTCTCTAGTTATAATGTATAAACAAAGGAAATATATCTGAAGAGTTTGTCTAGTAACGCTCTATATTTTTCTTAATCAATTTTAAGAAAAGATATACTAGCCTTAGCTAGGTATGTAGCATTAGATGTCACCTTTTGTTGGCGGAAACACAAGCTTCTTCTTTCCACATATCATCCAGGACAATCAAAGACTTGCTGGTTTCCAACAGTCGAAAAAGTTTTTCCTGGAGCTCATCTTCTATCATATATGAGTCTCTATGTTCATCATGCTTCGAACTAAGCCTCTGCAAGATCGTTTGCCACACGTATTTTCGTGTAAACTGTTGTGAAACACACATCCACACAACTCCATCAAAATGGCTTTTTACCATCTCATGATTAATTAATTTGACACCTTATTTATTTTTTGCTAATAAATAATTTTGGGATGTTATTTATTTATATTAATATGTAATTTAAGCTTGTTATTTATATTAGAAAACAAGTTAGTTTAAGTTTTTATTTCTAAAAACATGTATCTATTATTATTTTTAAACATGTATTATAAATATTGACTTTTCATATTTATATCATTCGAGATTTTGAACAATTTTTACAGGTTTTGCATTTTATAATTTTTTTTATTTTATTTAATATGTATTATTCTATCTTAAATTTTTTTTAGTAAGTTATTACGTACGAAATATATAACATAACAAATTTTGAAAACTTTCAAAATCATCCACCTTTGTATCAATACAATTTTGTTATTGTAACTAAAGAAGCTATAAACGATGCAAAAATCTATATAATTCATATTTATTTTGGTAACAAATCAAGGAGTTAATGAATACTAGGTTTATACGTTATTTCCAAATAATAACTCTTTAGTGACTGGTATCTGAGTGCTGATGATGTTGAAAAAAAAAAAAAAAAAAATTCTTTAGCGCCTATACAATACGCACGAGTTAATACTTAGGGCCTGACTGGTTTAAACGCAGCGGTGTCGGTTGCGGTTGCGGGAGTTTGCGGAAGCGGACGATTGCGGTTAACAGCGTTATTAAGCGGGTTGTACGACTGGCAGCGCGGTTTGAAACGGGTGCGTTTGCGGGATATTTACGACTGGTTAACTGGCGGGTGCAATAGCGGTTAAACAATAAATTAACAATATAAACATATTTTATAACTATAAAAAATATTAAAAACCATATTATTATAAAAAACTATAAAATTATTAATTAAACATAATTAATTATAAAAATTATTACTTTTATTTATGAATTTTTTTAGTTTTGATGAAAGTTATGATTTTAATAGAGAAATGGTTTTTTTTTGTATGAAGATGTTAGATGAAAAGAATTTTAGTTATTATATATACATTAGTGATGAAAAGAAAATTTATCAAAATAATTAGAATTTATAGATCTTATACATATAAAATTATGAAAGATTGTTAATGAATAGTAGTTAAAAAATGTCAAATTTATTTATTTATTTGTAATTATAATATTCAAATCTTATTTCTTAAAAAGTTTCTTATATATACATTTTAGTTTTAAATTAATTTTGTGTTTTTTTAATTTTTAATATTTTTAATTATCCACCCGCAATCGCCCGCAACCGCAAACACTATCTGGAAGGAGCTTTTGATTTTGAGCGATAGAAAGCAGTTCGAAGCGGTAGAAAGCGTTTTGTGTGATTGTTGCCAAACGCCAACAACCGCTACCACCCGCAAAATCTGCGTTTGCGGGTGCTAGCGGGAGAACTAATCAAGCTATTAATTACATCACTTCCAATGTTTAAAAAAAAAAATATTTACAAATAAAAAACATGAATTTAGAATAATATGCAGTGGTTACCTGCGGAATTAGAGGCATTGATATGGGCGATGCACTGTATGCTCAATAGTGGAAGACTAGCGGTGAACTTTGCTACAGACTGTTCAGAGTTGGTACGAATGGTGTCCAAACCAGAAGAATGGCCGGCGTTCACGCTGCACTTGGAGGAATACGAGACAAGCAAGAAGGAGTTTTCTTCATTCTCAATCTCGCATATCCCACGCGCTCAAAACACGAAGGCGGACAAGCTAGCACGGAGTGCTCGAGACTGTCTTTATGATTTAGATTATGTAAACTCAGTTCCACCGGTTTGGATTTCTGAACCGTTCTAGGGGTTGAGGCTGTTGACAAAAAAAAAAAAAAATGCAGTGGTTACCTCTCAGACCGAGGCAAATGCGATACAGAAGGAGGGACATCCTTGTCTAGCCCTAAGCAGCTAAGCATCGATGAAATTTCCCGTAACAATTTCTAGATATAAAATTCAGTCTGATATTTACAAGTTTTTCAATATTGTTATGTTCATTGTCCTTACCATCGGCAAGAATACTTTCAATTCATCTTTGTCATCAACATTTATTGCCCAATAATAAATATGCCAGANAGTCTGATATTTACAAGTTTTTCAATATTGTTATGTTCATTGTCCTTACCATCGGCAAGAATACTTTCAATTCATCTTTGTCATCAACATTTATTGCCCAATAATAAATATGCCAGACATATTTAACGGAGACACAGATGATAGAATCAATGCCTTTGGCCTTAATCTTATCAAAGTGGATCTTAAAGTTATACTAGGGCAAAATCCGCGCGTTGCGCGGATGTAAAATATTTTATTTGTATTGATTTTAATATTTGTTTCAAAGTTTTTTTAGTATATGTTTATTGTTAACTTTCGTTTATAATTTTTGAGTTCCATATAATATTTAGAATAGATTGTTATTTTGTTTAATAATAATATATATAAAAACAAATATTTTATTTTTATTCATTGTAAGCATAGGTAATATTATAATATTGCTTATACGTTATCAAAACATATATCATAATCGTTATTTTCTTATTGTGTAGCTTGTGTTTATGAGTCCATTGGATCCATAAAGCCCAGCCCAATCATCTTCCTTCCGCCACCTATCTCTCTTACTCTTTGATTCTCAGTCCCTTCGCCGAATATCCCGTCGTCGTCAACAAGTAAGGGTCAACAAAATAAGCCAAACGTTGAACTACACAAAAACAAAATAATAATGATAATTAAATACTATCCAACGAAAAACTAAAAAAAAAAAATAAATTAAAAACTATCTATAAATAGCAAGAACACTACATCAATCTACTCATAAATCTAATTTTGGTTTCTACGAAAAATCCAATGGATAATATACTATATGCATTATATTATCAGAGAATTCCTATCACTCCATCAACCGGAAACACACTCCATCTGCAAATCACACGTCTATTTCGTCAAGAATACAACACTAACTACATAATCCCTTTTACCATCAGCCAAATACTACAAGCAAATAACTCAACCTTCAAAGATGTGGTTAACTTCTACCTCACGTATCATGACTGGGCTGGGCTTTATGGATCCAATAGACTCAATTATGTGAGTAAAGCCTAAAATCAGATTTTTAATGAAAGTAACAAATGTCAAATAGTAAAGCGCCACATGGCAGCATTTCAAAGCTCCTCTTGAAAAAAACTTTACTTTATTATAATAGATACTCTTTGCGGCCAATCCGCGAGGTTCTTTCAAGGTTATGTGGGTGCCTTCCGCGAGCTTTGAGAAACCCGATCCCGCTACTCTTTGCGGCCGGCCAAACCCAGGGCCGATAAATATCTTAGCTTCGTAAGAGACATCAACGCCATCTCTGAAAATGAGGACCACCCACACACTTTCAACTTCTTTTCTCAAAAGTCTGAAGCAGAATTCAATTAGGGTTTAAGCGTATTTTTCTTAAAAGGCTTGTGCTGCGTGTCCATGGGTCTATCTATTTTTGGTAGGCTAGGTGCGGAGCGGATAATATAATTCCAGCAGGTTGGATAGTGATGAACCTTCGCTTGTTCATTTTGATCCTGAAATATATTTTTAAAAACTTATATAAATGACTAATCTAATAACCTTCGATTTTGAATATTTTTTTATTAATAGCAGATCCAATAAAAAATATTTAGAAAAAAATAAAATTCTCTCAAATCATTGATCCAAAATACCCTTATAAGTCCCAAATGACTTTGATCGGAGACACCGTATTATTATATCATACCATCTCTTTTTTTGTCTTCCTTTTTTTCCCTTGTTTTATCCTTAAGATTATTATAATAATGTGAACTATATATTCACAACAACTCTACGATTTTAATATCTTATTTGAAGTTTTACTGTAGTAATAAAAATGTAATAATACAAATTACAATAAATTTTCTTTATAAATTAATAATGTTAGAACTTTAAAAATTTACTATTTATAGAATTATTAATTAATTGATATTGATAAAATTATAATTTATTAATTTATAGAGATATTTTTCGGTTGAGACTTGTATTGTTCGTCAAAAGACAATAATTTTATTTGACAATACAAAATTTGTTCAGAATATGTCGTATCAATAAATTTGGAAGATGAGTCAAACAATATTCATGAACTTGAAAAAACAATAGAATCATATTTTACTAATTTATCTTAGTTATATATGTCTAGATTTATAATTATTAATTTATCTTATTATTAAGATCATATATTTATATTAGAGTTTCAAAAAAATTATTTTCTTATTATTTTATCGAATATTGTTAATTTTTACATTTGTCCGACTCGAAACCGGCAAAATTTATTAATTTATAATAATTATTAATTTATCGAATATTAATTTATAGATGTTTTACTATACCTTGTAAAAATAAGAGGTGGCTGGTGGCCGGTGGGTTAAATTGAATTTAGAAATGAAGTTTTGTCAAAACAGGTTTTGGTCATAGCTGAAGAGTTTCAACGTCAACGAAGTTTCAGACGAAGAATTTCAAGGCTAAACAAGACAAAATACAAAAGAAAATATTAAGAGAATGAATACTACTAATTCGAGAATATAACAATGCTTCACCTCTCTCTCTTGTTGTCATCGAAGCTGAGCACGATTTCAACAAAGGTAACTGATATGACTTGTTCTCTCTCTCTCTCTCTCGATAAACTCAGAAACCAAAGCTGCGCAGGAGATCAAGTCTCACTGTCTCAGTTAGACTTTCGTCGAATGCCTTCAACATGTCATCCTCATGTGACTAAGGATCAATTATAGCCTATATAAATACCAGTATGTTTCACTTCCAATGAAATTGAAAACCAATATAGCTTTACGATCAGATTCACAAGCATACACATGAATTAAATCGCCCATAACTTCACTCAGGGAAAATCAGGAAATCAAAACATCTAACATATATGAACAGTAAGATTCTACCTGGTACATAGTCTGCAATTGCTCAAAGCCAGCTCATTTATAATCGTTTCATTCCAATGTAACAGAAGGGATGTGTTGGACTTTGTAATAATCTTCTCCTCCTTCCGACAGTCTCTCCTCCCATTCCTCTCCCATATGACAACAAGAAAGATCCTTTAAGGAAGTGATGAATGATGAATCGCAGCCCATCAGGAAGTTCCTTTAACTTTTGACAAATCCAAATATCCAAAGTATGAAAAAGTGGCATGGAGCCTTCTTCTACTATTCACTCTTCTCACTCATATAAATTAGAAAACAACAGCTTCTGCAATTGAGGAAATCCACCCCTTGAGCAAACCATTCTCCTCCCAGTGAAAGATTGAAACCACAAAGTAACCTTATTTAAGTGCAACAGCTTCTCTAGAATCGGCATCAGATCTTGATGCAGCGCATCTTAGTCAAGTTCGAACACTTCAAGAAGCTGACAAGATAAACGTTATTTCCTTTTATTTTAGATTAGCGAGTTTTTCTTTTATTTTTATGAGATAATTATAAATCCTTTTCGTATTAGGTTTTGGTTTCCACTGGCTTTAAATAAGACTCTCGAGGGTTTTGTAAACTTAGACTTGATTTGGTTAAATTTATAAACAAAGCTTTTTAAGCACTAAGAGGAGTATTCTTAACCCATTTGACTTATCGATCTCAATCGTATAAGCCAAGATCCGAGTTCGTTTCGAGTTCTCCTGGAGTTCTTGTCTTGATCTTGTTATTTAGCTTCCACTTTCTATCAGTTGATATCAGAATCAGTACTTTCCTAACGAGTGTTGAATTTCTTCTCATGCCCCCGAAGAAGAACAACGCTGCCGCCGGTGACAGTCAAGACGCCTCGGCCGAATGGGCTACGATGCGTACCACAATCCTCGCGATGCAAGAGAATATCCAGGCCACGATGCACGCATCAATGCAAGAGCTCGGTGAAACGTTGGCGACTCGTTTAGGCGAGATTTTGCAACCTCGCGTTAACAATCAGGGTGTTCAGCGTAACCCCACCAATGATCCACAGTACGACGTCGAGGATAAAGAAGATGAGAACCACCGTAGGGTTCATCACAATGGATAGCTCACTCGTAATCATGATGATGATCGCGATAAAAGGTGGGAAAACAGCTTTCGAGTCGATATTCCAGAGTTTCATGGAGGGATTAGAGGAGACGATCTCCTTGATTTGTTAGTCTCGGTGGATGAAATCCTGGAATTCAAACAAGTTCCGGACACTCGCCGTGTTCCGCTGGGGCGATGCGGTTTCGCGATCATGCCGCGTCATGGTGGAAGCAACTTAAGTCCAAGCGAACGCGAACAGGAAAGGAGCCAATTCATTCCTGGGAGAAATAAAAAAAAACACTTACGAAAAACCTTGCCTCATAATTACGATCGTACCATATACACTTGTTTGCAAAATTTGAAGCAAGGAAGCCGTAGCGTTGAGGAGTATGCGGAAGAATTCTCCTTACTGCTGACTCGTAATGAGCTCTACGACAGTGAAATACAGCTAGTCTCGCGCTTCATCGGTGGCCTCCGTCCCCAACTACAACTCGCACTGGCTCAATTTGACCCAATATCAATCGCCGAAGCACATCGGTGTGCATCTACGTTTGAGCAACAACACCGAACATCTGTTTGGAATGGTCCAGCAATACGCAACTGCAACCAGGACCAGACTAGTGGCAACACCACGATACCTGCAAAGGAGTTGAAGAACTCCAATACTCGTACGGCGCCGCAGACAGACGACCAGAATCTTCGACGCTCCACTCGCCCTAACGCGTTAAAGTGCTTTTCCTGTGGGGAACCAGGGCATAGATAGACGGCTTGTCCTCATCAAACACGCCGTGGGTTGCTGGTAGAAGATATCACAGAAGAAGAGCACGCATATGACTCGCAAGGAGATGAAAACAGTGAGGGCGTGAACAAGATTATTCACACATCGAGGGATACAGGACACATGCTTGTTCTTCGCCGTTCTTGCCTTACTCCGAGACTTGCAGACAATAAATGGCTTTGTACAAATATTTTCCGGTCTACATGTACAATTCAGGGAAGGATTTATAGTTTCACCATCGACTCGGGAAGCTGTCGCAATGTGATCGCCGAAGATGCGGTAGATAAGCTTGGCATTCCGCGGGAAGAACATCCAGCACCATACACGCTTGGATGGCTTCTAGAAGGTGTACACGTTCGCATCACACAGCGAGCTCTTGTCCCTTTTTCTATTGGTCCTCATTACCGTGACATGACGTATTGTGACATCGCACCAATGGACACAAGTGTGAGTTTGGCGTTTCTCAGGTTTTTTTCTCAGCTACGTCGTGTCTGATAAAGGATTATCGGTGGATAACTCGAAGATCGAGGCCATTCGTTCCTGGCCTATTCCGCGTACAGTTGCTGAGGTCCGTAGTTTTCATGGCTTAGCTTCGTTTTATCGCCGTTTTGTGAGCCATTTTAGTAGCATTATGCCCCCATCACGAGTTGCATGAAAGATGGGAAATTTGAGTGGGCCCTAGACGCTACAGAGGCATTTGAGCTGATCAAAGACAAGCTCACTTCGGCACCTGTCTTAGTCCTTCCTGATTTTACTTTGCCATTCGAGCTACATAGTGATACGTCTAAGCTTGGGATTGGTGCATTTCTTAGTCAGAAGGGTCGTCCAGTGGCATTCTATAGTGAGAAGTTGGCTGGAGCTCGTTCACGCTATAGTACCTATGATGTCGAGTTTTATGTAGTTGTTCAGGCCATTAAGCTTTGGCGTCACTATTTGGTGCATCAGGAGTTTATTCTCTTTACTGATCATGATGCATTACGCCATCTAGATAGTCAAGCCAAAGTTTCTGCGCGACATGCTTCGTGGATTGCTTATTTACAGCAATTCACATTCTCCATTCGCCATCTTCCCGGCAAAACAAATCGTGTGGCTGATGCTCTGAGTCGCCGGCATAATCTCTTAACAACGATGCATGCTTCAGTATCTGGCTTTGCATCGTTCGCTGATCTCTACCCTACGGATGCCTTTTTTGTCGTCTCTTGCGCGACGCCGAACAAGGCCTTGGAGCAGAATACACGTTACAAGATGGGTTTCTTATTAAAGGGCTGTGAATCTGTGTTCCAGACTGCAGCCTCCGTCTTCAAATCATCCGTGAACTCCATCAAGAGGGCCACGTCGGACGTGATCGTACTCTACAGCTCGTATCCCAATCATATTTTTGGCCATCTCTTAGGCGCGATGTGGAGCGCTTTGCGGAGCGTTGTCATGTGTGTCAACAATCAAAGGGGCGAGCTTCTAATGCGGGTTTATACCTCCCTCTTCCCATTCCTACTCAACCTTGGACAAACGTTAGCATGGATTTTGTCTTCGGTCTTCCGCGTACTAAACGCTGTCATGACTCTATTTTTGTTGTGGTCGACTGTTTCTCCAAGATGGCTCATTTTATTCCATGTAAGAAAACCACAGATGCGGTCAATGTCGCAGTTTCCTTAGCCATTTTGGGAGATATACAGGTTGCATGGTCTTCCGTCGTCCATTTTGTCGGATCGTGATACCCGTTTCCTTAGCCATTTTGGCGTTCTCTTTGGAAGTTACTCGGTACGAGTCTGGACATGAATTCTGCCTATCATCCTCAATCAGATGGGCAAACAGAGGTAACTAATCAGTCCCTTGGTAATCTTTTACAGTGTCTGATGGGGGATCACATCAAGAGTTGGGATACTAAACTCTGTCAGGCGGAGTTTGCGCACAATCACACGGTTAATCATAGCGTCGGGTTGTCCCCATTTCGTGTGGTGTATGGTATGGTTCCTCGCTGTCCTTTAGATTTAACAACGCTGCCTGATAAAACGCGACACCATGGTGAGGCCGTTAATTTTCTTGAGGATCTTCAGCAAGTGCACCGTCAAGCCAAGGCCAATGTTGAAACCGCTACAAGTACAAGACCGCTGCGGATGTCAAACCTAGGGATCTTCTCTTCGAACCCGGTGATATTGTGTGGGTGGTACTCACTAAAGATCTTTTACACCGCATGAATACAATAAGCTGAAGTCTAGCAAGATTGGACCTGTCGAGGTATTGGAGCGAATTAATCCTAACGCCTAGTGTGTTCGTCTCCCTCCACAGATGCGTACCTCAGATGTCTTCATTGTCAAACACCTTTCCCTATTCTGTGGCAACAACGACGAGTCTGATTCGAGGCCGAATCCTCTCCAACCCGGGGAGACCTGATGCAGCGCATCGTAGTGGATTCACGAGTCAAGTTCGAACACTTCAAGAAGCTTTTACGTGTTCAACAAGATAAACGTTATTTCCTTTGATTTTAGAATAGCGAGTTTTCCTTTTATTTTTATGGGATAATTATAAATCCTTTTTGTATTAGGTTTTGGTTTCCATTGCGGCGCAGCCTAATCGTAACAAGCTCGATGCTCGTTGATTCAAGGAATAGCCGAACAAAGAACAAACTCGAAACTCGTTGATTCGTGAGAATAGCCGAGGATCAAGAGATAAATGCTTAGAAAAGCTCTGAATAAATTCAATAATAATCTGCCGTCAAGGCTTACAATAAGGAGGCTATAAATAGCTAAGATAAAATACCAAAACCCTAAACCTGTATAAAAAGGAAAGTCTTAAACAAAACTTAAAACTCAAGCAAAAGCTTAGAACCTAAATACTTAATAAAGCCCATACGTATAAATAGATAGATAGTTATAGGTAGTAAATAGTTGTAGATGTGCTGCATCAGGTCTCTCCGGGTTGGAGAAGATTCGGCTCTGAATCTGGAATGTCGTTATCACCACGGAACTTGGACAAGTACTTGACATTAAACAAGTTTGCCGTCTTTATATGGTCAAGAAGCTTGAGACGGTATGCGTTATTGTTGATACGCTCAAGTACTTCAATAGGACCTATCTTACGAGACAGTAAATTGTTATACTCATGCAATGGCATACGATCTTTAGTTAACACCACCCAAACCATCTCCCATAGTTCGAAAATGACTTCTCTTCGCTTAGCATCTGCCAGAGACTTATACTTCAATGCCGAAAGTTCTAGCTGTTGACAAGCTTGCTGGTGTGTGTCCTGTAAGGCTTCCACAAACTCCACAGAGCGACCATGCATACGACGCAAATCAGGAACCGTCGTTAAATCAAGAGAACCGCGGGGCAGTACGCTATAAACAATTTGAAACGGACTGAAACTCGAGCTCCGATTAGAGGCATGATTATGAGCGAACTCTGCCTGACACAAACGCGACTCCCACGAATTAATTTTGTCCCTTACAAGGCACCGCAACATGTTGCCAAGAGAGCGATTAGTAACCTCCGATTGCCAATCCGTTTGAGGATGATAAGCTGTGCTCATATCAAGACGTGTGTGTAACATTTTCCAAAGCGAACGCCAAAAATGGCTTAAGAACCGAGTATCTCGATCTGAAACAATAGACGTCGGTAAGCCATGTAAACGATAGACCTCTTGAAAGAAAAGCTGGGCAACTTTCACAGCATCGGTGGTTCGCTTGCATGGTATAAAATGAACCATTTTGGAAAAACGATCAACGATGACAAATATAGAATCGTTCCATTTTTGAGTGCGAGGAAGCCCCAAAACAAAATCCAAACTGATGTCAGTCCACGGTTGCGTCGGAATAGGTAATGGTAGATACAAACCGGCATTAGAAGCCTGTCCTTTGGCTAACTGACAAGCGCGACAACGCTCAACAAATCTCTCAACATCACGACGGAGTGTCGGCCAAAAGTAAGAAGCCACTACCAACTGTAATGTCCGATCTCGCCCCACATGTCCTTCTCCATGTAGTTCCTCAATTATCCGCAAGCGTAAGCTGCAATCTGGCACACACAATTGAACACCGCGAAAAAGAAAACCATCAACAAAACTGAAATCATCACAAGAATCTGATTTAGCCGCTTCCAAGAACTTGCTAAAGTACGGATCAGTCACATAGAGCTCCGAGAATGAGGCAAAACCAGGCACCAAATTATGCATTGTAGTCAAAAGAGTGTGTCGTCGGCTCAAAGCATCCGCAACCCGGTTCAACTTACCCGATTTGTGGTGAATAGTGAAAGTAAACTGTTGTAAAAATGCAATCCAAGATGCATGACGAGATGAAACTTTCACTTGACTATCAAGATGTTTAAGGGCATCATGATCAGTGAACAACACAAAATCGCGATGCACAAGATAGTGACACCAATGCTTAATCGCTTGTACCACTGCATAAAAATCGATGTCGTAAGTACTGTAACGACTCCTAACACCCGCCAATTTCTCGCTAAAGAATGCGACTGGGCGAGATTGTTGACTTAACACAGCCCCAATCCCAAGCTTAGACGCGTCACAATGTAACTCAAACATGACCGAAAAATCAGGAAGAATCAGCACGGGAACCGTCGTAAGTTTCTGCTAAATAAGCTCAAACGCGTCACGTGCCTCAGCAGACCATATAAACGTCCCATCCTTCATACAATCTGTGAGAGGTGACATGATTGTGCTAAAGTGAGACAAAAACCTCCTATAAAAGGACGCTAAACCATGAAAACTTCGAACTTCCGAAACTGATTTCGGTTCTGGCCATGACCGCACCGCTTAAACCTTACTTGCATCCATAGATAAACCATCGGCCGAAACCACATAACCCAAAAATAAGACACGATCTACTCCCCATTCACACTTTTGTCGTGCCACAAACAATGTTTCTCGTCGCAAAACAAGTAGTACCTGACGCAAGTGATCAAGATGATCCTGTAGACACGAAATGAACACAAGAATATCGTCAAAGTAGACCACAACGAATTTACCAATGTAAGGACGAAGGGCTTGATTCATCACGCGCATGAACGTGCTTGGAGCATTCGACAAACCAAAGGGAATCACCATCCATTCAAATAGTCCCTCTCTCGTCTTAAACGCTGTCTTCCACTCATCACCCGGTCGAATTCGAATATGATGGTATCCAATCTTCAGATCCAACTTAGAAAAAATTACAGCACACCCAATCTGATCAAGGAGATCGTCTAACCGCGGAATCGGAAAACGGTAGCGTACAATAATCTTGTTAATGGCCCTAATATCCACACACATACGCCACGATCCATCTTTCTTTGGAATCAGTAACGCTAGAACCGCACACGGACTCAAACTTTCACGGACATGACCCTTAGTCACAAGCGCTTCAACCTGCCTACGCAACTCCTCATGTTCCTGTGGACTCATACGATAATGAGGTCTATTTGGGAGCGTTGCACTCGGCACCAAGTCGATCTGATGTTGTATATCGCGAAGTGGGGGAAGATTATTAGGCAATTACGCAGGAAAAATGTCCACAAACTCATCCAAAAGGCATGTGATCTGTGGCGGCAAACTTGCTTGTGAATCCCATGTTTTTGATGAAGCAAACAAGAGAACTGCAAAACTAGACTCCCGAAAGGAACTTGTAAAGGAAGACACGTTACACAAAAACACTTGATTGGGAACCTTACTTGTCGAGACAATGGCTTTGGAAGAGATCATCAGCAAAGGTGGAGGTGGAGTAAACGCTTCCGGACTCGGCAACAAAAAGATTCGACGATTCTCAAAAACAAAGCTATAAACATTGCTCTTGACGATATGTGACACATCACGATCATACTGCCATGGTCGACCCAACAACAAATGACCCACATCCATAGGAACAATATCACAGAAAATCTTGTCATTATAGTACGCAACGATCGAGAAAGACACCAAGGTTCGCTGAGAAATACGTACTTCTGTTCCTTCTTTCAACCAAGTCAGCTTGTAGGGAGACGGGTGATCTTCTATCGGCAATCCCAGCATGCGACAGGCATCATCAGATACCACGTTGCGACAGCTTCCGAAATCGATCACATAACGACAGATTTTCCCTTTAATGGTACAGGTGGACTGAAAGATATTTGTTCGCAGCCAAGGATCCTCCTGTGCTACTGGCGACAAACAAATCCGTGTTACCAGTAATGACCCAACGTCGCCAACGTTACGATCTTCAGGCAAAGTTACTTCATCCTCAATCTCGTCATACTGCTCATCACCATCCCACTTCGTGTTTTCGACTAACAAACCCCTCTTGGTTTGCTTGGGACAAGCCGTTTGAAGATGTCCAAGCTCTCCACATGTGAAACAATGCAAAGCATTGGGCCTAGAAGATCGACGCAAGGTCGGATCCTCGAGTGTGTTTACCGCCGGTGGTACGCGACCCGTGTTGTTGTCCACGGCATCTCTAGTAACTGAATTCACAAGACTTGTATCGGAAATTGATGTACTCCCCACACGGTTACGATTCGCAGAACTCCAACTTGACCCCGACGGTTTAAATTGTTGTTCAAACGCAAGAGCTCGACGGTGTGCTTCCGCAATTGTTGTCGGATCAAACTGAATCAAAGCAATTTGGATTTGAGGACGCAATCCACCAATGAAACGAGAAACCAGCTGAATCTCGCTATCAAAAATCTCATTACGAGTAATCAACAAGAAAAATTCATCTGCATATTCATCCATTGTTCGTGTACCCTGACGCAAATTCTGAAGTCGTGTATACATCGTACGGTCATAATTTTGAGGTAAAAAGGATTGCTTCAGAGACTTCTGCAATTTTGCCCACGTCGTTATTTTTGTCTTGCCGGTACGAGCACGTGTGGCTTTCAATTGCAGCCACCAAGAGGCGGCACGACCACAGAACTTCGTCGCCACCAATGCTACTTGTCGTTCCTCTGGTACCTGCTTAAAATCCATCATCTCTTCCACAGCCACAATCCAATCAATCAAAACATCTCCGCGAACACTCCCATGGAATTCAGGGATATCAAGTTTGAAACCTAATTCCCATCTTCGGTCGTCCTGCTCACGTTCACGGCCACCGTCACGGTGATGTTGGCGGTCACGTGCAAAAGGATTCTCCTCACTTCTGTCTGAACTTCCATCAACCGATTCCTGGTTTTGGAATTGGTTATTCAGCACAGTCTCAGCCAATTCATGGATGGAATTGGCAATGGTTGTTTGGATATTTTCCTGCATAGCCAACAAAGTCTTACGAAGCTCTGCCCACTCATTGGTTGAGTCCTCGTTACGTCTGTCGTTGCCATACTGTGTGTTGCGTTTAGGAGCCATGATCACGGAATCACAAACTTAAACTGATCGTCTTCGTCTCTGATACCAAAACTTGCGCAGCCTAATCGTAACAAGCTCGATGCTCGTTGATTCAAGGAATAGCCGAACAAAGAACAAACTCGAAACTCGTTGATTCACGAGAATAGCTGAGGATCAAGAGATAGATGCTTAGAAAAGCTCTGAATAAATTCGATAATAATCTGCCGTCAAGGCTTACAATAAGGAGGCTATAAATAGCTAAGATAAAATACCAAAACCCTAAACCTTTATAAAAAGGAAAGTCTTAAACGAAACTTAAAGCTCAAGCAAAAGCTTAGAACCTAAATACTTAATAAAGCCCATACGTATAAATAGATAGATAGTTATAGGTAGTAAATAGTTGTAGATGTGCTGCATCACATTGGCTTTAAATAAAGCTCTCAGAGGGTTTTATAAACTTAGACTTGATTTCCCATTGGCTTTAAATAAAGCTCTCGAGGGTTTTATAAACTTAGACTTGATTTGGTTAAATTTATAAACAGAGCTTTTTAAGCACTAAGAGGAGTACTCTTAACCCCTTTGACTTATCGATTTCAATCGTATAAGCCAAGATCCGAGTTCGTTTCGAGTTTTCCTGGAGTTCTTGTCTTGATCTCGTTATTTAGCTTCAGCTCTCTATCGGATATTTTTTCAAATGACAATTTTCAAGAGATATGGGTGTAAGGTGAAAAGGCAATTGTTGCTCATCAAGTAACCTTGGCATATATATCATCAACTTTAGCTGTTTGAGATTAATGCAATCCAAAACAAATCCTTGAGAACTCACCCCGTACCTATCTATAGTAAGATTATCCAGGTGTTTCAGTTGACTCAGAGATGAAGATATAGTTTTCATATTACACACCTTACCTCTGATCTTGATAGAGAGGGCTATCCGGCCATGATTCTGTGTCATACCTTGGAGATCACTCACAGTCACATGGTCTGTCGAGAAGTTCTCCAACGTCTCAAGGTTGACTAAATTACGCAATTCCATCTTTACTTTCTTATGTATTCTCCCGGAAGATATAGGTATATCAATTCTCGCATTTCTTTAAAGAAATTGGGCACGTAGAGTGGAGATCTACTGGAAACAAATAGGTTTAAATAGAGAAACATTCGCCATTCACAACATCAAAGAACTGAAACGCTCCACCTTTAGCTTCCATTCGCCATATTCGCAACATCAAAGACCGACTGCAACCATTGAGGTTACCCTTGGGCAACATATTTCTTTTATATTTTTCAGGGAAGTTTACTGAGATATCATACAAATTAGGTGAAATGATCAGAAACATACAAAACTTTTTTTATTACTATCATATTTCGTCTATATTTTCAATACCAAGCATGCCCTTGTTACATGTTATAGGAAAAAACGTAATTACAAAGAATGCGATTACTTTTTAATTCCACATCAGAAAAAACGCGCCGCCACGTCAGAAATCGCTGACGTGTATTAATGAACTCAGCCGTAAAGCGCTACAGCGGCAATCACGGCTTAGTTACGGTATGTAGCGGCTGATTTAAGAAAAATGGCTGAGTTATGAGCTAACGGCTGACTTACGAGATAACTCAGACATAAGTTACGGCTGAATTAACGAAATATGTCTGAGTTATGAGAAAACGACTGACTTACGAGATAACCCATCCATAAGTTACGGCTAAGTTATAACCTGATGGTTGATTTGTCAAAATTTGGCTGAGTTATTGTCTCGACACGGCTGAATTAACTTTCTCCGGCTGGCTGAGTTATTGCTTCGTTACGGCTGATTTTCGTGTAAGTGTCATAACTCAGCCGTAATGAGCTGGGTTAACGAAAAACTCGGCCTAATTACGGCTGATTTAGTAGCGAAAGATTAATTACTACAATAGCATGTTTTGACGGCTGACTTATCAAACGATACGGCTGAGCTAAAGATTTTCAGTTGAGTTACGGCTGAATTTGGCAGCCGTTTTTTTCGTTTTTTAATTACTGTAATAGTATTCATGTTACGACTGACTTAAAGTTTTGTTTGATGGCTGGTTTAAGACAGTTGATTTACGTGATCGCTTGGTGGCTTACTTGCCACTTCATCAATTAAAAAATGACGTCGGATGCATATTTCCATGTCATCATCAACAGAGAAATACGAAACGTCGTCTTCCTCTTCCTCGTCGTCGTCATCGTATTTCTCGCCGTCGTTGTTCTTCACATCAACAGAGAAATACGAAACGTCGTCTTCGTCTTCCTCGTCGTCGTCATCGTCTTTCTCGTCGTTATTGTTCTTCACCTTGTTCTTCACATCAACAGAGATCCAGAACTTAAATTTTGAACATCCAATTCGTCATCGTCTTCCTCGTTCTTCTTCATTTTCGTTCATCCTTCTCCGATATATGATGGATCTGGTTTCGGTAATTGTGGATTGTTTACGACTGACTTATGAATTGTTTATGGCTGACTTATAGATTGTTTACGGCTGACTTAAGGATTGTTTACGGCTGACTTATAGATTGTTTACGGCTGACTTAAGGATTGTTTACGGCTGAATTATGGATTGGAAACGAAGAGTCCACTCGAGAAATCGAAGAGTCCCCTCAAAAAAACGAAGAGTCCCCTCGAAAAAACGAAGAGTCCCCCACTTCGGTAATTTTGGATTGTTTACGGCTGACTTATGGATTGTTTACGGCTGACTTAAGGATTGTTTACGGCTGACTTAAGGATTGTTTACGGCTGATTTATGGATTGGAAACGAAGAGTCTACTCGAGAAAACGAAGAATCCCCATTCGAGTTCGTGAAAAAGGAGACGATATGCGACGAATATAAGAGAAGCGGCCGGAAGAGACGATACGACGGCGGCCGGAAGAGACGAGGTTTCGCCGAGAGAGAGAGGTTTCGCCGAGTTAACCTACGCAACCTTTCGTCTTTCATGAAGTATTATAACTCAGCCGTGAAGTATAATAACTCAGCCGTGAAGTATATATAACTCAGCCGTGAAGTATAATAACTCAGCCGCGAACTTACCGAAGCAAGTTTGTTCGTGAAAAGGAGAGATTTTAGCCGAGAAAACGAAGAGTCCTCTCGAGAAAATGAAGAGTCCCCACTCGAGTTCGTGAAGAAGGAGACGAAATGCGACGGAGATAAGAGAAGCGGTCGGAAGAGACGATACGACGGCGGAATTAGGGTTCGACTTCGGAATCGCCGAGAGAGAGAGGTTTCGCCGGCGAGAGAGAAGTTTTTTTTCCCCGAAACTGTATTTCATGACGTGGATTTAGTTTTTTTTCATGTTAATGAGGTGGATTAGATATTAATGAGGTGGATTAAACTAATTTTTAGTTAATCATTTTTAAATTAAAAATTGCAAATTATTGAAGGGTGTTAATTGTAATTACACAAAAGCACAAAATATCTGACTAATTTTTAAAAAATGTATAATATTCTATTAATAAATCAACTTTTGTATAATATCTGAGTAATTATTTCTATTTTTCATATATATTAATTCAACAAAAATATTGAAAACAATTTGTGACACAAGGCATTTTATAGAATAGTACGTGCTAAAAAACAGTTCAAAAATGATTCTCACTAAAAAAAATCCTTAAAATATTACATAAAATTTTAATAACACATAATAGTAGAAGATATGACGAACCTCCTACTTTTCCTTCTCAACAAGTGAAGATCGACAACAAATACGCAATAGATTGACGACAATCCGAAGCAACTGCGATACTTGACAAGGGCATGAAAATTTGGTTTGGCACGATAAAAGAAGTTTATAAAATATTTTACTCTTAGATTTGCTTTAGAATTTTTGATAAAAAGTTAAATTCATTGTAAAACAGATTGTTTTGGTTAGATTAATTTAACATTTAATTCAAAATAAAATAACATAAGACTAAGATTTTCCAGATGTCGCAGTTCACCTAGAGATGAAAGTAGAGTATCCAGAGTACACTCTTCGCCATTGATTATGATCGAGAGACCCCTTAGCCTTGACATACGGTGAAGATCCGTCACATTGCTATGCTTTGTCGAGAAATTCCCCAATCTCTCCAAGTTGATTAGATTACTTAACTCCAACTTTGTTTCATCTCGTATTTTCCTCGGTAAAGCGAGGTATCTTAATTCTTTCAACTCTTTCAAGAAATCAGACATGTAGATTGGAGATGTCGTCGACATCACATGTAGGTCTAGATTCAAATAGAGCAGTGACTTCATATTCTGGATAGAAGAAGGTAGATGAGTTACCTTCATAGCACCGTATAAACTCAAGTATCTCAAGTGGATGAGATTTCCAATGTTAGACGGTAACTTCCCTCCCTCAAAATAAGCTAAAGAAAGATCTAACACCCTCATCAACTGTAGACTTGCAAAGCATAAACCTGATGCCCTCCAAAAATTGGACTCCAAGAACAGGATAGATCTAAGTTTTGAATTCCCTATACGAAATGTATGATCATACGCATGTATGACGAGTCTGCGGGATTTACAAGGAGACTGAGAGTTTGAAGTTGAGGTCACGGTACTTGCATCAACAATTTGTAGGAAATTCTCTACTTCAGCTTTACGCAGACAAACTTCTCTCATCATGTCATGCAACTGGCATGTTTCAAATCTTGAAGTACGAACATCTCTTTCAGAAATAACCATGTTTCTCTTTACCAATTCTTCTATGTATCCTTCTCCGACATCTCGAATGCTCACTCCATCATAGTACCTTGGCCTTGGTATTTCTTCTGCAGCCCAATAATAGGACAATTTCCCCACATCTATTGCATAATCTTCGGGAAAATGAGCAAGGTACATGAAGCAATGCTTCAAATAAATAGGCAGCTCTTCAAAGCTTAGATACAAAACATGATANATTCGCCATTCACAACATCAAAGAACTGAAACGCTCCACCTTTAGCTTCCATTCGCCATATTCGCAACATCAAAGACCGACTGCAACCATTGAGGATACCCTTGGGCAACATATTTCTTTTATATTTTTCAGGGAATTTTACTCAGATATCATACAAATTAGGTGAAATGATCAGAAACATACAAAACTTTTTTTATTACTATCATATTTCGTCTATATTTTCAATACCAAGCATGCCCTTGTTACATGTTATAGGAAAAAACGTAATTACAAAGAATGCGATTACTTTTTAATTCCACATCAGAAAAAACGCGCCGCCACGTCAGAAATCGCTGACGTGTATTAATGAACTCAGCCGTAAAGCGCTACAGCGGCAATCACGGCTTAGTTACGGTATGTAGCGGCTGATTTAAGAAAAATGGCTGAGTTATGAGCTAACGGCTGACTTACGAGATAACTCAGACATAAGTTACGGCTGAGTTAACGAAATATGTCTGAGTTATGAGAAAACGACTGACTTACGAGATAACACATCCATAAGTTACGGCTAAGTTATAACCCGATGGTTGATTTGTCAAAATTTGGCTGAGTTATTGTCTCGACACGGCTGAATTAACTTTCTCCGGCTGGCTGCGTTATTGCTTCGTTACGGCTGATTTTCGTGTAAGTGTCATAACTCAGCCGTAATGAGCTGGGTTAACGAAAAACTCGGCCTAATTACGGCTGATTTAGGAGCGAAAGATTAATTACTACAATAGCATGTTTTGACGGCTGACTTATCAAACGATACGGCTGAGCTAAAGATTTCCAGTTGAGTTACGGCTGAATTTGGCAGCCGTTTTTTTCGTTTTTTAATTACTGTAATAGTATTCATGTTACGACTGACTTAAAGTTTTGTTTGATGGCTAGTTTAAGATAGTTGATTTACGTGATCGCTTGGTGGCTTACTTGCCACTTCATCAATTAAAAAAAGACGTCGAATGCATATTTCCATGCCAACATCAACAGAGAAATACGAAACGTCGTCTTCGTCTTCCTCGTCGTCGTCATCGTCTTTCTCGTCGTCATTGTTCTTCACCTTGTTCTTCACATCAACAGAGATATCCAGAACTTAAATTTTGAACATCCAATTCGTCATCGTCTTCCTCGTTCTTCTTCATTTTCGTTCATCCTTCTCCGATATATGATGGATCTGGTTTCGGTAATTGTGGATTGTTTACGACTGACTTATGGATTGTTTACGGCTGACTTAAGGATTGTTTATGGCTGACTTAAAGATTGTTTACGGCTGACTTATAGATTGTTTACGGCTGACTTAAGGATTGTTTACGGCTGAATTATAGATTGGAAAGGAAGAGTCCACTCGAGAAATCGAAGAGTCCCCTCGAAAAAACGAAGAGTCCCCTCGAAAAAACGAAGAGTCCCCCACTTCGGTAATTTTGGATTGTTTACGGCTGACTTATGGATTTTTTACGGCTGACTTATGGATTGTTTACGGCTGATTTAAGGATTGTTTACGGCTGACTTAAGGATTGTTTACGGCTGATTTATGGATTGTAAACGAAGAGTCCACTCGAGAAAACAAAGAGTCCCCTCGAGAAAACGATGAATCCCCACTCGAGTTCGTGAAAAAGGAGACAATATGCGACGGATATAAGAGAAGCGGCCAGAAGAGACGATACGACGGCGGCCGGAAGAGACGAGGTTTCGCCGAGAGAGGTTTCGCCGAGTTAACCTACGCAACCTTTCGTCTTTCATGAAGTATTATAACTCAGCCATGAAGTATAATAACTCAGCCGTGAAGTATATATAACTCAGCTGTGAAGTATAATAACTCAGCCGCGAACTTACCGGAGCAAGTTTGTTCGTGAAAAGGAGAGATTTTAGCCGAGAAAACGAAGAGTCCTCTCGAGAAAATGAAGAGTCCCCACTCGAGTTCGTGAAAAAGGAGACGAAATGCGACGAAGATAAGAGAAGCGGCCGGAAGAGACGATACGACGGCGGAATTAGGTTCGACTTCGGAATCGCCGAGAGAGAGAGGTTTCGCCGGCGAGAGAGAAGTTTTTTTCCCGAAACTGTATTTCATGACGTGGATTTAGTTTTTTTCATGTTAATGAGGTGGATTAGATGTTAATGAGGTGGATTAAACTAATTTTTGGTTAATCATTTTTAAATTAAAAATTAAAAATTATTGAAAGGTATTAATTGTAATTACATAAAAGCACAAAATATATAACTAATTTTTTAAAAATGTATAATATTCTATTAATAAACCAACTTTTGTGTAATATCTGAGTAATTCTTTCTATTTTTCATATATATTAATTCAACAAAAATATTGAAAACAATTTGTGACACAAGGCATTTTATTGAATAGTACATGCTAAAAAACAGTTCAAGAATGATTCTCACTAAAAAAAATCCTTAAAATATTACATAAAATTTTAATAACACATAATAGTAGAAGATATAACGAACCTCCTACTTTTCCTTCTCAACAAGTGAAGATCGACAACAAATACGCAATAGATTGACGACAATCCGAAGCAACTGCGATACTTGACAAGGGCATGAAAATTTGGTTTGGCACGATAAAAGAAGTTTATAAAATATTTTACTCTTAGATTTGCTTTAGAATTTTTGATAAAAAGTTAAATTCATTGTAAAACAGATTGTTTTGGTTAGATTAATTTAACATTTAATTCAAAATAAAATAACATAAGACTAAGATTTTCCAGATGTCGCAGTTCACCTAGAGATGAAAGTAGAGTATCCAGAGTACACTCTTCGCCATTGATTATGATCGAGAGACCCCTTAGCCTTGACATACGGTGAAGATCCGTCACATTGCTATGCTTTGTCGAGAAATTCCCCAATCTCTCCAAGTTGATTAGATTACTTAACTCCAACTTTGTTTCATCTCGTATTTTCCTCGGTAAAGCGAGGTATCTTAATTCTTTCAACTCTTTCAAGAAATCAGACATGTAGATTGGAGATGTCGTCGACATCACATGTAGGTCTAGATTCAAATAGAGCAGTGACTTCATATTCTGGATAGAAGAAGGTAGATGAGTTACCTTCATAGCACCGTATAAACTCAAGTATCTCAAGTGGATGAGATTTCCAATGTTAGACGGTAACTTCCCTCCCTCAAAATCGGCTCCAGAAAGATCTAACACCCTCATCAACTGTAGACTTGCAAAGCATAAACCTGATGCCCTCCAAAAATTGGACTCCAAGAACAGGATAGATCTAAGTTTTGAATTCCCTATACGAAATGTATGATCATACGCATGTATGACGAGTCTGCGGGATTTACAAGGAGACTGAGAGTTTGAAGTTGAGGTCACGGTACTTGCATCAACAATTTGTAGGAAATTCTCTACTTCAGCTTTACGCAGACAAACTTCTCTCATCATGTCATGCAACTGGCATGTTTCAAATCTTGAAGTACGAACATCTCTTTCAGAAATAACCATGTTTCTCTTTACCAATTCTTCTATGTATCCTTCTCCGACATCTCGAATGCTCACTCCATCATAGTACCTTGGCCTTGGTATTTCTTCTGCAGCCCAATAATAGGACAATTTCCCCACATCTATTGCATAATCTTCGGGAAAATGAGCAAGGTACATGAAGCAATGCTTCAAATAAATAGGCAGCTCTTCAAAGCTTAGATACAAAACATGATAAACCGAGCTGATATTTTTGTCTTTGAAGCTACTCCCTCCAATGATGTGAAATCTAATATTCTCATATATCCTTTTCCACTCACGCAATGTGTATTGCGCAGCTAAAAAACCGCCTAACACCTTAACGGCCAATGGTAGACCTCCACAATGTTTGATCATCTGCTTTCCCATTTCTTCCATTTCTTTATCAACGTTATGTTCTACATAACATCATCAAGATATGGTGAAATTAAATGAATGTCCATAAGGATTAGCCGTGTTGGACATATATTATTAAGTAAAATCGAAACTATGATCAATATGGAAAACAAAGATTGATTAAACTGTCTTGAAAGCTTACCAGTATTGTTTGGAAATGCTATCCTTCGAAAAAGTGTCCAACTTTCTTCGAGAGTTAGACAATCTGGCTTAAAAGTGAAACATGTTGGATCTGCTCGTAATGCGACACCCTCGTTGCGAGAAGTAAGTAGTATCTTCCAACCTATACAATTTTTTTTTTTTTTTTAATGTATAACTCTCTAACAGAAAAAGAACATAATGCTTAATGACCAATAATGTGTGTCACGTTCTCACCATTGTCTTTGCTTTTCACCCATACTGTAAATATTAAAAAAGAGTTATCTAATGTATCTATGATAAGTTGTCACCTTTTTCCCGTGGAAACATCGGTTTTATCATGTCCCAATCTTCTTCTCTCCATATATCATCAAGGACAACCAAAGCCTTTTGTTTTTCCAACAATTGAAAGAGTTTCTCTTGAAGTTCATCTTCCGTCATCTTTGACACTTCACATTCTGGGCTAAGTTTTTGCAAGATTGTCCGCCACACATACTCCCTTGTAAACTGTTGTGAAACACATACCCACGCGAGTCCTGCAAAATGACTTTTTATTGTCTCATGATTAAAAACTTGTCTTGCCAGGGTGGTTTTACCAATACCGCCCATCCCGGTTACAGAAACCACTTGACTACTACTACCTTCCTCTACCAAATAGCCAACCAATTTATTAACGTTTTCCTCCAACCCCACAAGAACGCTTTCATTGTCGTTAGAAAAGGTTTGTCGCATTCTCCTTTGTCTTTCTCGTAGAGACTGCATAAACCCTTCATTGACAATGACTTGTTGTACACCAAGACTCTGCATATTGCGGATCACCTTAGAGATCCGCTTACTTATGGCTTCCATATCGAAAGCAAGTGCCCTGCGTTCCACAATACTCGAAGAAAATCTTCTCACTCGGTTCCTGATGCCACTTTTTTTCCCAAGCTCTTCCTTTATAAGAAAGGTTTCGACTATATCTTCTGCGTCGAAAAAAATTTCTTTGATATCTTTGATAGTGTTTCTCACCATGGCACTTGTATGTTTCTTGGCATCTGCATCTTCTAGAAAACACCTTAACATATCCAAATCACTTTTTAATCCATTGAACTGCTCTTTAATTCCCTGAAACTGCGCAGATTCTCGGACAAGGAGATCCCAAAGCTTCTCGACTCCAAACGATAAAAGTGTCTCAGCCATAATCTCCTGCTTAAACATGAAACTGTACTCAGTAATCACTATCCATGAGTTCATAATTCGGAATTTTTTTTTTGCAAAATCTACAGAAGTAGTATATACTATTTTGTGAGATTAATCGGCAGATCTTTTGTACAAAGATATGAACAATATTGAAATAAAAAAATTGCAAAATAAAAAAGATCGAAGCACCTTCATCCACAGACAACTAAAGAAATAAAAAATAATAATCACCTCCTCGAAATCGCTTCTCGTCCAACTGATCTGTACAAGGAAATATGCGATATGTGTTTTTTTTTTTTAGTGCTTTAGTACTCTCATCTACAGACTAAAGTCGATTGACTCCAAATCAACACCAACCGACAAAGCCAGCTGTAGTGACGATGATGTGTGAATACTTCCTACATGCCACGTTTAAGTGTAAAACTAATAGCTACTTCCTACATGCCACGTCTCATTTTACATTTTGGTTCCAAAGATAAGCAGAAAAGTAATGATTTTCATCTTCCGTATAATGAAATCAAAGTTATAATAACAGAGATTGTTACTATCAGCACCAGCAACAATCACTTGGTGATAAAAATCACAGGAGCACACACTTAAAAACTATGGACAGAGGAGTTACGTGGACAAGACTCCACAACAGGAAAGCGATAATAAGAAATAAACCTGATTGTTCAGTATATCAACAAACGTTCACTATATAAACCTGATAGTTACATTCACTATATTAACAGTTACAAGACGAGGTAATCCAATAGAAACGAGAAATAATAAAACCTGGAAACAAAAGTTTAGGGAACAAACTAAATGAAGCAAAAAAAGACTGTTTTTTTTTTTATGCACGGCCATTAGAAATTGTTCCCTAACTCAGAATGTAAGAAGAGACACCTGCACGTAAAACATATAGTCTCAGCATCACTTGAAATTGAAAACCAGAAAAGAACCCATGCGCTAGGAAACTGAGCAAGCTTTCCCTCCAAATCTAACAGAAGGAATGTGTTGGACATTGTAATAATCTTCTCCTCCTTCGCACAATCTCTTCTTCCATTCCTCTCCCATACTCAGATCCTTTAAGGAAGTGATGAATAGTAGCCCATCAGGAAACTTCTTAAATTTCGAACAATAACTAATATCGAGAGTATGGAGAAGTGGCATAGAGCCTTCTTCTACTATCCACTCTTACCACTCCTCTTGGCTATGTAGGTATAGCATCTACAACTGAGGAAACCCTCCCTTCGAGCAAACCATTCTCATCCCACAGAAAGATCTTTTCCCTAGATCAACCTCTTTCAAGTGAAGCAGATTCTCTAGAATCGGCATTGGATCCTCTTTCAAACGACAACAAATTAGAGATATGGTTATAAGGTGAGAAGGCAAGTGCTTCTCATTAGGTAACCTTGGCATATATATACCCAACTCCAGATGTTTGAGATGAACGCAATCCAAAACAAATCCTTCTTCATCATTCGTGGGAGCATACATCTTGAAATGATTGTAATCTATACTAAGATTTTCCAGGTGTCTTAGTTTACTTAGAGATGAAGATAGTGTTTTCATAGCGCACCCCTCTTCGTTGAATATGATTAAGAGATTCCTTAACTTTGTCATACAATGAAGATCAGTCACACTGCTATGCTTTGTTGAGAAGAACTTAAACGTCTCCAAGTTGATTAGGTTACCTAATTCCAACTTTGTCTTATCATGCATTCTCCCCGACGGTAATGAAAGGTATCTCAATTCTTGCATCCCTTTCAAGATATTAGGCACATAAAGCGGAGATCTCGCAGATAAGCATAGGTTTAAGTAAACCAGTAGCTTCAGATTCCGCATAGAAGAAGGTAGACGAGATACATGCGCCTTATACAAACTCAAATATCTCAAATGGATGAGCTTTCCGATGCTAGAGGGTAACTTCCCTCCTTCAAACTTGGCCCGAGAGAGATCTAAAACCCTCATCAACTGTAGCCTGGAAAATAATAAACTTGATGCCATCCAATTTGAACCCCAAATAAACAAGAGAGATCTAAGGCTTGAATTCTTCACCTCCCTCTCCATATCAAATGTTTCATCAGGTCGATGTATAGCGAGTCTGCGAGATTTAGAGTTTGCAGTTGATGTGTGGTGAACAATTTGTAGAAAGTTCTCTTCTTTGGCTTTAAGTAGACAAAATTCTCTCATCATGTTATGTAAGCGACAAGTTTCAAATCTCAAAGTCCTACCATCTCTTTCAGATATAACCATATTTCTCTTAACCATCTCTTGTATGTAGACATCTGCAACATCTCGAATGCTTGCTCTTTCATAATAGTCAGGCTTTGGTATTCCTTCTGCATCCCAGCAATAAGACAATTTCTCCACATCTATTGGATAATCTTCTGGAAAATTGGCGAGGTAGAGGAAGTAATGCTTCAAGAAAATAGGCAACTCTTCAAAGCTTAGAGACAATACATGGTGAACTGAATTGCGATTTCCATCACTTCATGCCAGACGAGATCCAATATTATCATAAATTCTTTTCCACTCACTTAAGATATGTTGAGAAGCTAACAACCCTCCTAACACTTTGATAGCTAATGGTAGTCCTCCACAATGTTTTATCATTTTCTTACCCATCACTTCCATTTCTACATCAACTTTAAACTCTGCACAGCCAATGGTATTTAGGCTTTAAAATCAAGATACAATACAACCAGACTTAAAAGAGTGTTTAATTTTTATTAACGTGAAAAAAACATATCTTAGGTTGAAGGCTTACCTGTTGCGTATTTCCTAGGAAATGATATCCTCCGAAAAAGTGTCCAACTTTCTTTGGGGGTTAGGCATTTTGGTTTAAAAGTGACGCAGGTTGGATCTGCACATAGTGCAACGTCTTCGTTGCGAGAAGTAAGTAATATCTTCCATCCTGAAATGTATTTTTTCTAGTTATAATGCATAAACAAAGGAAATATATCTCAAGAGTGTGTCTTGTAACGCTCTATATTTTTCTTAAATCAATTTTTAGAAAAGATATACTAGCCTTAGGTATGTAGCATTAGATGTCACCTTTTGTTGGCGGAAACACAAGCTTAATACTATCCCAATCTTCTTCTTTCCACATATCATCCAGGACAATCAAAGACTTGCGGGTTTCCAACAGTCGAAAAAGTTTTTCCTGAAGCTCATCTTCTATCATATCAGAGTCTCTATGTTCATCATGCTTCAAACTAAGCCTCTGCAAGATCGTCTGCCACACATACTTTCGTGTAAACTGTTGTGAAACACACACCCACACAACTCCATCAAAATGGTTTTTTACCATCTCATGATTAAAAACTTGTCGAGCAAGGGTTGTTTTACCAATACCGCCCATCCCACATATAGAAACCACTTGAATGTTCTCTTCCTCTACCAAATAACCTACCAATTTCTTCACGTTTTCCTCCAAACCCACAAGAACACTTTCGTTGTCGCTAGGAAAAGTATGTCTCATCTCCCTTTGTCTTTCTTGAAGAGGTTGTGAACACCTGCCATCGACAATCATCTGTTGCACCCCATAACTCTGCATATCACGAATCACCTTGGAGATCTTCGTACTTATGCCTTCCATGTCGGACACAAGTTCCCTGCGATCCACTATGGTGAAAGCAAGCCTTCTCATGCGCTTCCTGGTCCCACTTGTTCGTCCAAGTTCTTCCTTTAAAAGAAAGGTTTCGATCACATCCTCTGCGTCAAAAACGATATCCTTGATCTCTTCCAAACAGGTTCTCACCAACGCACTTGCATGTTTCTTAGCATCTGCATCTTTCAAAAAGGACCTAAGCAAGTTTAGATCAGTTTTGAGCTCAGTCAGTTGCTCACCCACTCCCTTAAATCGATCAGATTCTCGGGCAAGGAGGTCCCAGAGCTTCTGAACTCCAAACGACAAAAGTGTCTCAGCCATTAATTTCCTGCTTAACCAAGAAAGGAAAGTAGTAATAAAAAAATCACTAGAGGGTCCATGAGTTCATAATTCAGATAAATACTATGCACAATTTTGCAGAACAAAAATATACTATTTAGTCACATGGTTCTACGAAGACATGATTGATTAAGAAAAAAAAAAGCAAAAAACAAAAGATCAAAGAAACATAATTTTTTTTAACAGAGTTAGTATACTATTCTGTGGGATTTAATCCACAGATCTTTGTACAGAGACATGAACAATATGGAGTAATAAAGATATGCAAAATACAGAAGATTGAATAGAAGCAATTGAGATACCTTAATTGCTTCCTCCACAGAAAACTAAAGAAATAAAAATAATAATCACCAGCTGATCTGTAGAGAAAGTGTTTTTTAGTATTTAATTTAGAACTTTGCTAAAGATCGATTATAAGAGTAGACTCCAAGTCTATTGTCCAACAACAAGCCGTAGTGAAAATGATGTGTGAATCCAAATTATTTGGCAAGAAAGTCTTAAAAGCATTTATTGTAGCCACTTCCTACTTGCCACGTGCCATTTTACATTTTGGTTCAAAAGAAAGAAAAGTGAGTGTTTATATTTTGGTTGACTTCGGTAAACACCCTAAAGTTTTGCTTCCCAATCTATTTCTCCATAGATTTTTAAGCTGATCATCACTACCCATGTTTTCATAATGGAGTCTCAACACGAAATATATATCATTTCAACCAATTTTTTCAGTATAGTTTCTCTGCTGATTTAGAATGGAAGAGAAATTTTACTTGATAGTCTGTTCTTGTTGATAGTCCATACTCATCGTCAAAAATAGACAAATTGAAGAAAAGGAATATGTTGGACGTGAAACATGAAAGCTATGAACAAATGAAATAAGCAGAATAAGACTCCTGACAACAAGTTCTACTGCGGCTGAGATCTAATAACGAAAAGAGTATTACATGAAATTATAAACCCTGGAAACAAAAGATCAGGGAACAAAATAATGAGGTAAAAATGTCTGTCTGCTTAGACCATGTTCAATGGTAAAACTCCATTAGAGTACTTACTTAATATAAAATTATAAAATATATTTTAAGAACCTTTATTGTTTTCTCTACTCCAATGGTAGATTCTTGAAAAACATTTATAACAGTAAGCTGGTGTATTTACAATTGTATGTAATGAACACTTATATGTGATGAAGAACATGACACGTGCACTTAAGATCTTTTTCTTAAATTTCTTACTTAAGACTCGAATCTTCATTTTTTATTGAATTTTTATTTAATTAAATTCTTAAATAGGTTAAGATACCAACTTAAGAAGCACCGTTGCACATGCTCTTATGCATGGCTATTAGAAGTTATTCCTTAACTCATACCGTAAAAGAGACCGTAAAATAAACATTTGTAAAATAATTTAATTAGAAATTATAATTAAATAATTTAATATATAATATTTAGAATAATCTAAAAAAGAGCAAAAATAAAATTGGATTTTTAAGTGTAAACTAAAAAAACATAAAGCAAATCGAGCTCTAGGCCCATATAAAAAAAACAAAAATTCAAAAACATAGAGAATAATGATCATGATACAAAAAAAAAACTTGATCTTGGGTTGAGAAAAACATAGAGAATAATAATTTTAACCCAACTGAGCTACTGACTTTAATGAAAACTTGCCTACAATTATAATTTATATTTTTAAAGTGGGTCAGATGATGCTTCACAACGTGGATCCGCCTCTGTTTGTAACTAAATTAAATTGGTCCAGCTTAGAGGGATTCATATTTCATAACACCGGTTAAAAAAATCTTGTGTCTTAGGGGCAGTTTGTTTCTCCATTCAGATGATTCATCTGGATGGAGATGGAGATGTGAGTTTTGTTTGTTTTATAACAAAACTAAAAATCATTCAGATGATTCATCTAGATGAGTTTTAATTTTTTAGGCAAAATTTTTAAGAGATTTTTAAGAGATTCTTTGTAAGAGATTTTTTGTTGTTTTCCTTATCCGCAAGGATTCACCTTCTCTCTGTTCCTCTTTTGCAGGCTGCAGGAGACAATGAGACAAGGATTCACCTTGATTCCCATGGATGTATCCTTCAAAGTATACCCTTTTTGTTGAGTTTTGGGAATTAAGACTCAGAATTTAAAGCTCTGTTTTTGGTTCTGACATCCCTTTTGACTCGCTATTTCTTTAGATTTTCCTATACGATTAAAAGATTTTGATACTGAGAACAGCTCCAGAACGTATCTTCAACGTTTGTTGACAGTTTTCCAGCGAGTGAACCTGGTTTGTATGGAGACTTTGCTGATGGTTTAAAGGGCATGTGTAGTTTGCATAAAAGTGGGCACTTTTGTGTTCAGCTAGCCACTTGTGTGATTCTCAATCTCAACCAGCTTTCAAACTTAGGTATCTGATTTTCTAATAATTTTTTTTGCGTTTTTTTCTGGATTGATGATGATGATCTATCTACCTGTTTGGTGTCTTAGATGTGTATGTTTGGTGTTTCTCTTTTGCTATGTTTGCTATGCTTTTGGTCTTGAAAGTGATTGCGTTTCATGTGTTTTACAGTCGTCATCCCGAAGTGAAGTGGGCCGAGACTACGAACAAGATTTTCCTCACCGTAGTATTAGCAGATTCTAAGGACGCAAAAGTTAATCTAGACCCAGAAGTAGTCTTTGATTTCTCTGCAAAAGCTGGTCCAGAAAACCATGTTTATGAACTGAAACTCGAACTTCACGATAAAGTCAATGTTGAGGTGAGATTCGTGGACTAACCTGGTCTTATTGTTTCATTGGTTAGGGGAAGAGCTTAACCAATTTCTTAGGCCTAGGGGCACCCTCGTTTTTAAGCTAGCTTTTGTTGTTAGTGGAATCTTGACAAAATCTTTGAAATCTTTTGTTCTGTAGAACTTGTTATTCTTCCTTCGGTTTCAATGTTTCTAGTATGAACTCAAGTATGTTTCTTATTTTGTGTATTACATTTCTGCAGAATAAAGATTTGGAGATCGATTAGGCTTTATGACAGTCTTCTTGGATTATGCAGAGTGTCCTGTATACTTCTGTAAAGGACGTTTATCTGTTGGTGATGGCAACTAGCGAATGGGTTTTGTTTCAGTCTCATGCAAGAATCTCAGATAGTATTTTAGTCTTAAGAACAGTCCTTATTTGTTTGACTTTGTTTCACTCTCATGCAAGAATCTGAAATTTGTATTTTTGGTTGAAGATCATTCGGTGTTTGATGTTGTAAAACTGAAGTTGAAGCCCCAAAATGTTTGTAAAACCTCAAAATGTTTGGTATTGATATTGTAATTTTTGGAGTTCATGTTTTGTATTGATATGTTGGTGCTTCATGTTTTAATTCTTATAAAAATGTATATTTCATGAAAATAAAAATTTATAAATGTCAAAAATAATAATTTGAGAATTATTTGGTTTAAAAAATATTTTTTAGATCAAGAATTAAAATTAATATGATTAAGATTATATTAAAAATATGATCAAATAAAAGTATGGGCATTTTAGTCATTTATTTAATCAAAATCATTTGGATGGATATGTACACTAAGCAAACAAACACATTTACATTCATATAAGTCATTCAGATGAACAACCAAAATAACCGAAAATAAACAAACATCATCTGAATGGATCATGGAAATGGATCATCTGGATGTATATTTGAGATGGAGAAACAAACAGGGCCTTAGTTATAATCACTTCTTTAATCATTTTTCCACAGAAACAAGATAACATGAGTATATATATATATCGAAACAGAGATTGTTACTATGAGCACCAGCAACAATCACTTCTATTTTAAGCATTTTCGGCTATAACATATGTTTCAGATTTTCATTTGTGATTGTTTCTACGGAATGAGAAACAAGTAATAGACGCTTCTCGTTCTACTATTATGAGCCTCAAATGACTATTTTTAATCTAGTTACTCTATTTTGTTTGTATGATTCATTAAAAGTTCGTTTAACCATTTTCGGCTATAACATGTGTTTTGGATTTTCATTTGTGATTTCTTCAACGGAAGGAGAAACAAGTACTAAACGCTTCTCGTTCCACCATTATGAGCCCCAAATGACTATTTTTAATCTAGTTACTCCATTTTGTTTGTATGATTCATTAAAAGTTTGTTTTATGCATTTCCGACTATAACATCTATTTCGGATCTTCATTTGTAATTTTCTCTTCTGAATGAGAAACAAGCCTTAAACTCGAAATATCCATTGACGTTGAATCTCGCCGTCGTACCATTAAAAATCACTAAGAGACAAAGATGATCTTTGCCAATTACTAACAACAAACGAAACCGAAGCTCATAAACAAATCAATACTCAACCAATCTACATAATGAATCAATAAGCAGATCGTGGCCTCTTGCATCGTCAAACACTGAGTGTCACGAAACCGAAGCTCACAATCAAATCAAAACTCCAACACATACAGATCTAAATAGTGGAACAATAAATAAAAAATTGTGGCCTCTTGGTGAGAAACTAAGAAAAAAACTATTTTGCTTTGTCATGGCTCCGGTTGAGCGTGTTGGTTAAAAAGAAGAACGTATGGCAGTGACCAATTTTGTATATCACATAGGGCTTGATATTAAAGTAGGTGATATATATATATATACCAATGATTAGAGTTTTTATTGCCAATTAGGTTTGGCTGAAAAATAAATAAGTAGGTTTAGCCCCAAATAAATATACCTAATAGCGACGAAATTAAACTCTGATTAGATGGAAACAATTAGGGCTTTTTATTAAGAAAAACTTACTTTTAAATTATTAAAAAGTCATAATTATGCAGATTATCGAATTAAACACCTTAGTATTTGTACTCATTAAGGGCACAAGCATATTCAGTTTTTAACTTGCAAGGAGAGCTCAAATCACTGCGAATATAATAATATATATCACTAGAATAGGATCCGCATATATGCGGGTTTTTAATAAGATGTTTTAAATTCGTAAAAATAAATTAAAAACAAAATTGGATAATATATAAGAAATAAAATAAAATTAATTTTTATTAATAATTCCAAATATATATGTTTTAATATTTTTATATGAATTATGTTTACTTCTAATGTCTTATCTATACATAGATATAATTATTTATTCTAAAAGTTTAACGAATTTTTTATCCCACTTTTATTATAATTAAAATCTATATTAGGATTCGCGTATACGCAGGCTTATAATAATAAAATTTAAAATCCGTGAAAATAATTCTTTAAAAAAATATAAAACAAAATCGAATCACTACTGAAAAAATATATGAAAAATACAAAATCTATATCTAAGAGTTATTTATTTATTTTACTTCTCATTTGTTTTTAATTAAAATATTCAAAACACATAATCTGTTACGAGTCCTAAATAACATTAACCATACTTCTCATATAGTTCACACACTTTATCAACTATCTTTTTCTGTTCCGGTGCATTAAAAACTTGGGGTATACAATTTGAATCCTTCGAGTATTTTAACGATCTCCCATTAACTCTTTCAAGCAAATAAAATCTCTCTTTCTCTTCACATTCATCTCCCGTATATGATATCTCTGCTCTCTAGAGAACTTATACTTCTCAAGACTCGCATCAAAAGGATCTTTACATGATTATTGTTATATTTCTCTTCATTGAGCTCATCATAGTCTAATACCATATCATTAGCATCCAAATTTTTTTTTTTAATTGAAATTGTGTTTTTATTTTTCTTAAATTGAAATAGATCATTTTGTTTTAAATTCATTTTCTTTAATTAAAATATATTATAGTTAATTTAATTTTAATTTTTAATCTAAATCAATAAATTTGACATTTTTTTTTGGAAATTCATTTTTTCTTTAAAAATAATATTTTATTGAGACACGCGTCAAAATCTAAATCGATAAACTTGACACATATCAAAATCTTATTAATTAACTTGCCACATGTCACGATCATATTAATAATTACCTTTTACGTTATTTTATAATAGAATTGAAATATCTTATTTACTTTTATTTTTATTTTCTTTTTCTTAATTGAAATAAGTTTTCTTTTCCTTTTATTTTATTTATTTCTCTTTTAAAAATAGTAGTACTTTTCTTTTTATTTTAGGATTAATATACTTTTTATTTATAATATATTTTAATCAAAACACGTGTTGAAATCTTATCGATTAACTTGCCACGGTCATGTGAATTATCCTACTTTTTCATAATTAGATTTATCATAATTAAAATATATATTAGGATCTGCGTATATGCGAGTTTATAATAATCAAATTTAAAATCCGTTAAAGTATTTAAAACAAAAAAAATAGAATACAAAATTGGATCACTACTCAAAAAAATACATGAAAAACGCAAAATCCAAACCTAAAAATTATTTATTTATTTTAATTCTCATTTAGTTTCAATTAAAATATTCAAAACACTGGCTTATAATAATAAAATTTAAAACCCGTTAAAATAATTCTTTTAAAAAATATAAAACAAAATCGAATCACTACTGAAAAATATATGAAAAACACAAAATCTAAATCTAAGAGTTATTTATTTATTTTACTTCTCATTTATTTTTAATTAAAATATTCAAAACACAGAATCTGTTGCAGGTCCTAAGCAACATTAACCCTACTTCTCATATATTTTACACACTTTATCAACTATCTTTTTCTCTGTTCTGCTGCGTTAAAAACTTGGATATGCAATTCGATTCCTTCTTTCGAGTATGTTAACGATCTCTCCATTAACTCTTTTCAAACAAATAAAGTCTCTCATGCTCTTGATATTCATCTCTCGTATATGATCTATCTACTCTCTAGAGAAATTATGCTTCTCAAGACTCGCATCAAACGCCTCTCTACATGATTTTTGCTATCATCCTTCTGATTGAGCTCATCATCGTCTAATGCTATATCAATAACATCTAATTTTTTTTTAATTGAAATATATCCTAATTAATCTAATTTACTTTTGTTTTTATTTTCCTTTTCATAAATTGAAATAAATATTTTTGTTTTATTTGTTTTTTCTTAAATTAAAATATATATATCTTAGTTAATTTTATTTTACTTTTTTAATCTAAATCGATAAATTTAACATTTTTTATTTATTTTTTTAAAATATATGTATTTTCCTTTTTCTTTTAGGATTAGTACATTTTGTTATTTATAATATATTTTAATCAAAACACGTGTCAAAATCTGATCGATTAACTTGACACGTGTCACGATCATGTTAATAAGCAACTTTGACGCATCCAACTTTATATAATAAGATCTAATCTATAAACTTGACACATGTCACGATCATGTTAATTATTCATTTTCATTTTCATAGTTTACATTTATCCTTTTAATTTATTTTAATTCTTTTTAATTCCTTTTTTCAATAGTTACATATATCTTTTTAATTTATTTCTTATTATTTTAATTACGACACACGTCGAAATCTAATGAGATTGACTCGCCACGTGTCGCAGTGATATAAATTAACAACTTTGACCCATTCAACTTTTTATAATAAGATGTCACCGGATTCAGAGTACCGCGCTAGGTGTGGAATCAAAAGTTTAATCAAAAACAAAAATAAAAACTTAAATGTTNATTATAAAAAATCAAATATTTGGTTGATGATGGGCTTTGGACCTGAGCACTTGCGCAAACTAGGTTAGTGGAAATACCAAATGACTTCTTTTGAGAAACTCCTTTGCCCAACGAAGGTAGATCCGATGCCTCTTGATATAGAGGTGGATATAATGACTAGGCTGCCGGCAAAATCTGTTAACAGGTTCCGATGCGTGTCAAAGATGTGGTCTTCCATCATCCGAAGCCAGAGATTCGTGGATTCTCACTACGCTATCTCCGCTGCGAAGCGATCGCGGTTTGTAATCGCTTTCAGTGCCGGTCCTTGGAAAAACCGTTGTTTGTTCATCTTCTCGGCTTCCTACGAGGAAGAGATATCTTCTTCTTTGGCAACCAATCTCGAGATGGTAATACCTTCATTAGGCTTGTCTCCCGGCTCCCACTGTGCTTCTCTACATGGCTTAATAGGTTGTACTAATCCCTTCACTGTCTGTAACCCTAGCACAAAAAAGTCACTACTTTCCCCAATATCAAACCAAGCACGTTGTTCGGATATGATCCCGTTGGTGCTCAGTTTAAAGCAATAACCCTGGTCACTTGTCCTTACGAGAATCATGCTTTTCTAGTGCACGAGTTTCTAACACTTGGAGGAGGAGGAGAATCTGAATCTTCAGGGAGACGCAAAAGGCTTGCCACGCCGCCTTATGACACTGCAACTGAAGCAATATCCATCAACGGTTTCGTGTATCATGGTGCTTGGACCCCAACCCAATCTACGAATCCCGTGATTGTGTGTTTTGATGTTAGATGTGAGAGGATAAGTTTCATCAGAGCGCCTAGGGCTGCTGTTTGCTCGGAGTCAATATTGATAGAATACGAAGGGAAGTTAGCTTCCATTGCAAGACAGCCTTTTGCTTCTTTCCATGCTTTTTATTTATGGATACTAGAGGACGCCAAGAAACCTGAGTGGTCAAAGCAAACCTTTGAGCTTCCTTTCTCTCTGGGGATGTGTGCGGATATGACTTCCCCTGGCACCAACAAGGCTGGTGAAATCATTTTTGCCCCCAAAAAACTGTCACATATTGTCCAACCCTTCTACATTTTCTACTACAATGTAGAGAGAAAAGACCTGAGAAGAGTCAGGCTCTTAGGAATTGCTGATGATCAAGAGTTTAGGCGCGTTAATGGAATGATTGGAATCATGGAACAATGTCGCGTCTATATCTCACCTCAACACGTTGAAAGTTTTGCTTCTTTATGATGTGCTTTACCAAGGATCTTAATGTATGAGCTTGGCTGGTTTTCTTTTTTTATTTAATCAATAATATTTCAACATTGAAGAAGCAACCTAGTTTTTTTTTTTTTGATCAAAGAAGCAACCTAGTTTGTTTTCTTACTTACTGATGATTTGCATTTGCTGACATGCGTATTTTTTTTCTCCAAGTGTTGCTTATATTTGAAGTGTATCTTTCAATTTGATCATATTCGTTCCCATGTCTCTCTGGCTGAGTCAATGTTGTTGTTTCCATGGGACAATGCATAACCACCAATTATAACAAGAAGAGACTCTTGTTCTTTCTCTGCATAAGTAAAAAAGAAATGCCCTGAGAAGAGAAACAACACAGAAGACTAAATTCATTTAAACTGCAACATGTAAGAACTCACAAACACTTAAGCTGGACAGAGGAGATCACCCGAAACAAGATTCTTGACAGCAAATTTTAACTGCAGCCTGCAGCTGAGAACTAAAAGTTACAGTCTATTCTAAACCCAATAAAACCAGAAATTCTAAAGCCTGGAAACAAAATATCAGCAAACATACTAGCAAAGAGAAGATGACTGTTTGTTTATGCATGCCTATTAGAAATTCTTGCCTAACACAGACCATGCACGGAAAAGGTATATATATATCCTCGACAACTTCAATAATAAACTAAGCAACACTTAACACAGGTGATAATATAACTTACCCGGTCTCTCACCCATGGATTGCTAAATATTGTTAACTAACAATCGGAGAAACCAACAATTGTACTTTTGTTTGATTGGGAACCAAAACACATCAAAACAATGCAAAACAGAAAGAGAGAATAAATTCCTTTTTCTTTATAGGAGAATATATTACCTGGTTGTCTTTTACTACAGTCTTAGACAATATTCAAAAGAGGAATGTGTTGGATTTTGTAGTAATCTTCTCCTTCTCTGGACAATTTCTTCCAAAACTCAAATGTATGTGTGTTCATATCCAGTTCTTCCAAGGAAGTGATAAACCTCAACCCATCAGGAAGCTCAGTTAACCTTCGACAATTACGAATAGTAAGAGTATGAAGAAGAGGCATAGAGCCTTCTTCCACTATCCACTCTTCCCACTCATCTAGTCCTACCAGATTTAGCTTCTGCAACTGAGGAAACCCACCGGCCGAGCAAACCATATTCCTCCCGCAGAAAGATTTATTCAATAAGCTGACCTCATATAAAGGAAGAAGCTTCTCAAGAATCGGCATCGGATCCTCCTCTAAACAACAGCCACTTAGAGTTATGCTTGTGATGTGAGAAGGGAAGCGTTGCGTATCAGGTAACCTTGGCATATATATACTCATCTTGAGTTGTTTGAGATTCATGCAATCCAAAAACAATCCATCTTCGTCATTCGTGGGAGCATACAACTTGTAATTATCATATATAGTCAGATTTTCCAAGTGTTCCAATTCACTTAGCGATGAAGATAGAGTCTCCATTGTACACCCCTTGCCGTTAAATGAGATAGAGAGAGCTTTGAGCCGTTTCATACCTTGTAGATCCCTCACACTCCCATGTTCTGTTGAGAAATTATCCAATGTCTCCAGGTTGACTAGATTACCCAGTTTCATCTTTACCTTATCATGTATTCTCAAAGGAAGAAAGAGGTTTCTCAATTCTCGCATCTTTTTCAAGAAATTGGGCATGTAGATTGAACATCTCTCAGCTACACACAAGTTTAAATAGAGCAGCAGCTTCAGTTTCCGCATAGAAGAAGGTAGATGAGTTACATGTGCCATATATAAACTCAAGTACTTCAAGTGAATGAGATCCCCGATGCTAGAAGGTAACTTTCCTCCTTCAAAATGGGCTCTAGAGAGATCTAAAACCCTCATCAACTTTAGCCCTGTGAAGCATAAACCTAGTGCCATCCAATCTGTTCTCCTGTCCTTCAAGATAACCAATAGAGATCTAAGTTTTGGATTATTCATCTTCTCCACATTAAATGTTGTTGTATCAAGCCGATGTAAGGCGAGTCTACGAGATTTACTAGGAAATTTAGAGTTTGCAGTTGAGGTGACGTTAACAATTTGTAAGAAATTCTCATCTTTGGCTTTAAGAAGGCAAACTTCTCTCATCATGTCATGCAGGTGACATTTTTCAAATCTCAAAGTCCTACCATCTCTTTCGGACATAACCATATTTCTTTTAACCAACTCTTCTATGTAGCCATCCGCAACATCTCGAATGCTTGCTCTTTCATAATACTCTGGTTTTGGTATTCTTTCTGCAGCCAAGTAGTAGGACAAATTTTCCACATCTATTGGATAATTTTCTGGAAAGTGGGCGAGGTAGAGAAAGCAATGCTTCAAACGACTAGGCAACTCTTCAAAGCTCAAAGATAATACATGATAAACCAAACTGTTGCTGTCGCCGTTTAAATTAGTCCCTCCAACGATGTGAGATCCAATATTCTCATATATCCTTTTCCATTGATGCAATGTGTATTGCGCAGCTAACAAACCTCCTAACAATTTTACGGCCAACGGTAGTCCTCCACATTGTTTGATCATCTGCTTACCCAACTCTTCCATTTCATCAACCTTAAATTCTGCACAACATTATCAAGCATATATTCATTATGTCAAGATAAGGTTCAAAAGGATCACATGTCTTGGAGATCTTTATAGTCAATTTATTTAAGGCTAAAAACATCTTTGTTTACAATCGCCGAAGAAAAACTTACTGGTCATGTCTTTCCTAGGAAATGCTATCCTTCCAAAAATTGTCCAACATTCATCGATAGTTAGACACTCTGGTTTAAAAATGAAACATTTTGGATCTGCTCGTAATGCCACGCCCTCGTTGCGAGAAGTAAGTAGTACCTTCCAACCTACAAAAAAATATCCCTGNCGAAGCAGAAAAAGACTTTTTGTTTATTATGCACAGCCATTAGACATTTTTTCTCTATCTACTACTCTCAGAGTGTATAAATTAGTGTATGGTTTATTGTGGAATGAAGAGAAAACACAAATGTTGTTAGTTCCCAATTAATTAACCATTCTATATTGGGACTGACCACTGCTACTTGTAAATTCTATAACAAAAGTGAACAAAATCTTAAAATGCATGAGATTATTCAAGGATCAATCACGGTTTAGGGATGAAGCTAAATAAACAAACTAGCAAGTTCAATAAGAAAAATAAATGTTCTTGACAAGAACTAACTTTTGTTACCAGATTCCAAATGAGAGTCAATCTGGTCATCACCAAGTACAATTTAGGTTCCAAATTAGTTGGATTGAAGATGAAATTGGGTAAGAGGGAGTGCTCAACTTCGAAGGTGACACTCCAGGGCTTGACCCAATTTCTCCTTCAATCCAATTAATTTCGATTCTTGATGATCTTAGGATTCTAATTTGTAGCCGGTAGGGTTCGTTTTGCATTTCGGTAGTTAATGTGAAAATATTTGACGATTGTGTAAATCCTGCGATTAGTTGCATAAACCACAGACCAAAATAGTTATTATTGGAGAGTCTAGCTTAGACAATATAATATTCAAAAGAGGAATGTGTTGGACTATATAGCTAGTAATCTTCTCCTCTGGAAATTTCTCCTTCAATCTCTGCGGTGATACTCATCCGGAAGCTCCTTAGACAACTATGAATCTGCAAAACATGAAGAAATGGCATGGAGCCTGTACAGCTCAGCAAACCCACCTCTAAACTATTCTCCTCCCACAGAAAGATCATTTTTTTTCAGGTATAGCAGTTTTTCTAGAATCGGCATCTGATCCAACTAAAAAGATTCATCTAAAAACGCACAAGAACGAAAAAAAGGTAGCAGAATTCTATTTTCCCCAATAGAAAAATGTCATAATAAAAACGTGTAAATTATTTTTTAGAATCCATCCATTTTGAAAACAAACAGACAATATATATTCTCATTTCTGTCGATGATTTTGTTTGCTTGAGATGATAAATGGACTAGAGGAAACAAATTATTTTACCTGGTGCATAGTCTATAATTGTGGAGAGCCTCAAACTTAACAGAAGGGATGTGTTGGACTTTGTAATAATCTTCTCCTCCTTCCGACAATCTCCCCTTCCATTCCTCTCCCATTCCCATAGCATGACAAGTCAGATCCTTTAAGGAAGTGATGAATCGTAGCCCATATAAATAATCTTCTCACAATTAATAATCTGGAGAGTATGAAGAAGGGGCATGGAACCTTCTTCTACTATCCACTCTTCCAAATCATTTAGTTCCTTTATTACTAGCTTCTGCAATTGAGGAAATCCACTTCCCGAACAAACCATTCTCCTCCCACAAAAAGACTTAGAAGATAAAAAAAACCTCTTTCAACTGAAGCAACTTTTCTAGAATCAGCATCGGATCCTCCTCCAAATAACAATCATGTAGATGTATGGTTGTAAGGTGAGAAGGTAAGTGTTGTTCATCAGGTAACCTTGGCATGTATATACTCAACTTTGGTTTTCTGGGACGAATGCAATCCAAAAATAATCCTTTTTTCTCCTTAGTGGGAGCATACTGAGCATACACCTTGTAGCCATGTATATTAAGATTTTCCAGGTGTTTCAGTTCACTTAGAGATAAGGATAGAGTTTCTACAGTACACCCCTCGCCTCTGATAGAGATAGAGAGTGCTTTGAGTAGAGTCATACCTTGGAGATCACTCACACTCCCATGCTCTGTTGAGAAATTCTCCAATGTCTCTAGTTTGACTAGATTACCCAATTCCAACTTCAAATTATCATGTATGCTCAACAGCAAACACAGGTATGTCAATTCTCGCATCTCATCGAAGAAATTGTGCATGTAGACTTTATAATGAATAAACAAGTTCAAATAGAGTAACAACTTCAGATTCCACATAGAAGAAGATAGATGAGTTACATTTGTCCCATATAAACTCAAATACCTCAAGTGAATGAGATTCCCAATCCCAAAGGGTAACTTCCCTCCTTCAAACTGAGTACTAGAGAGATCTAAAACCCTCATCAACTTTAGCATTGTAATGCATAAACATGTCGTCCAATTTGTTGTCCTGTTCTTCAAGATAACCAAGAGAGATCTAAGGCTAAGATTATTAAAACAAAATGTTTCACTATCCCCATGTAAGACTAGTCTGCGAGATTTACAAGGAGATTTGGAGTTTGTAGCTGATGTGTCGTGACCAATTTGTAGGAAATTCTCTTCTTCAGCCTTAAGCAGACAAACTTCTCTCATCATGTCATGCAACTGGCATGTTTCAAATCTTGAAGTACATGTGTTTCTATCAGAAATAACCATGTTTCTCTTCACCAATTCTTCTATGTATCCCTCTGCAAGACTAGTCTTACATGTTTCTCTCGAATGCTTGCTCCATCGTAATACCTTGGCCTTGGTATTCCTTCTGCAGCCCAGTAATAGGACAGTTCCTCCGCATCTATTGGATAATCTTCTGGAAAATGAGCAAGGTAAAGGAAGCAATGCTTCAAATAAATAGGCAGCTCTTCAAAGCTCAGATACAAAACATGGTAAACCGAACTGATATTTCTTTCATTGAAGCTAGTCCCTCCAACGATGTGAGATCTAATATTTTCCTATATTCTTTGCCACTCACACAATGTGTATTGTGCAGCTAACAACCCGCCTAACACCTTAATGGCCAATGGTAGACCTCTGCAGTGTTTGATCATAAGTTTACCCATCTCTTCCATTTTTTCATCAACTTTTATATTCTACACAAAATCATCAAGATATTGTGAAATTAGCCAAATGTCCATAAGGAATACACGTCTTGAACAATATATTATTAAGCAAAAGCATTATGATCAACATGGACAAGATCGTTTGCCACACATACTTTCTTGTAAACTGCTGTGAAACACATACCCATGCCAATCCTGCAAAATGACTTTTTACTGTTTCATGATTAAAGACTTCTCTTGCGAGGGTGGTTTTACCAATACCGCCCATCCCGGTTATGGAAACCACTTGACTTTTATCTTCTTGCACCAAATAACCAACCGATTTCTTAACGTTTTCCTCCAAACCCACGAGATTGCTTTCACTGTCGTAAGAAAATGTTGGTCGCATTTCCTTTTGTCTTTCCTGTAGAGACTGCGTGTACTCATCATTGCCAATGACTTGTTCTATGCCAAGACTTTGCATCTCGCGGACCACCTTAGAGATCCTATTACTTAAGCCTTTCATCTCAAAAGCAAATCCCCTGCGTTCCGCTATAACGCAAAAAAATCTTATCAACCTTTTCCTGATACCATTTGTATTTCCCGGTTCTTTAAGAAGAAAGATTTCGATTATATCTTCTGCGTCATAAACAGTTTCGTTGATCTCTTTCGCTGTGTTTCTCACCATTGCACTTGTATGTTTCTTGGCATCTGCATCTTTCAAAAAGCACCTTAACATGAGTTTAATTTGTCCAGCTTGATAGGAATCCTTGCACTGGTTTAAATCTTCTTTGATAGTTTTTTTTCACAGAAATAAGATAACATGAGTTTATGGAAACAGAGCCAAAGATTGTTACTATCAGCATCAGCAACAATCACTTTGGTGATAGGATACTAAAGCAATGCGATACTGACAACACTAAGCCAAAAAAGAACTTTAATTACCTCATTCTGTTTGTTAAAAACAATCTCTTTGAAGGAACAAAACAAAATAAAGATAGATTACAAACTGACTCACCTCTCTAAGGTAACAACACTCACATAAATAAACAATTAAAATAAGACCGTTCAACATAATTAACAATAAACAAAACAAAACAGTGCACCATCCATTTGGGTCAACTGAATACAAAATGTTTTGAGTCTTTTATGTGTTTAACGACAAAGCTAACCTCACTAACTCTTTTACTCATAAAAAATAAGTTTAATCCTTGTCCCTCTTCCAACTTTGACTATAAAATTGTACAAGTGGAACATTTAGTATATTTATTGTTGTGAATCTACCGCTTTCATACTCCATCTGCATTGTTCCACTGCTTTCATACTCTTATCTGCAAAATGCAAATATAAGCAAAACCATCTAGCTTAAGAAGGTGGCGCAGCGTACCGATGTGAAACCTAGCTCAACTGAACACATCTAGCTCAACTGAGAGATTCAAGTATTGAATCTCGCAGGAACCGTTTCTCGTTTCTAAAACTTAAAAGAATTTTAAGAAGAAGGCAAAGAACAATAGCTCTTTATTAAAACTTAATCAAATCTGTCTTTGAAAGAAAGAATACAACGCCTTTATATAGGCAAACCTTCGAGAAAACTCAAAAGGAAATAAGACTTACGGAAGAAGCTACGATGCTGCTGCATCAGGTCCCTCTGGGTTTGAAAGATTCGTTCCCGAATCGAGCAACGGATCAGCAGGAACAAAACGTGACAAATACTTCACATTAAAAACATCGGATGTGTTGATGTCATCGGGAAGTTGAAGTCGATATGCATTAGCATTATCATTGATGCGCTCTAGAACCTCTATTGGACCAATCCTCTTCGCTTTGAGTTTATTATAAGCATGAGCAGGCATACAATCCTTTGTAAGTACAGCCCAAACACGATCCCCAACTTTGAAAACAAAACGACGACGATGTGAATCTGCTGCATTCTCATACTTCAAAGTTGAAGCTTCTAAGTGTGCCTTTGTGTCCGTATGAACTTCGGCAATGTTGTCGATAAAGGCTGCATCATCACCATGGAGACGAGTTCTATCCGGGAGAGTCGACAAGTCACACGGTTCACGGGGAAGTAGTCCATAAATTACTTGGAAAGGGCTAAATCCTGAACTCCGATTTTGAGCATGGTTGTGAGCAAACTCAGCTTGTGGCAATTTAGAATCCCATGATCTGATTGAATCGCCAACTAGACAACGAAGGAGATTTCCCAATGATCTGTTAGTGACTTCAGTTTGACCATCCGTTTGAGGATGATAGGCAGAACTCATATCAAGACTTGTATCTAACATTTTCCACAATGATTGCCAAAAATGACCAAGAAAACGAGAATCACGATCCGAGTCGATGGAGGATGGTAAGCCATGAAGTCGATAAACTTCTCGAAAGAAAAGTGTGGCGACTTGAACTGCATCTGTAGTACGTTTACAAGGAATAAAATGCACCATTTTTGAGAAGCGATCAACCACGACGAAGATAGAATCAAAGCCTCGCTGTGTTCTTGGTAATCCCATAACAAAATCCATACTAATATATGTCCAAGGTTGAGTAGGAATGGGCAATGGAAGGTAAAGTCCTGCATTAGTCGCTTGACCCTTGGATTTTTGACAGATAACACACCGTTCCACGAAGCGTTCTACATCTCTACGAAGAGACGGCCAGAAATATGCGTTAGAGACAAGGTGTAGAGTACGATCTCGACCTACATGACCTTCGTTGTGTAACTCTGAGATCAGCTTTAAACGGAGACTGCAATCTGGAATGCATAATCGCGTTCCGCGAAAGAGAAAGTTGTCATGAACCGTATAATCAGTAGAACGACCTGCAGTAGCATCTTGCAAGATAGGTAAAAAAACACATTTGCGGCGTATAAATCAGCAAACACACTAAATCCCGGAACAGAGACGTGTAACACCGCAAGTAGAGAATGACGTCGACTTAATGCATCAACGACACGATTAGAGGAACCCGAAGTGTGCTTAATAACAAAAGTGAATTGTTGTAGATAAGCAATCCAAGAAGCATGACGAGAAGATACCTTATCTTGACTGTGTAAGTGTTTTAAAGCATCATGATCGGTGTAAAGAACAAACTCCTTGTGAAACAAGTAATGTCTGCAATGTTTAATTGCTTGAATGATGGCATAAAATTCCACGTCGTAAGTGGTGTATCGAGACCTTGAACCTGCTAACTTCTCACTAAAGAAAGCGATGGGCCGAGTTCCTTGACTTAAAACGGCGCCAATGCCAGATTTTGACGCATCACAATGTAATTCAAACACCAAGTTAAAGTCTGGAAGAGCTAGGATTGGGGCAGAACTCAGTTTGTTTTTTATCACACAAAATGCTAATGCCGCTTCCTTTGTCCAAACAAAGGGACCCTCACGTATACAACTAGTAATAAGTGCCATCATGCTACTAAACTGAGGAACAAAACATCGGTAAAAGGATGCAAAACCATGAAAACTTCGAGTTTCAGAAAGCGTTGTTGGTTCTGGCCATGATTGAATTGCTGAAACTTTACTTGGATCCACTGCCAAAGAGACAATCTAACAAAGAAAGTGAACTTTTGGAGAACCAAATTCACACTTCTTGAGCGTTGCAAACAATTTGTCCCGCCGCAGCACCATGAGAACTTCACGCAAGTGACGAAGATGATCCCCTAACGTCAAACTGAAAACCAATATATCGTCAAAGTATACCACCACGAATTTGCCTATGAAGGGACGTAAAGCCTGATTCATTACTCTCATGAATGTACTAGGTGCATTGGACAAACCAAAAGACATAACAAGCCAATCAAAAAGTCCTTCACGCGTTTTAAAAGCGGTCTTCCACTCATCTCCAGGACGTATACGGTGGTATCAGCGCTTTAAATCTAATTTAGAGAACACTGAAGCAGTACCGATTTGATCAAGTAAATTATCCAGACGTGGAATAGGAAAGCGATAGCGTACCGTGATCTTGTTGATAGCACGACTATCTACACACATTCGCCAAGAGCCATCTTTCTTTGAAATTAACAGAGCTGGAACCGCACATGGACTCAAACTTTCGCGTAGAAAACCTTAGTAACCAACCCTTCTACTTGCTTACGAAGTTCTTCATGCTCGCTAGGACTCATTCGATAATGTAATTTGTTGGGAAGGGCTGCATCAGGAAAAAAATCAATATGATGCTGAATATCTCTCAATGGAGGTAGGCCAGCAGGAAGATCATATGGAAAAACGTCGGCAAAGTCTCGAAGAAGCTCCGTGAATTCAACCAGCGTGTTGTTCTGTGTAGATAGTTTTGCTGGTGATGCTATGAGTATAAACACCTTTCCTTCCTCACGCATTGCAACTTCAAAGGGTGCTCTTTGAAGCAATAATGTTGGAGACGGCGAATTGTTCATCTTAGGCGGCAGCGAAGGCTCTAAAGTGAAACTGCGATTCTGATGTTTAAAACTATATGTGTTGAGAAATCCGTCATGAAGAACCTTGCGATCAAATTCCCAAGGACGACCAAGAAGTAAGTGACAAGCATCCATTGGAGCAATATCACATAGAATCTCATCGCTATAGGCATTCCCAATCGAAAAAGCCACCAACGCACGTTGTGAGATAAAAACATCATTCTCTTGTTGAAACCAAGACAACTTGTAAGGTGTAGGATGTGGTTCTGTTTTAAGGCCTAGTTTTTGCACTGCGTGTTCTGCAACAACGTACATCTCGAATGAAACAAACTGTTTCGTTGAGGAAACTCCACCGAGTGACGCGGTGCCAAACATGATCGACGCAACATTAGAAGCGGACCGGAATCTTCTACAGACACTCCGAATCCTCTGTATCAGCGTCATCCTAAATGATCTCTACATCACGACATGATTAATCGAGTAATAGACCACGGCAATTTAAGAGTCAGACATACGGATTGACGATGTCCTAACTCTTCGCAAGAAAAACAACGGAGGGTGCTTTGTCTAGCTGATCGAGCTGTTTCAACAGGAATAATGGCAGTTTCAGTGTTTGGTGTTGTCGCTTCCGTCGCAGCCGGTGGGGGTGTTTGGCGAGAAGGACGAGAAGATCTCCATCCAGAAAAATTGCCTTTAGTTTGTGTTTCGATGGTGAGAGCTTGTTGATGTGCTTCAGCCAAAGAAAAAGGATTAAATAAATTTAGTGTATGATGAATATTCTGTCGTAAACCACCAACAAAACGTGCGATCAGCTGCTTCTTTGAATCTTGCAAATCGATTCGATTAATCATCAAAAAAATTATGTAGCATAATCTTCGACGGAACGACTTCTTCCTTATCGTAAGTTTTGAAGTTTCTGAAACATAATTTGCTCGTAGTGAAACGGCAAAAAAGTTTTCTTCAACTGCTTCTGCAGCTTAACCCACGACACAATTGATTGTTTTCCTGCACGAGCACGTGACTTCTTAAGCTGCGGCCACCAAGCAGCAGCTCTTCCTCGAAACCGGGTAGCAATTAAAGGAACACAACAATCTAGTGGTACTCGTTTAAATTCCAGTCTCTTCCACTGTAACAATCCAATCAAGCAAATATTCTGCAACTGCAGAACCGAAAAATTCCGGAATTTCAAGTCTGAAATTTGACTCCCAACGTGGATCAATATCTTCATGAACCACCTGATTGTCATTGTGTCCAGCAAAGGGGTTATCATCGTTGGGGTCATTAACAACGACTCTTCGATTACGACCAGGAGGTGCGATTGGCTGTACATTCAGCGCTTGAATAGATGCAGTCAACGCAGCCATCTGTTCTTGAAGGTCTTGGATAGATTGCCACATATCGTTGCCGTCGGCAATAGATTGATTATGTCGGGGCCGGAGTGCACGAACAATAACGAGGAGCGTAACCTGTCTAGCGTAACATGTCTCTGATACCAACCTGGCACAGCGTACCGATGTGAAACCTAGCTCAACTGAGAGATTCAAGTATTAAATCTTGCAGGAACTGTTAGAGCCAGGAACTGGCACAGCGTACCGATGTGAAACCTAGCTCAACTGAGAGATTCAAGTATTGAATCTTGCAGGAACTGTTAGAGCCAGGAACTGGCACAGCGTACCGATGTGAAACCTAGCTCAACTGAGAGATTCAAGTATTGAATCTTGCAGGAACTGTTAGAGCCAGGAACTGGCACAGCGTACCGATGTGAAACCTAGCTCAACTGAGAGATTCAAGTATTAAATCTTGCAGGAACTGTTAGAGCCAGGAACTGGCACAGCGTACCGATGTGAAACCTAGCTCAACTGAGAGATTCAAGTATTGAATCTTGCAGGAACTGTTAGAGCCAGGATTCGCACCCCCTCTAAAAAGCCCGATAACAATCAAGCTCGGCCCATTAAAAACCCTAAGGTTGCAATCGTAACTTTAGGTCGGCTAAGATAAATGGAAATCTTCCATTTATCCTCATCAATCCGGAGAAAGCATTAGGTCGGCCTTACCTCTCGGGAAACTTTCATATTCTGAAAAGGAAAGAGCAAGCTGAGAAGACTGACTTGAAGAAATTATAAATATAGAGGACTTCCCAGCGTTGAAGTCATTCAGAAATATAGAGAAAGAGACCTAGGGCAAACATAGCAACTCATCGTTTATCGCTCTAGAATTCTTTCCTCTCAAGTTTAGGTCGGCGTTCTTATTCCGACGACCTAAACTAATCGTGTATCTCTTGAGCTCCGGCTAAAATTTAATAAAGGCCTCTCTTTAAACCCATTAACTCTTATTTCTTTAGAAGACCCGATTTGAGTTATTATATTTGGCGCCGTCTCTGGGGAATAAGAGACTCAGTCTTTAAGAAAAACTGCCGAGCTCGAAGATGGTTGAGACTGCTCTACCTGCCGACCCGAAGAATACCACCGCCGGTGACCGATCTGAAGATCCGATGACAGGTCGAACCGAAGATAACAACACCTCTGATCGGCTCATTGATCCGGTCACAGGTCGGCCTATCGACCCAACGACAGGTTTACCTGTTGCGGAGGAAGCCGACCAGCGTCAAACTGAAGGTGTTGAACTCACCGACCCACTGCCAGGAGCGCAGAATCTGCCGGAGCCACCACCGGTTAATATGACCGACATGATGAAGATCTTCTCGGCTCAGATCCAGAAGGGGATCGATGATCGCCTCGATCTACTAAGGACTGAGCAGATCACGTATCGCGAAGACGTGAACCGTATCCTCAAGACACACCTCGCTTCTGACGACGTCGAGGACCTAGATGGGAGACAACACCACGAAGAAACCCTAACACCGACCGGGTAATCAACAACTTGTTTGGAGTCACTCCAACAATAGAGCTGCGGAGAGGTCAGGACAGATCCAACGCTCGCTCGAGAGTTACCGCCCAAACTGCAACCCTTACGCAGACCGAGGCAGATCTAATTCACAAGCAACTCGACAGCATGGACTCCAGGGTCCATAACGCAATTACAACGGCCCCCGAGTTGGAGAAGCTCCTCCGGCAGACCGACCAGACTCCATTCACGTCGGCTATCACGAGTGCCCCCATGAAAGATCTCGGCAAGATTAAGCTACCGCCTAGCTACAATGGGAACACCGACCCAGAGAGACATCTCGCGGCGTTCAAAGTCGCCATGGGAAGAGCACGCGTAACTGAAGACGAGCAGGACGCCTTTTTCTACCAGTACTTCGTCGAGTCATTTTCTGGGAATGCCCTCACTTGGTTCTCACGATTGCCCCCGAACTCAATTGGCTCGTTCAAGGAACTCCAGAAAACGTTTCTCACACACTACTCGCTCTACATCGATACATCAACGTCGGAACTTGATCTATGGTCCTGCGTACAAGGTGACACCGAATTACTTCGCAGCTATTTGGATAGGTTCAGGGCCATCGTCTCTCGCGGCAGACTCCCCGACGAGATTACTCTCGGGATCATGATCAAAAACATGCAAGACGAGCAAGCATTCTGCGATAAGCTAAAAACCGGAAAGACGAAGACCTTAGAGGATGCATTACACAAATCATCCGGGTACATAAGAATCGAAGAAGATAAAGCCGCCAAAGCTAACTCCTTAGCAGATGACAAATCGACCCAGGACGGCTACCAAGAGCCTTGTCAACACCAGGACGATGGCGACAAGAACCGACGCAGCAAAAATACCGCATCTCGTCCACCAGGCTGGAATAAGTACGACCGAAATAATCCTAAGACCCCAGAGGATAAAGGACCATACTGCAAGTACCACAAGTCTTTCAGCCACTATACCGACAACTGTCGGATCTTCTACAGCCTCCTGAAGAAAAAGTGGGAAGAAGGAGAAACCAAGCTTCCCGAACCGCGGAACCACGATCGACGCTCCAATAACAATAACGACTCGAACAGACGAAGCGTAGACGACGACAAGAGAGAACATGACGATGGGAAAACACCACCTCCCTCGCCCACCCGACGACGCATCAACATGATCATGGACGGACTCATGTTCTGTTCGAAATCTATCAACTCCATCAAACGATACGAGCGCAAGGCTGCGAACGAACCCGCCGATTCACCCGCCCTATTTTCTGATGATATTCCCATCACATTTACCGAGAAGGACGCACGCGATATTGACCGACCTCACAACTACCCTCTGGTCATCACTTTAGGGATTGGCGACGAAAAAGTATCGAAAATTCTCGTCGATACTGGTAGCTTAGTCGACCTTATCTTCAAGAATACTCTTCGGAAGATGGGCATCAAAGACTCAGAGATCCAGGTCGCACCAACACCTCTCACCGGTTTTACTGGCGACTATATCTCAACAATAGGGACAATCCAACTTCATGTTCGCGTAGGTGGAAAAACTTCCATCGTCAAGTTCGACGTCATCGACAAACCAGAAATCTACAATGTCATCCTCGGCACACTCTGGATTAACTCGATGCGAGCCATTCCATCCTCTTACCACCAGTGCATCAAACTACCAATCAAAGGTAGCATTTTCACGATTCGAGGAGATTAGACGGTTTCACGGCATTGTTACATCGATAACCAACGAGTTCAGAACGCTTCTACTTACATGATCGACAACGGCAACGACCTCGACCCAAGGGTCATTCACCACGAGAAGCCGAAGAGCGACCTTGTCATCCAGATCAACATAGACGACAAGCATCCGGAACGATGTGTCGGGATTGGCACATAACTACTTCCAAGCATGAGGGATGAACTCATCACCTTCCTTCGGGAAAACGTCGCGACCTTCGCCTGGTCGATGGCCGACATGAAAGGCATCGACCCAAAAATTACCAAACACGAACTTTACGTGGACGCCACATTCAAGCGGATCAAACAGAAACGCCGCAAACTTGGACCCGAACGCGTCCGGGCTGTCCACGACGAAGTAAAAAAATTGCTGCAAGACGGATCTAATACCGAAGTCAAGTACCCCGATTGGTTAGCTAATCTCGTCGTCGTTAAGAAGAAGAACGGAAAAGGGCGAGTCTGTGTCGACTTTACCGACCTGAACAAAGCCTGTCCAAAGGACAGCTTCCCACTTCCTCGAATCGATCATCTCGTCGAAGCGAGGGCAGGAAATGAACTTCTCTCCTTCATGGACGCCTTTTCAGGTTACAATCAGATTCTCATGCATCCAGAAGAGATCTCGGCCGCCCGCTCGGCTCCTTTCCACTTAGTCGTGGTGGTGATAATCTTGTCGGCCTCTTCCCTTTGGGCCAAATGCCTTTTCATCTTTTCGATGAGACCGGCGTAATGATTATTTATCCGCCTCATCGCATCCCTAGCAGCCTCACGCACTTTCTCTTTCGCGTTTTTCTCCTGCTGGAATTTCTTGTGGGCACGACTCGCAGCCGCTCGCCACTTTTCGACCTCCACTTGGGTCGTTTTTAGAGTCTCTTCAGCCGCTTGAGACTTTTGTCTCTCTGCATCGATCTCTAGTGCCGCTACTTCCAGCTCGGCATTCTTCTTCTTTTCAGCCTCAAGGGCCTCTTTGAGAGACTCCAGCTCGGCTTGACTATTTGATCGCCACTTGACATCGCGATCATAGTTGCACATAATGCTGAGCACTCTAAACCATGAGAACATGTCGTTAGGTAATACAAAGAAGCGAAAATGAAACGGGGAATTACCCGGGCCTGCTCCATCGCACGACGCGCGATTTTCTCTTTCCGGAGGAGATCGGAAGCATCAGTAGGCGTACCCGCCGGATTATCCTTGAGCTTAAGGAAAAAGTCAAGGCAGGCCATCGGGTCACTAGTAATCGGCCCAGACTCGCGGAATTCATACGAAAACCCGAATAGATGCAGTGCTCTCGCAATCCGAGACCTTTTCGGATCCGACGGTCTCTCCTCTGAACCTATAGCTGCATCAGTCTCTTCGACTGGTCCGCTAGTATCAGGGTCGGAAGCCTCAACTCCCATACCGTCTTCCGACCCCTTTTTGCTCTTTTTCTGTGCGGCCTTCTTCTGGGCCTTAGCCGATTCCTGAGTAGCCTTCTTATCGGCAGCCTTTTTGGCGTGCCTCTCCTGTCTTTCGGCCTTCTTAGCGGACTCGTCATTTTGTCGAACCAAGTCCGAAGGGCCCCCCGACGAGTCTCAATCTCCAGCCGAGATAATCCGATCCTGGCTTGTTGACGGTTGAGGGACAGGAGAACTCAGAACGTTCTCCAAGTCGTCTAAATCGGATAGCGGTCGGGCTTTCATCTTTCTACAGTGAGCTCGACTTAACGCGGCTGCAAAGACAAAAAGAAAACTTTCAGATCGGTGATATAATCAGGAGCATTCGGTTCGGTTATATCGACCACTGACCTTGAGTTCTCGCAAGTTTTTCTTCTGTGATGCTCGACCAAGTGATTGCAGAAAGCGCTGCAAAACGTTCCGTTATCCTGAAGATATCTTCCGGGTCGTCAACGAAGGCGATGGAGTTATAACCTGCAAACGACAAAGTAGACGATTAGAAATGACGTCAGTTTTCTATATACACTAAGGAATAGATGTCTACCAATAATCTTCCCCCCCCCCCCCCACTCTGTCCTGATCGGTATGTCCCGATCGACGACAGAGAAGTCGTAATCAGCACAAAGAAGTACTGATCACGCCAGTCCCCTATCTTGGAAGATTGGCCGCTAGTGACGATGTTGAACCTCTTCTTCATCCTCGTATAGTACGGGCCGCGATTCCTTAAATCCGCTTTGTTCTTCCGCGTGGCCGTCATTGCATGAAACGCGGCATAGATCAAAGGGATCTTGTGTTTGACTGAAACAACTAAAAGGCCGACGATCAGGCGAATATTAGCGTGTGAAAATTGTGAGATTGGCAGTCCTCTCCTGTCGGCGTACTCAAGCAGCAAGCGAGGAAGATGAAACCACAGATGGAACTTCCAGAAGAAGCTCTCGTACAAACACATCCATCCGGGTGGAGGGTCCCATGGCCGTTCCGACCGGCTGGAAACCATGAAAATAACGTTCGGATCAATGTCGCACTCCTCCTTCAACGAAATCAACGACTCCATGGTTGATTTCGTTGGGAAAACTCCGAAGGGATTATCGGCAACTGGTTTGATCTTCGGTTCCCTTTTCTTTCGTCGGACCTTCTTCACCTTTGGGTTCAGATCGACAGTACCGGACTGATTCGTGTGTTGCTCAACGATCGTGAGATTCAGGTCGTCACGAATCGCCAACTCATTTGATCCTCCGGATCGGTCATCTTCATCATAATTTACCATCTGCATTGATCCCCCATATCGGTCATCTTCATCGCATAGTTGAGGAATTAGAAAGGAGGCACGCGTCGACTCTTCAGCGTCATCCCTCGAAACGGTCCCGACCTGGTCAACATCAAAACATTCCGCTGCGGCTTTCCTCACCGCATATTCAGCCTCGTCTTCCTCGTCCGATCCGGAGGGAGATCGAGTTGGAGACGAAGTAACCTTTTTCCCTTTAGATCGGCTCTGAACGATCGCATCTTCCTTCGATATCTTGAGAAACTCATCCAGAGAGATGCAGATCTCATCAGCCTTCTCTTGATCCGATCTGAATTTCCTGGATTCAGATCGGCTTATTCCAATCTTCAACATCTTTGAAGAACACGGTGGCGGATCTTGATGCAGATCGGAGAAATCACGGCCAAGCACCGAACGGAGACGGCGGAGGGAGATTATCAGCGTAAAAAAAAAAATAAAGCAGAGAGAATCGAGAGCTAACCTTGCAATCATTTCTCTCGCAAAGTGAAAAAGTGCAAGAATGAGAGAGTCTCACTCTATTTATAGAGAAATCCAGAACAGTTCCCAAGAGTCATCATTACATCGGCGACTCTTCAGATTTCTTCAGATTATTTCTAATCGACGATTCACCGCATGATTGACACGTGTCAAACCTAGATCCACGCGCGCAGACCTACGAAGCTAGATCTGGAACTCACGCGCTAAAAAAATTAGGGCTTCCCTATATACCTCCAAACTTTTAATAGGACCGACCTCGATTCACATCGGACAATTCCCTTCTGAATTCGGTAAACTTGATATATTCACGTTTGCCGAACTGAGCGGGGGGGGGGGAACTAACTGTTAGAGCCGGGATTTGCACCCCCTGTAAAAAGCCCGATAACAATTAAGCTCGGCCCATTAAAAATCCTAAGGTTGCAATCGTAATTTTAGGTCGGCTAAGATAAATGGAAGATCAATCCGGAGAAAGCACTAGGTCGGCCTTATCTCTCAGGAAATTTTCCTATTCCGAAAAGGAAAGAGCAAGCTGAGAAGACCGACTTGAAGACATTATAAATATAGAGGACTTCTCAGCGTTGAAGTCATTCAGAAATCGAGAGAAAGAGACCTAGGACAAACATAGCAACTCATCGTTTATCGCTCTAGAATTCTTTTCTCCGGCTAAAATTCAATAAAAACCTCTCTTTAAACCCATTAACTCTTATTTTTTTAGAAGAACCGATTTGAGTTATTACAGGAACCCCTTCTCGTTTCTAAAACTCAAAAAAAAATTAAGAACAAAGCAAAGAACAATAGCTCTTTATTAAAATTTAATCAAATCTGTCTTTGAAAGAAAGAATACAACGCTTTTATATAGGCAAACCTTCGAGAAAACTAAAAAGGAATATATCTAAAACTGAATTCAATTGAAAATAGAAAATAACTAAAGAGAAGAAAATCAGCAAAAAGAAAATAAGACTTGCGGAAGAAGCTACGATGCTGCTGCATCAGAAGGTCGATCCAAATCATTTCTGCTTATAAATCATATAGACTTTTCTGTTCAAAAGCTTGCTACTGCCACTATACATCATACATGCCATCTAAAACGGTGATGTCTATATGAAAAATAATATAGAACGAATGTGAAATAAAAGGCCATGAATCTGCACATGTCATGTGACTGAATCCATATTCAGAATCAGTTAGACATTTTTTTTTTCATTCAGCCTGATAAATAGATGAACTATAACAAGATGCTCAAGCTTGGGAGGTCTACAGCAACCAGAAACAAAAAACTCAATCCAAAATGAGAAACAAGCCAGTGAAATTCTTCCTAGAGCCTAAAGTATTTGAAGAAAGAAGAAAACACAAATGGTGTGCCATTAATTATCCATTCTGCACTGCTACTTGTAAACTGTATCACAAAAGTGAGCAAATCTTTAAAATGTATGAGAGATTTTCAAAGTATATGGTTTCAAGATAAACTGACTAACTTTTACAGTTGTACCCATTTCTGCAATTGCTTCTTCAACCTTATCACGAGGTATTACTAACATTCTGATTATGACCATGACCTAATATAGTCTTATCTGACTTCCCTGAAGGATTAGACCATGTATTGGAGATACTATATGGGAATTTCTAAGTTTGGCAAGAGAAATGATCATATTGAGATTTCGATTCCCCAAAAGCTTACTCACATTCGGTCTCCTACGACATGTTTATCTACCAAAACAGTGTCCAACATTCATCAAGGGTTTAAACCTGGCAGATACTGGATATGAATGTAAACAATCACCCTCATTTCTTAAGGTCAAGCAATACCTTCCAAACAGAAATCATCATTCAAACCAACAAACATAAAAAACCAGTGTTGATACTAAAACAGAAATCATAAGTCTGATAAAACAGTGTCAATTGTTTTTTTATTCCTTTACAAAAATAAAGAATATTTTCCCCTTTCTCTGGATGATTTGTGTACTTGATATTTAGATGTGGGGAGAATAATATTTTAGTGGGTCATAGTTTGTAATTGTTGAGTGCCTCAATACCAAAATTTATTCGAGAAAGTAATAGAAGGAATGTGTTGGACTTTGTGATAATCTTCTCCTCCTTCCGACAATCTCTCATTCCATTCGCGCTCTTGGTCGTCTCTCTCTCGGGGAGGTCCCTTATTATCTCTATTTGGTTCACGGTCTCGCTCTTCTCTATCACGAGGTGGTCATCGGTTCTCCCTGTATTGATCACGGTCTTGGTCATCTCTATCTCGCTTTTCGTTGGTTGGTGGGCTTTGGCGCCTCTCGTCTGCCGAGGTACGCCTTTGGTAGTTGCCAATCGTTACCGGAAGTTCGGTGATTGATATAGCTTCGACCCTGGTTTCCTTGCTGTGATCGATCTCCCTCGATCTCGATCTCACCGTCGTGGTATTTTCCCATAAGAGAATCCAACAGTTGTTGGCAGGTCAACGTTGCGTGTCCGGTTTGGCCATGGAAACGACACCACATGTCGTGGTTGTCATCAACGTCCGACAGTGGAGGTCGGCTAGTTTGAACGTCGTTCATGTTCCATGTGTTCCACTGTTTCTCGGGGAGCGCGTTGGAGACGTTCGAAGCCGGTTTACTCTTTTCTAGATGAGTCTCTTGATTGACTTCTTTTTGGACCGCGACTGCGACCATTCCATGCTTCTTGGCGTAGTAGGGTTTTTCCTCCTCTATCTTCATGTTTGTTTGAGCTCGATGCAGGGCGTCTTCCAAGGTTGCAGGCTCGTTGATTTGTAGTTCCTTCTTGAAATCAGACTCGAACCAAAGTCCGCCTCGAAGTGCCTCCAGGGATAACGTATGGGGGATGTTTCTGTGTGCAGCCGCAGCGATTTTAAACTTTTCGATGAACTGACGAAGCGGCTCGTATTTCTCTTGAGTCAGGGTGAACAGGTTGGTCGTGTGCTTCATCATGTACATCGAGTAATGTTTGATGAAGGCGCCTGAGAGATCTTCGAAATTTTTGATGGAGCCGGGGGGGAGACTTGAAAACCACTTGAGTGTGTCCTCGCTAAGATGTTCGATAAATGTCTGGCAGTGGTTGGCTTCATGCTCCTTAGGTGTGTCGAATCGTTGCCTCTGCATAGCGATCTGGAATCCCGTGAGCCAGAGTTGCGGATCTTCGTTTCCGTTGTAGTATGATAACTCGAGTTTTGATGCGAGGCCGAGGCGCACATTGGTAATTTCCTCTGAGAAGGGACTCATCTGCATGTCGTCAAGGATTTTTGCGAATTTAACATAAGGAATGTGTTGGACTTTGTAATAATCTTCTCCTCCTTCCGACAATCTCTCCTCCCAGTCCTCTTCCATACACAATTCCTTTAAGGAATAGATGAATCTCAGACCATCAGGAAGCCCCTTTAACTCTTCACAACATGTAATAGTCAGAGTATGGAGAAGTAGCATGGAACCTTCTTCTACTATCCACTCTTTCCACTCACTTAGTCCCCATATTACAAGCTTATGCAACTGAGGAAACCCATCGGCCGAGCAAACCATTCTCCTCCCACAAAAAGCTCTTTCTTCTAAAAAAAACTCTTTCAACTGAAGCAACTTTTCTAGAATCGGCATTGGATCCTCCTCCAAATAACAATCACGTAGAGATATGGTTGTAAGATGAGAAGGTAAGTGTTGTTCATCAGGCNAAAAAAAACTCTTTCAACTGAAGCAACTTTTCTAGAATCGGCATTGGATCCTCCTCCAAATAACAATCACGTAGAGATATGGTTGTAAGATGAGAAGGTAAGTGTTGTTCATCAGGCAACCTAGGCATATATATACTCAGCTTTGTTTTTTTGTGATGAACGCAATCCAAAAAAAGTCCTTCTTTATCCTTCGTGGGAGCATAGGGAGCATACACCTTGTAGCCATTTATAGTAAGAGTTTTCAGGTGTTTCAATTCACTTAGAGATGAAGATAGAGTTTCCATAGTACACCCCTCGCCTCTGATATAGATAGAGAGGGCTCTAAGCCGTGTCATACCCTGGAGATCCCTCACTCTCCCATGCTCTGTTGAGAAATTCTCCAACGTCTCCAAGTTGACTAGATTACTCAATTCCAACTTTCCCTTATGATGCTTATTCAACGGAAGAGAGAGGTATGTCAATTCTCGCATCTCGTTCAAGAAATTGGGCATGTAGATTTTAGATTCCTTGGCTACACATAGGTTTAAATAGATCAGCAGCTTCAGATTCCGCATAGAAGAAGGTAGTTGAGTTACATATGCTTTATATAAACTCAAATATCTTAGATGGATGAGCTCCCCGATGCTAGAGGGTAACTTCCCTCCTTCTAACATGGCACCCGAGAGATCTAAAATCCTCATCAACTGAAGCCTGGCAAATAATAAACCACAATCCATCAAAACATCCCTCCCCACCTTCACGCTAAACAAGAGAGATCTAAGTTTAGGATTCTTCATCTTCCAATCCATGTGAAATGTTTCATCAGCACAATGAACGACCAGTCTCCGTGATTTAAAAGGAGATTTGGATTTTCCAGATGATGTGTTGTCAACACTTTCTAGAAAATTCTCATCTTCAGCTTTAAGCAGACAAACTTCTCTCATCATGTCATGCAACTGACATGCTTCAAATCTTGAAGTACAATCGTCTCTTTCAGAAATAACCATGTTTCTCTTCACCAATTCCTCTATATATCCCTCTGCGACATCTCGAATGCTCTCTCGATCGTAATACCTCGGCCTGGGTATTTCTTCTCCAGCCAAGTACCAAGAAAGTTCCTCCATTTCTATTGGATAGTCTTCCGGAAAATGGGCAAGGTAGAGGAAGCAGTGCTTCAAATAAATAGGCAGCTCTTCAAAGCTCAGATACAAAACATGATAGACGGAACTGATATTTTTTTCCGTAAAGCTAGTTCCTCCAACGATGTGAGATCTAATATTATCATATATCCTTTTCCACTCACGTAATGTGTATTGTGCAGCTAATAACCCACCTAACACCTTAACAGCTAACGGTAAACCTCCACAATGTTTGATCATCTGCTTACCCAACTCTTCCATTTCTTCATCAACATTATGTTCTACACAATAAGGAAATTAAATGAATGTCCATAAGGATTAGAAGTCGTGGACATATATTATTAAGAAAAAGCATATTATGATCATCTAAGTAAAAATATGGCAAAAATAATTAATTAACAGTCTTCAAATTAACCTTACCGGTAGTGGTTTCTCTAGGAAACGATATTCTTCGAATAATTGTCCAGCCCTCTTCAAGAGTTAGACAATCTGGTTTAAAGGTGAAACAATTTGGATCTGCTCGTAATGCGACACCTTCATTGCGAGAAGTAAGTAATACTTTCCAACCTATACAAAATATATCTCTATTTACATGATTTCCTAATAAAAAGGAACATAATTCTTTATGTCCAATATGTGTGCATGTATTACGAATATTAAAAAGAGAGTTATGTAATGTATGTATCACAAGATGTTACCTTTTTCCCGTGGAAACATTGGTTTTATTCGGTCCCAATCTTCTTCTCTCCATATATCATCAAGGACAATTAAAGCTTTTTGTGTTTCCAACACCTGAAAGAGTTTTTCTTGAAGTTCGTCTTCTGCCATCTCTAACACCTTATATTCTGGCTTGAGTTTCCGCAAGATTATCCGCCACACATACTCTCTTGTAAAATGTTGAGAAACACATACCCACGCGAGTCCTGCAAAATGGCTTTTTACTGTCTCGTGATTAAAAACTTGTCTTGCGAGAGTAGTTTTACCAATACCGCCCATCCCAGTTATAGAAACCACTTGACTTTTTGCTTCCTCCACCAAATAGCCAACCAATTTCTTAACGTTTTCCTCCAAACCCACGAGATTGCTTTCATTGTCGTAAGGAAACGTTTGTCGCATTTCCTTTTGTCTTTCCTGTAGAGACTGCATATACTCATCATTGCCAATGACTTGTTGTATGCCAAGACTCTGCATATCGCGGATCACCTTAGAGATCTTCTTACTTATGGCTTCCATATCAAAAGAAATTCCCCTGTGTTCCACAATAACGCAAGAAAATCTTCTCAAGCTTTTCCTGATACCACTTGTATTTCCCAGTTCTTCCTTTAGAAGAAAGGTTTGGATGATATCTTCTGCGTCGTAAACAATTTCTTTGATCTCGCTCACAGTGTTTCTGACCATCTCACTTGTATGTTTCTTGGCATCTGCATCTTTCAGAAAGCACCTTAACATGCTTAGATCACTTTTTAGTTCATTAAACTGCTCTTCAACTCCCTGAAATCGCCGAGATTCTTGGACAAGGAGGTCCAAAAGCTTATTGACTCCAAACGACAGAAGTGTCTCAGCCATAAATCTCCTGCTTAACCACGAAAGTAGTAGTAATTAATCACTAGAGGGAGGGTCCATGAGTTCATAACTCGTTTTTAGATACTTTTTTGAAAATTCATAGACTAAGATAAACTATTATGTGCGATCAAATCCACAGAATGTTTGTACATAGACATCAAAAAATGCAAAATACAAAAGATCATAGCACCATCCTCCACAGAAAATAAAGAAAGAGACGTAACAATCACCTCTTGGAAATCGCCTTTCGTCCAAACTGATCTGTATAAAGAAATGTATGGGATTTTTAGTAACTCTGCTAAAGACCCATAGGAAGAATTTTAGCAAAAAGCAAAAAAAAAAAAGACCCATATGAAGAGTTGATTCCAAGTCAACACTAATTGACACAAGCATGTGTGAAACTGTGAATCCTTTGGATAGAATTTCTTAAAAGCAATCTGCTGTAGCCATTTCCTACTTGCCACGTGTCCTTTTAAATTTTGGTTTTAAATTAAGGGAAAGTAAATGTTTATATTTCAATTTAATTGGTCCAGCTTGGTAGGAATGCTTCCACTGGTTTAAATCTTCTTTGATAGTTTTTTTTCACAGAAACAAAATAACATGAGTTTGATAGGATTTTTTCACAGAAACTATATAACATGAGTATGGAATCATAGCCAAAGATTGGTACTATCAACATCAGCAACAATCACTTTGGTGACAGGATATTAAAGCAATGCAGAGCTGTCTTAAACTTTATAAAAATCTTGTTCGGAAATTAAAATTAGACCCTTATCAAAATAAAATCTTTTGTTTATAATTATAATAAAATTATTTTAATTATAAATTTATTAAAAAGATTATTTTTTTGTCGAATGAAAAAGATTGTTTAAATTTTTAAATATTTTTGTATGATTTTATTTTATAAAATGTTTTTATCAAATTAAAAAATACATTGATATAATTTAATAACTTTTATTTATTTTATGTTATTTTCTAACTTCTTTTTGAAGTAAATTTTTCCACTAATTCAAATATTTTTAGTAAAAGCATTCTTTTAAGATTCTATGAATTCTTCCATTAATCTCCTTTGAATTTGAAACTTCAAAAAAATTAGCCTAGAAATAAAATTCAAACTTAAATAAAAATTAGAAATAAAAAGAATTGAGAAAAATTACTAAGTTTTGATAGGGCATTATCAAAAAAAAAAAAATCACTAAAAATGATTGAAAAATACAAATATATTAAATTAAAATATGAGAATACCTCAAGATTATGCTTCAAATGACTCAAACTGAAGATTGAGAATCAGTTTTTTTCTATTTTGTTTTATGACAAAAAAACTTGTTTACATAGATTTTCTAGAGAATTGTTGAAGAAAACGTTCGTTCTTTTAATATTTATAACAAAATTAATTAGTAACCGTGTAATCAAATTAGAATGTCAACTTTTCCAAATTATATTAATTATTAAAGCCTCTATGTCCACTTTCCAAATTTTTTAATTAATATCAAGATAATTACCCTTTCATTTATTTCATTCTTATTTGGTTACGTAAACAAAATTAAAAGATATTTTGAAAGTTATATTAATATTTATATTGAATTTTTGTATCATAACTTATTATAAAAAAATTTAATATTCAAAACAAATATTATTATAATTTTTAACATAATTTATTTACTTAAAATATATTTAATAGACCCTTCAAAATTTTGGACCCTATTCCATCGTCGCTCTTCTTCCATTGAAAACTAAAAACAAAAAAAAAGCAAAAAGTCAAATTTTGGACCCTGTTTCAACAATAATCACTTCCTAGAAATCGCTTTTCGTCCAACTGATCTCTGTATTAGGAAATAGGCGATGCCTTTTTTATTTTTTTATTAGTGTTTTCGTTAGAACTCTGCTAAAGGACCCATTAGACGAGTTGACTCCAAGTCAACCCAGACCGACACAATCAGCTGTCGGGACTATGATGTACGAATCCTTTAGCTTAGAAAGTCTTAAGAGCAATTTACTGTAGCTAGTTCCTACTTACCCACAGTACAATTTTACATTAGAAATGAAAAATAAAGGGTTTATATCTCAATTAGTTTAGTTCATCTTAATAGAATTGTTGGGCTTTTCAAACCCATGTCCAAATATCTCATAAGTATGATTGTCAGTTTTGGACCCAGATTGCAAAGCTCGCACGGATTTGTCTTTGAGCTCCTCCCAAAAGGCCTCATATTAATCAGAGTTGGACATTACTTATATATTAGATCATTACTGTATAATCTTTCGGTGTGGAACTTGAATTGATATCCCAACAATCCTCTCCTCAAGCCAAGTACCACGCAAACCTTTGGCCTCCAGCCTTCCGCGAAACTTGGCGTCCATCTTGTACCGTCGTACGCACCAACGGAATAAGTCACCGTTAGGAAGACTTTCGACACAAGTCACCAGCACCCTTAATCGCAAGATCACCTTGAGGGATCTCCTCCCACAACGAACATGCGGCCCAACCACTTCTCCAGGTCCACTTTTAAAACCTTGGCTCTGATACCACTTGTTGGGCTTTTCAAGCCCATGTCCAACTATCCCATTAGTATGATATTATGCGCTTTGGGCCCAGGTTGCAAAGCCCACACGGATTTGTCTTTGGGCTCCTCCCAAAAGGCATCATACTAATTAGAGTTGGACATAACTTATATATTAGACCTTTACTGTCTAATCTTCCGATGTGTGACTTGGATTGATATGCCTTATCCAAGGTGACTCTAATCAGATGCATAGCTGTAAAAGGGCCAGCCCTCGGAAGGGCTAGCCCTCAGAAAAAAGGCCATCTGCTATGGTTGTGGTGGCACAGGTCATTACAAGCGGGATTGTCCAAATAAGGGAAATAACAAAGGAAAGTCTGTGAATGTAGCGCAGCAAGAGGATGATTCAGGGGATAACAATTTGCTTGTGGTTATGTGAGGTCATCATGTGGATTCTTGGGTGATGGATACATGTGCGTCGTTCCATATGACTCCTAACAGGGAGTGGTTCGAGACGTACAAGGCAGGGAATATGGGATCGGTTCAGTTGAAGGATGACAGGGTCTGTGGCATCATTGGTAGTGGATCTATCAAGTTCATGATGCATGATGGAGTCATCAGGACGCTTACTGATGTGAGACTTGTTCCCTCTGTCAAGAAGAATCTGATATCGTTGGGTACTCTTCACAAGAACGGATTCAGATTTCATGCAGTTGAAGGAGAAGACGTTGTGAAGGTGTGCAAGGGATCGATGGTAATGATGAAGCGAACGATGACAGGAGGAAGCACCTATCGGTTGGTAGGAAGTGTGGTTGTAAGTGGAGCTGCAGCTGCAGTATCTGAATCAGACAGCATGATCCTATGGCACATGCGCATGTGACATATAGGTGTGCATGGGTTGAATGAGCTCCACAAGAGGGGTCTGCTGGGAGGTATGAAGAATTGCAAGATGGATTTTTGCAAGTTCTGCGTGATGGGAAAGCAGTCCAAAATGTCTTTCAAGACAGGTCTACACACGACAAAGGATCTTCTAGACTATGTACATTCTAATGTGTGGGGACCAACTCGAGAGTAGTCATTGGGAGGATCTAGATACTTCGTTATCTTCATTGATGATTTTTCAAAGAAGATCTGGGTATACTTCATGAGGCAGAAGTCTGAGGTATTTGGAAAATTCAAGACTTGGAAGGCTGAAGTTGAGAACCAGATGGAGAGGAAGGTAAAGTATCTAAGATCAGATAATGGCACAGATTATCCTGATAGGAAGTTTGTCAAGTTTTGTGAGGAGCATGGTATTCAAAGGCATTATACAGTGAGGAAAACGCCACAGCAAAACGGGGTCAGTGAGAGGATGAACCGAACTATCGCTGAGAAGGCTAGATGTTTGAGGTTGAATGCAGGGCTTCCAAAACAGTTTTGGGCAGATGCAGTAAACATGGCGGTTTATCTCATCAATAGATCCCAAACTTTCAAATTTCAAAATACATATTAAACAAGCGACTTGTAAGTTGACTAATTTTTAAATATCAAAGTTGTGTTGACTTGGCCAAATTAGTCATGTTGTTAAATCGACTAACGGATCAATTTAAAGGAGTTTATTTTCGTTTAATATTGTCGTTAAAACAAAACATCGTCGGATTGAACTAATAAAAATCCCCAAATTGATCAACTCAAACCCTAATTCCGTATCCTCTCTATCTCTGTCGATTTCTCAGTCTTCTCTGACGATTTCTCAGTCTTCTCTCTCGATCTTTCAGACGAGACATCGATTTCACTTTAAAAAAATATTTGCCCAATCGAGCAACTCAATCCCTAAATCCATATTTCCTCTCTCGACGCAAAACCCAGAAAATCTACTCAACACCTCTCTCTTGATCATCTCAATCCCAAAATCCCTATTTCCTCTCTCTTCTCTCTCGATTTCACTCAAAAAAGTTATTTGCCCAATCGAGTTTCTCCTCTTTGAAATCGAAATCTCCATTTGCTTTTCTCGATTTCTTCTCCTGTGGATTCGTGCCGAAACCAAAACGGAAGAATGGGAAGGGTTCTACAAGTCGAACCAAAGAAGCTGAACCTGAAGTTGAAGCTGACTTTGAAGACGATGATTTCAGCTGCGGGGTTGTTGGTGATGCTGATTTTAATGAGGTTGATGATGTAGGGGTTGATGAAGACGGTATTGGACTTGTAGAAGAAGGTTGCCAAGACTTTAGTTTTTGGAGAAGCAGCGAGAGAAGAGGAAGTTGGTAGTGATGTAGACAGTGGAGATTTTGGGAATCCCACATAATATCTACACTTGCAATATCCTAATGAATTGCTTTAGCCGGTGCTCTCACCTCTCTCTTGCTCTATCTTTTCTTGGAAAGATGATTAAGCTTGGGTATGTGCCTGATATAGTCACGCTTAGCTCGTTGCTCAATGGGTTCATCCACAGGAATAGGATTTCAGATGCATGTCGTTTGTGTTTCAGATAGAGGAAATGGGATACAAACCGAATGTTGTGATCTATGGGATCATGGTTTCTGATTATGAACATGGTTTGTTGGTTTTCTTTTGTTGGCCTGGGATATGGTTTCTGATTTATGAACATGTTTGTTGTTTTCTTTTTGTTGGCATTGTGTATCAAAATTGCGAAACAATCTTTGTGAACATGGTTCCTTTTTTTTACTCTCATATCATCACCAAATATGTCTGCTTCTAGTAATTCGTCTCATATCATCACCAAACATGTACCAAATCCGAAGATTGTACAAGAAACCAAACTGAACGTCCAATCAAAACAACTAAACAAGATCCAAAAGCCACACTGCTTAGATTCGGTTTAGGCGACGCTTGTTTGCCGTTTTCAACTCTCTGACCACTTCGATCATTAACTGTTTGATCAGGGGAGAAGAGTTTCCTACTCGAGATGCTTCTCCTAAGACTAAGAGACTGTTGATGCTTTTTAGTGGGAGTGATCAACGAATTGAAGTCGTGTTGCGACATGGATTTCGATCGCTGGTGTTTATTGCTTCTAACGGGCGAATTCTCGTTCAAACCATTGTTACTAGGACTCTCCAGATTACTCTTGGAAGAAATGTAAACGGCTTCTTGGTATAGACCTTGTCTAAAGCTCACAACTTGTTCTTCTAACCGAACCACTTCCTCTTCAAGAACAGCTACTTCAGCAAGAAGCTCCAATGTCTTAATCAAAACCCGAAAAAAAGAAACAAAAATCAAACACAAAGAACAACAACTTTGATAGTATCGAATAAATCCAGAATTCGGATCTTACATATCGAGGGAGATAAGAAGGAAGACGAGGTAAAGCTCCTAAAGGTCTAGTGAAAGCTCTCTCCAATGCTCTATGCACATTCTCCTCCTGTCTCAGCTTCCTCTTGAGTTTATCAACCTAATCACAACACATTTTTTTAGACTCAATTCATCACTGAATAATCAGTTGGGCAAATGAAGACAAAGAAAGGGAATAAATCAGTTGGACAAATGAGATTTTGAGTCAAATTGATTTCTCAGTCGAGAATCGATTATGTGTATCAAGCGAGAGAGAGAAGAGAGAGGTGTCGTTGATTTTTTGGATTTTTGGTCGAGGGAGTGAAATAAGATTTAGGGTTAGAGTTAATCAAATTGGGAATTTTATTAGTTTAATCCGACGTCGTTTTATTTTAACGATAAGATTAAACGGGAATAAACTCCGTTAAATCGATTTGTTAATCGATTTAACGACGTGACTAATTTGGCCGGGTCAACACAACTTTGAGATTTAAAAATTAATCAACTTACAAGTCGGTTGTTTAAAACCTTTTTTTGAGAGTTCGTGCTTAAAACGGCCGAAATTTGAAAGTTCATTTTTTCTGCCCAACGTTGATGCTAATTTCTTTCTTCATCTGAGTTCAAACTGCTCAAAGAGAATCAGAACAAATTAAGTCAATGCCCAAGTTTCGCATAACAATTCGGTATCCAAATTTCAGTATTCAAACCGTTGATTTAAGGAACCAGGTTTAAGTAATCTCAATTGCGTCTAATTACTATCACTGGCAATCGTTTTCTCCGATTAATGTGAAATCTAAATTCAATTATAACCCAACAAACACCAGATCAAGTTAACCAAAGAAAAAAAGGCGATTCATTGTAGAAAACAGCTTCGACGAAGACGAAACGTACGGAAACAAAACATGAAATAGATTTGAGAGAAAAAGAAGATCAAAATCGCCAAAAGAATACTCCTAAAAGAAAAAAGCATGAAATTGTACCTTTTTTTAATGTGATTGGGACATGAACTGATCGATTTTTTTCTGCCCAACGTTGATGCTAATTTCTTCCTTCATCTGAAATTCAAATTGCTGAAAGAGAATCAGACAAATTGAGTCGATTCCCAAGTTTCGCATAAAAATTCGGTATCCAAATTTCAGTATTCAAACCGTTGATTTCAGGAACCAGGTTTAAGTAATCTCAATTGCGTCTAATTACTATCACTAGCAATCGTTTTCTCCGATTAATGTGAAATCTAATACAATTATAACCCAACAAACACCAGATCAAGTTAACCCCAAAAAAAAAAAGGCGATTCAATTGTGGAAAACAGCTTCGACGAAGACGAAACGCACAGAAACAAAATACGAAATAGATTTGAGAGAAAAAGAAGATCAAAATCGCCAAAAAGAAAATTTGGATTCAAAAGTTTACCTCACGAAGGGAGAAAAGAGAGAAGAGACGGGTGGCAAAAAGTAACCTCTCTCTAAAAACCTCTCTCTCTCGTTTTTTTTCCTCCCCCGCCGTGAGTCGGCCCCTCACCGACCAACGAGAAATTCTGCGATGTCCAAAAAGAAAAGAAAACCCCCTTTTGCTCCTGAGTTTGTTTCTCGCTAAGTTCCTCGCTCCATCGTCGCTTCCGCTTCTGGGAAGCTCCTGGAACGGTGCCTTCTTCCTCCCAGATCTGCTGCTAGAAAAGGCAAGAGCTCCTCCTCCTGCCCTCCGGTGGTGAAATCGGCTTTCCATGGGTCTTCCCAGTTGGCTTCTGCTTTGATTTCTCCGCCAGATCTGCCGGCGTCTACCTCGGTTTGCGCGACGAGACCTGAAAGTCTTGCTGCTCAACCCGATATCGGTTCAACATCTCAGGGTCTCCACTCTGCTTTGCCGGTTGCTCTTGCACCTGCTGTTGCTCCGGTTTTTTTGGCTTCCGCATCTCAGGGTCTTCCCCCTGCATCTCCGGTTGCTCCTGTTGTTAATGCTTCTTCTCCGGACAAAAAATGGTCCAGTCTCTTCAAGGACACTTCCTCGCTGCAAAGTATTGGGACACCCACTACTCACATTTCCGGAGTCCCTTTTATCCTTATCCCTGATGAAAATATTGAAGCGGCTAAGGAGGAGTTCAAAGATTATATCTTCGCTCAATTTCATGGCCATCCGCCAAAAATGGGTAGAGTTATCGGAGTTATCAACGCCATTTGGGCTCGATCGGGCCCAAGAATCTTTGTGCATCGTATTGGTCCGGGAAGTTATATCCTGAAGGTAACCAATCCGCGTACTAGATCTATCCTTCTAAGTAGGAACTTATGGAATATTGCCGGTCACCCTATGTTTGTGGCCCCTTGGAGTCCCGATTTCACCCCTGAAAAGCCTCCTCTCACCAAAGCTCAAGTTATGGTGGAATTCAGAGGTATCCCGTACCTCCTCTTTAACAAAGAAAGTCTTGGTCGAATTGCCTCTGGAGTGGGTGAACCAAAAGCTCTATCTCCGGAAACGGCGAGAAAGGATTCTTTTGAAGTTGCAAAAATTGCTGTTGAAGTGGATCTATTAAGGGAGCTTCCATCAAAGCTTATCTCGGGCCTTAGCAATGGAAAGGAGTTCTAAGTTAGCGTCTCCTACCCTTGGCTGCCGCCAAAGTGTGGACATTGTGGAGAATTCGGACATGCGAGCTCGCATTGCCTGCGCAGAGCTCCCCCTAGGAAACAAAAGCGAAAGCCTCAATCTCGCTCTCGTAGTAGGCCTCCAAGCGAGAGCAGAGGAGCGACTAGTTCCAGGCCAAGCAGAACAAGATCAAAGGCGAAACGTCCTAGCCGCTCGTCAACCCCTTCGCCAAAGGGTTTGCAAGCTGGCTCGGGTGAATCTCCCTTGAGAGATACTGGGCAGAGACCTGATTCTGAGGCTGAGTCAGGCAGTTCTGCAGGGACATATAAGGGTCTGCTTGAGCGGCAGAGCTCAATCAAGACTAATCCTCCTATAACAGCTTCGGCAGCCCTGATTGCAACATGTAAGGAAAACCCTTTCTTCTTGGTCTCGCACAAGAAGAGTGGCCGCAAGATCACAGAGTCACTATAAGCTTCCCAAATTATGTTTTTTTGTGTGGAACGTTAGAGGGCTTAATAGCCAGTCAAGGCAAGGTATGACTAAGGCCTGGATTAATACCCATAGGCCGTTTTTTGGAGCGTTTACGGAGACGCATATACAACCAGCAAATTCTAGTAGGATCGAGAATGCTATTCCAAGGGGATGGAAATGTCACGGGAACTTTTCTACTCATCATACAGCAAGGATTGTTGTGGTCTGGGATCCTAGGGTTTCAGTGATAATTTACAAAGAGTCGGCATAGCTTATTACCTGCGGAGTGTTTCTGGAGGCGGAGAAAGTGAGTTTCACCGTTTCTTTTGTGTATGGTTTTAATCTACAAGATCAGAGGTTGTCTCTTTGGTCGGAATTAGTGGATCTCAGTACTTCCTCTCCTCTGTCTCACCTCCCATGGGCAGTTGCAGAGGACTTCAATCAGATACTGCCAACATCTCAGCACTCGAGCCATCTTGTTGAGGATGTTGACACTTCGGGGATTGATGATTTTAATATGGCTATCCAAGATGCAAACCTGTTTGAGGCTCCTTCGAAGGGGCTTACTTTCTCTTGGTGGAACAAAAATGAGGCTGCGCCTGTTTCAAAGAGGATCGATCATGCTTTGGTCAGGGTAACAACATTTCCGGATGCATACTCAGAACTGTTGGATCCTCTACAATCGGACCATTCACCAATTCTTTTCTCTTTGCCTTCGTTGAGGAGAGGAGTTTGTAAACCCTTTCGGTTCTTCTGCCATGTAGTGGATCACCCAGAGTACGCGGATGTTGTGGCTGAGTTTTGGAAGCCAGGGGAGATCACGGGTTCAGCCCAATTTAAGCTCATGAGGTGCTTGAAGTTATTAAAGCCTGCACTCAAGCGTATTAACAAAAACCATTTCAGTGGAATATCTCAGAGAGTTAAGGAGCAAGAAAGGAAAACCACCGCTCTCCAACGGCAGCTGCTCACCTCTCCGAACTCTAACACTGCCCATGAGGAGCGCCAAGCTCGACAGCGTTGGAATGCCTTGCTTAAAGCGGAGGAGAAGTTCTATAGGCAGAGGTCAAGAGTCAGGTGGTTACACTTGGGAGATCGTAACACAGCTTTCTACCATAACACAGTCACCTTGAGGTTGTCCAAGAATCACATTTACTTCTTAAAGGATGAGCAGGGCAGAAAGATAGTCTCTCCGTCGGAACTTAAGGATCATGCAGCTGCTTACTTCAAGTCTATTTTTGGTTCCACCGACATGCCGCTCTCTACGGTATCGATTGAGGCTCTCTGTGATCTGCTCCCGTTTCGGTGCTCGGATATCCAGGTTTCGGCTCTACAACAGCCACTTCTAGAGGAAGAAATTTTAAAAACGCTGTTTGCAATGCCACTGGATAAATGCCCATGACCAGATGGGTTTTCTGTAGAATTTTTCAGGGCATCTTGGAGCCGAGTGGGAGAAGAGGTCGTGGCTGCAGTCCAAGAATTCTTCAGAAATGGCAGGCTACTCAAAGACCTGAATACGACTTTTATTGCGCTTATCCCGAAAACAACGGAGGCTTGCTCACTTGGGGATTATAGGCCGATCAGCTGCTGTAATCTGGTTTACAAGATAATCTCGAAGATCATTGCAAACAGACTCAAGCCTATCCTTCAGCAGTGTATCTCCTCGAACCAAGCTGCTTTCCAAAAAGGTAGAAATTTGGGTGAAAACGTTTCGCTTGCGACAGAACTCATTCGGAAGTACCAGAAGAGCAACTGCCAGAAAGCTTTGATGCTTAAAGTCGATATTAGAAAGGCTTTTGACACTGTCTGCTGGGACTTCGTGAGCAAAATTCTGGAGGCACAGAATTTCCCACCTTTGTTCAGAGAATGGATCAGGAAATGCTACTCCACAGCTAAATTCTCCATTCTGGTTAACGGGGAGCCTGCTGGTTTTTTCGAAGGCCGAAAAGGGTTGCGCCAGGGGGATCCTATCTCCCCATACTTGTTTATCATGGTTATGGAAGCGTTATCTCGTTTGCTGGATTCGGCGGCAAATGCAGGAAAATTCGCACTCCATCCGCAATGCAGCAATCCGCTTATTACTCATTTGCTATTCGCAGATGATCTGCTTGTCTTCTCTGATGGAGCAGCTAACTCAATGGATGGTATACGAGAGGTTCTGATGCATTTTAAGGCAATGTCGGGGCTGCATATGAATCCTTCCAAGTCAGAGATCTTTTGTAGTGGTTACTCGGACACTGAAGCTGAGACCCTAAGCCATGCATTGGGAATCAGACTTGGTAGTTTCCCGTCGAGATATCTGGGTCTGCCTTTGAGCTGCCAAAGGCTAACTTTCTCAGTTCTTCAACCTTCCCTGGAGAAGATAACAAAGAAACTTCATTCTTGGACCACCAAGTTTCTCTCTTTTGCGGGCAAGATTAGGCTGATTGCCTCGCTGATCTATGGCATGGTAAATTTTTGGAGCCAAGTCTACATGTTGGCAAAAGATTTTTACGCGAAAGTGGACTCACTATGCTCGGCTTTTCTATGGAAAAATGGGACTCAGTCTGCAGCAGGGGCCAGAGTGGCCTGGAAGGAGGTTTGTAAGCCAAAACGAGAAGGTGGTTTGGGCATTCGTGTGCTTGCCGACTTTTAGGTTGTCTTCAGACTCAAGCAAATTTGGAATCTGTTTGCAAATTCGGGCTCCTTATGGGTGGCCTGGGTAAACGGGAATGTTTTCAGCAGGAAGAGCTTCTGGGTGACAGACGATTCAAACAGGTTCTCCAAGGCTATAAGAAGCATGTTGAAGCTTAAGCCTATGCTCTCTACGTTTCTAAGGTGTGAGATTAGAGACGGAAAGACTGCTTCTTTCTGGTGGGACTCCTGGACGGAGCTTGGACCTCTTATCATTTATGTGGGGGATTCGGGGCCTAGTAGGCTGCGACTGAGAATTGATGCTAAGGTGGTTGATGCTGTAAGACAAGGCAACTGGAATATGCCGAGTGCCAGATCCGAGGAAGCTCAAAACCTGCAAATTTTATTGACAAATGTCCTTCCACCTGATGACACAAAAGGCAAAGACATTTTTTATGGAGATCTTCTTCTGGATCATACACTACTCGTTTCTCTTCTAAGGGCACTTGGGAGCAGCTTCGTGTCGCCTCTCCTCCGGTACGTTGGAAAAAAATAGTTTGGTTCCGGGAATCGATTCCGTGAGCAGCTTTCATCCTTTGGCTGGTTTTTCTTGAGCGCCTGCCTACCAGAGATAGACTTCGGAGATGGGGGATGAATCTTTGGTTGTGCTTTCTCGAACGCCATTTGGATGGCCTTTGCTACTCGTGTTTTTGAAGGATCCCCGCCCCCTCTCCTGGATGCTATCGTGGACTATCTGTTGTCTCCTCCGCAGCCTTCAGATCGGAAATTGACTGTAATCCGGAAGCTTATTCTGCAGGTCATCGTGTACGTCCTTTGGCGAGAGCGTAACGCAAGGATCTTCACGACAACCTCCACTCCGCAAAGTATCTTGAAATCCCAGGTAGACAGAACTGTGCGTGACCGTCTTCTTTCATTCCCGGCAACGGATAGTAATCCCTCTCTACTAGAATGCTATTTTGGTTGTATTTCTCATCCGATATGATACAGTCTCTTTTGTGCCTTGGTTCCATTTATTGGGTAAGTTTGTAAAGGTAAGCTTTGTATTTTAGTATATTCTTTGTAACCGTTTCTTTTGGTATAAATCTTAACATTAAAACCAAAAAAAAAGAAGAGAATAGACTCAGGGGGATGCTCGATTCTCTTCAAACGGCTACTTTTAGTTTTTTTCTTTCCGTTGGCATATTTCCGTTAAATCGAATATTGTGCATCTCCTTAAATTAAAATTTGAAAAGCAAATGGAAAAGCCCAAAACATAAAGGCCCATTTTAAAACAAAAGGTTCAAAATTCAGCTTTTACGCACATGTCAACTCAGAACTACGAATTTCTTGGTTTACAAAAGATTTTTTTTTTCATCTTTAAAAATTCGTAAAGTAAATATTATGCTCTTCATGTTCATGTTTCCTACTAATTTGTTTTGTGTTACGATTTTCATTGAAGAGAAGGGAGACGCATTAACTAAAACAAATTCTGTCTTAGATTATTAAAAAAAAAAGCAATGACCTAAACCAAAACAATCCAAAATTTGGCTTCGTACCGATGTTCATATCCAAAATAAAGCTAACACAAGAAAAACAAAAAAGAGGGACAAAACACACGAGATTCGAGAAAGAGAGAGAGAGAAAGCTTAGTCGACTTCCTCGATCTTGGGACCTGCACCTCCAGCAGAAGGTGGAACATCATCGTCCATTCCTCCTGCAGCAGGAGCTTCACCACCTTGGTACATCTTGGCTATGATCGGGTTGCAAATGCTCTCAAGCTCCTTCATCTTGTCCTCGAACTCATCACACTCCGCCAACTGATTCCCTTCGAGCCATTCAATGGCAGCTTCGATCGAGTCCTCAATCTTTTTCTTGTCATCAGCAGCAAGCTTCTCGACAATCTTCTCGTCGCGGATCGTGTTCCTCATGTTGTACGCGTAGTTCTCGAGAGCGTTCTTGGCTTCCACCTTCTTCTTGTGGTCCTCGTCCTCCGACTTGTACTTCTCCGCTTCCTGAACCATTCTCTCGATATCGTCCTTTGACAATCTCCCCTTGTCGTTGGTGATCGTGATCTTGTTCTTCTGCCCCGTCGTCTTGTCCTCGGCAGAGACGTTGAGGATACCGTTTGCGTCAATGTCGAAGCAGACGGTGATTTGAGGAACACCTCTCGGAGCAGGAGGGATACCAGAAAGCTCGAACTTGCCGAGGAGGTTGTTGTCCTTGGTTCTTGCTCTCTCGCCTTCATAGACTTGGATCAAGACGCCTGGTTGGTTGTCTGAGTAAGTTGAGAAGACTTGCTCCTTCTTTGTCGGGATGGTTGTGTTTCTTTGGATCAAGACGGTCATGACTCCTCCAGCAGTTTCAAGACCGAGAGAGAGTGGTGTAACGTCAAGCAAAAGAAGATCTTGAACCTTCTCGTTACCCTCACCGCTGAGAATAGCTGCCTGGACAGCTGCACCGTAAGCAACGGCCTCATCGGGGTTGATGGATTTGCAGAGCTCTTTACCGTTGAAGAAGTCGAGGAGCAGTTGCTGGACCTTGGGGATACGGGTGGAGCCACCGACTAGGACAACGTCGTCGACCGAGCTCTTGTCCATCTTAGCATCACGGAGACACTTCTCAACAGGCTCCATACACTTTCTGAAAAGATCCATGTTCAGCTCCTCGAACCTGGCCCGGGTTATGGGAGAGTAGAAATCGATACCCTCGAAGAGAGAGTCAATCTCGATGGTGGTCTGAGCAGTGGAAGAAAGAGTCCTCTTTGCTCTCTCACAGGCTGTTCTCAACCTCCTTAGAGCTCTCGGGTTTCCGCTAATGTCCTTCTTGTTCTTCCTCTTGAACTCTTGCACAAAGTGGTTAACCATCCTGTTGTCGAAATCCTCACCACCGAGATGAGTGTCTCCCGCGGTCGACTTGACCTCAAAGATACCTTCTTCAATGGTTAGAAGAGAGACATCGAATGTACCACCACCAAGGTCAAAGATCAAAACGTTCTTCTCCCCAACGCTCGTAGCCTTCTTGTCAAGACCATAGGCGATGGCAGCAGCCGTAGGCTCGTTGATGATACGCATAACGTTCAAACCAGCAATCACTCCGGCGTCCTTTGTGGCTTGACGCTGAGAGTCGTTGAAGTAAGCCGGCACAGTGACGACGGCGTTCTTGATCGATGAGCCGAGGTAGGCCTCAGCAATCTCGCGCATCTTGATGAGAATCATGGAGGAGATCTCTTCAGCAGCAAACTCTTTATCCTCTCCTTTGTAGTTTACTACAATCATGGGTTTGTCTGCAGGTCCCGGAATGATCTTGAAAGGCCACAGTTTCATGTCGCTTTGAACTGAAGTATCACTGAACCTACGACCAATCAACCTCTTTGCATCTGTTACAATACAAAAACCAAAAGACAATTAAGCAAAAGAAGATACTCAAAAGAGGATCTCTAAATCAGGTACTCTCTTAAGAGAATGCAGCAAAAGTGATACACTTCTAGCAAAATCCCTTCGATTCTAGCTTGAGATTATTAGCACAATCAAATCGAACATAACCACTCAAATCAAATCATCACTAGCACAATCAAATCGAACTATTTCAGTCACGAGTTAGATATTCCAAAGAAACCTTGAAATCATCACAATGCATCTTCCGTGTACAGATCTAACTTCTATAACCTAACTTGGAAGCACAAAGTCGATAAACAGAAGCAGCAATCGAAGAGGAAACGAAGAGAAAACGTACCGAAGACGGTGTTAATCGGGTTCATGGCGACCTGATTCTTCGCGGCGTCACCGATCAACCTCTCGGAGTCGGTGAAGGCGACGTAAGACGGCGTCGTACTGTTGCCATGATCATTAGCAATGATCTCGACACGGTCGTGTTGCCAAACTCCGACGCAAGAGTAGGTCGTTCCGAGATCGATACCAATAGCTGGACCTTCTCCTTTACCCGCCATTGTTGAGCAAGATTGCGAAAAAAAGTAAGAAGAAGAAGAAGAAGAAGTAGAAGAGAGCGGCTAGGTTTTTCTAATTTTCCGGAAGATGTGGTCGAAGGAGAAGGCTATATAGAGGTTTTGGGCTCATGTTTCTAGAATGTTCGATGGCTTTGATCTATAGCCGTAAGATCTTTCGGAGTTCGATCTGACGGTCGCGGAGCGATTCTTTCCCCACTTTTCCTTTTCGACCTTTAAAAAGAAATTAAAAAAAAGGCCTGAAGCGCGTACGAATTTGGCACTCAAAGCCGGTAAAGAGGTTCGAGAATGTTCGATCGATGCCTTATTTTCCAGTTCAAAAAAGAGGCAAAGCCCAAAGATATAATGGGCCATTTGGTTTTCCTTATCCATTAGGCAATAGGATTTTTAAGTCCAGTAGCCATATATTATTAGATCTGAAATTTTTTGGTACCCTTTTTTTTTGTTTTTTTTTTTAATAGAATGCCAAATTAATTCAAACCCAAAAAAAAACATTTTTACAATGGTTTTTGTTTGAATGTTTTCAAACTTAAAAGTATATATAAGAAAGAGTATCTTTGAAATTATGTTTGCGGAGATTTGCTGAGATTTGAGGTGCAATTTTGACGATGTTAAAGCCTTGAGGCGAACCATTTGAGGAGTCCATCTTTATAGGCCTGGTACCCTTTTCTTTCTTCTAGTTCTGCCACTTAACTATCCTACTAAGCATCTACATCATCAATCATTTTTGATTAAATATTATAAACAATATTTTCCAAATCCAGCTACAACACATCTTTCACTTACTTTATAATCCTCTTAAAACACAACCTCACACTTTTAGGCTCATTCACAGAAGCCGTCTAACCAACTAAAACCACTTTTTTGAAACAATGCCAGAGTTTAGAATTAACGGCTAAACTTCATCAAATTTTCTCTACTTTAATTAGCCAAGCAAACCACTATTTAATCTCAGATTGGAGTGATCTTTGATAATACAAAAGCATATTAATGTTCCAAAGCTCACCCAATCTCCATATACTTCCTTATCAATGTGGGTCGAATCCATCCCCGCACACTAAAGCAAAAATTACAAATCAAAACTGGTTTTGGAATCAAAGAACAACCATCGAGAAGGCACACCAAATCACCTCACGAGCATAGGTTCCAGACTTCGAGCTTAAGCATAAGGACCAGTATTTACTCTACAAGCGATAAGCGATAGAGTTGCAAGTCTTTTCATCTCAGTGGTCGAAAACATAAACGCAACATAGCTTATAAATAGAAAGCAATCACAAATTTGGCAAATTTTTACATTAGAGGAATCGTATACAAGCGATTTATTCTAGAATTAGTGAACCAGGAGAGAAAAGTCTGAGCATTTTCGAAGTTGCAGCAATGGAATAGCGATTTCAACGACAATTTGTAAAATGGCAAAGGTAAAGCCCTCCATCAACAAACCAAGGACTGAACCAAGATTCTTAACCGGTTTTAAGGAACTATCCGGAGACTTTGCTGAAACGTTCAAACCCAATGGAGTTAAATTCATATGAACAAGGTAGAATTTGCTATCATAGCAATTCGCTAAGGCCAAGAGGACCAAATCAAACACAATCGTCCAAATCAGTGTTGGTACCAGCAAGGTTCCAAATTGTCGAACATTCATACATATATGTAGGAAGAAATTTGTGGACCAAAAAAATTTAATTTTATTTCTTGTCAATTTACGTTTCTCTGATTTATTTTATACCTTTTTATATTTTTATTATACTAGTTGGTGCGCGAAAATTTTTTAACAATATATAATATTAATTTATTTTGTCACTAAATAAAATTATTTGAAAATGTATAATATATAATTAGAAATTATATATATAAGTCACCATCTTTAAAAAAAAATCGGTTCAGAAGCCTTTAATATTCATATTCATATCTAATATTTATCCCACTTGCTAACTTTAGATCTAAAAAACATATATTAAATATTATACTTACATTTCTCTCTTCTTAAATTAAGTTGTTTGTTCATTCATACACATTAATCTTTTTCTATAAACGTTTAATATTTTTTGAATATATTACGGATAATATTGATCTCATTTGATTTTGATGTATTTCCAAGATTCTCTCTCTCTCTCTCTCTCTCTCTCTCTCTCTCTCTCTCTCTCTTTCTCTAAACATTTCTTCTCTGCTACCAAGTGGATTAGAACTTTGGTTTGTTATATGCAGATAAATGATTTTACATTTGAACCTGAATTAAATTGGGAGCTTCATCCCATCTACCAGTTGGACACTATCAAGGAAGTCGAGATCAATGGCTACAAAGGCCACTGGCATGAGCTTGACATAGTAAGTTTCTTTGTCTGGAACGCACAGTCTCTGGAGAAGTTGATTTTGACGACTCCTAGAAACAGGAACATCAAATTAAGCGAACACGATCATGCAAGGATCAAATACATAGAAATGATATCTCAGAGAAAAGGTCTCATTATAGTAGTCGAAGTTTAAGTTCAGGTTGTGCCAAAGCATGCCGAACTCAAATAGCTCTTTTGATGTGTTTGAAACATCATAAAGAGTAAATATTACTAGTTTTTGTTGTTTGTTTCTCGATATTTTTCCAGTTTTGAATTCTCTTGTTTTTGGTTTTTGGTTTTAATTATCCCGGTGCTGAACTCTATTTATTTTTTGTTTTATCTCAGATATGAACTTTTCTGAGATCAAAATGCTTCTAAATTATTATGCCATCATTAATGCCTAGGCACATCATAAAGATGTTTGTAGAATTGATATCTTAACATTATACATTGGGTGAGATTATATACATAGAGATCACGACTAGGGTTTTACAGGAGAGTTAATGTGAATATATACTAGACATAATTAGAGCCTTAATATAAGCAATCACGGATATGATAATATCCTTAATACATCAATAATGTCATCACACCAACCGCTCGACACGTTGTTGATACCATCGTCAGTGACGATTCCATCATCATGATACAAAGCACGGTGATGCCTATATACAAGGTACAAAGCACTGGCGATACTCCTCACCTATGAGATTGCTATCTTAGAAAGCACTGGCGATACTCCTCACCTATGAGATTGCTATCTATGACAAGACTATTCTCATTTATGAGGCCACCGTCACCGACGATGCAATCATCATTGTACAATACATCGACGATTCTATAATCAATGTACAAAGCATCTACGTTACAATCGACCGATTACAAGCGACATGATATAATCAACCTCAACTTTTTAGTCAGTTGATGACCAATGACTGACGAAATTGTCTTTCAGCGGTTTTGTTACTAATTCATTGTAATTTATGATGNTATAAACGCAACATATTGAATTACGGACAACATTTTGGCCCGGTTTTAACTTAATTTAACAATGTTTTGGCCTGGTATAACACTAAATTTTTCAACTATAAGATTAAGTAGATGAAGTAGAGATCCATATTGGTCTTTTATGGATTAAACATCATAAATTTTATAAATTAGTGGGATAATGGATGTTGTTATTTTAGATTATATGGTTTTGTAATAAATTAAGCCTCTCTTTCTTGCTCTCTCATAGATTAGTATACTATTTTCACTAATCATATGAAGAGAAATTTATAAATGAGTAAAATTATTATTAATATTTTTTCTCTCTCTCTCTCTCTCTCATAAAATTACAATAGTCGTATATCTAATCTTCGTCCCAATTTTAATTTTGGATTAAAAAAATATATTAAATATTATTTTTACATTTCTCTTTTCTTAAATCTAAGTAAGATATTCATTCATCCAACATAATCTTCTTCCATAAATGTCTAATGTTTTTCAAAAAAATATAATCAACAATATTGATCTCATTTCATAAACGTCTTGATGTATTTCCAAGATGCTTTCATAATCTCTCTCCCTTTCTCTCTCTCTCTCTCTCTCTCTCTCTCTCTATCTATCTCTCTCTCTCCCTCTCTCTTTCTCTCTCTTTCTCTCTTTCTCTCTCCTTCTCTCTCTCCTTCTTTCTCTTTTATAAACGCAACATATTGAATTACGGACAACATTTTGGCCCGGTTTTAACTTAATTTAACAATGTTTTGGCCTGGTATAACACTAAATTTTTCAACTATAAGATTAAGTAGATGAAGTAGAGATCCATATTGGTCTTTTATGGATTAAACATCATAAATTTTATAAATTAGTGGGATAATGGATGTTGTTATTTTAGATTATATGGTTTTGTAATAAATTAAGCCTCTCTTTCTTGCTCTCTCATAGATTAGTATACTATTTTCACTAATCATATGAAGAGAAATTTATAAATGAGTAAAATTATTATTAATATTTTTTCTCTCTCTCTCTCTCTCTCATAAAATTACAATAGTCGTATATCTAATCTTCGTCCCAATTTTAATTTTGGATTAAAAAAATATATTAAATATTATTTTTACATTTCTCTTTTCTTAAATCTAAGTAAGATATTCATTCATCCAACATAATCTTCTTCCATAAATGTCTAATGTTTTTCAAAAAAATATAATGAACAATATTGATCTCATTTCATAAACGTCTTGATGTATTTCCAAGATGCTTTCATAATCTCTCTCCCTTTCTCTCTCTCTCTCTCTCTCTCTCTCTCTCTATCTATCTCTCTCTCTCCCTCTCTCTTTCTCTCTCTTTCTCTCTTTCTCTCTCCTTCTCTCTCTCCTTCTTTCTCTTTTATAAACGCAACATATTGAATTACGGACAACATTTTGGCCCGGTTTTAACTTAATTTAACAATGTTTTGGCCTGGTATAACACTAAATTTTTCAACTATAAGATTAAGTAGATGAAGTAGAGATCCATATTGGTCTTTTATGGATTAAACATCATAAATTTTATAAATTAGTGGGATAATGGATGTTGTTATTTTAGATTATATGGTTTTGTAATAAATTAAGTCTCTCTTTCTTGCTCTCTCATAGATTAGTATACTATTTTCACTAATCATATGAAGATAAATTTATAAATGAGTAAAATTATTATTAATATTTTTTGATGTATGTATTTAGAAGTAAATGTTTTGCTGAACTATATAAATAAATGTGATAAAACTAAAATGATTAAATTAGAGTTTCTTTAAATCAATATGTAAGTTATCTTTTATAAATAAATGACTTTTCAACTTCTATATTTTTTTTTACAACACCTTGCAACTTATATTTAAAATTATTATATCAATGAATGTTAGTTATTATGAGAATTCAAGGTAAAATGACATAAAACATAATATAAATTAAATAAAGAACTTGAAATTAACAAAAAGAGTAGATGATGTGTGCTGATAAAGTAGGATGCATCAAAGTTACTTTTTAACATGATCATGACACGTGTCAAGTTAATCGATTCTTATTATATAAAGTAGGATGCATCAAAGTTACTTTTTAACATGATCATGACACGTGTCAAGTTAATCGATTAAATTTTGACACGTGTTAAAAAAATCAACCAATTAGATTTTAACATAATATTTTTATAAATCTAAAAAATAGTTTTAAAATTAAAAGGGTAAAATAAGTTTTTTCTATTACTAATACAAAAAGGAAAATAAAAAAAATCGAAAAGGTAAATAAGAAAATTAAGAAAAAGGAAAATAAGTTTTTTTATAAATAAAAAAAAAATCGAAAGGTAAATAAGAAAATTAAGAAAAAGAAAAATAAGTTTTTTTATGTTTTTCATTTAAATTAAGGAAGTTGTATGATCAATTACTAATAACAAAAGGAAAATCAAAAAAATTAGTTTTAAAAATAGAAAAGGAAAATAAGTTTCTTTTTCAATTACTAATACCAAAAGAAAATAAAAAATCAAAAAGGTAAATAAGAAAATTAAGAAAAAGGAATTTTTTTTAAAAAATGTTTTTCATGTAAATTGAGGAAATTGTATGATCAATTACATATACTAAAAGGAAAATCAAAAAAAAATCAAAAAGGTAAATAATAAGTTTCTTTTTTATTATTCATTAATTTTTTTTTTTTATGTTTTCAATAGTTAGAAAAAATTTAACCATTTTGGTTATCCATTTGGTTAGCTACGGTTTAAAAAATAAAAACGTCAAATTTATCGATTTAGATTACAAAAGTAAAATAAAATCACCTACGATATATTTCAATTTAAGAAAAAGAAAATAAAATAAAATGATCTATTTCAATTTAAGAAAAAGAAAATAAAAATAAATAATAAATAAGATTAACTAGGATATATTTCAATTAAAATATAAAAATTCTAGATGCTAATGATATGACATTAGACGATGATGAGCTCAATGAGGAGGATGAAAGCAAGAATCATGTAGAGAAGCTTTTGATGCGAGTCTTGAGAAGCATAACTTCTCTAGAGAGCAAAGAGATCATATACAAGAGAAACAAAAAAAAATTAAAAACAAAAAGTAAATTTGATTAATTAGGGTAATTTTCAATTAAAAAGAAATTTTAGATGCTAATGATATGATATTAGATGATGGATGTTATTACATTATATCATATTGTGTGAACTAAATCATTTTATCGATTTAGATTTCGATACACGTCTCGGTAAAATATTATTTTTTAAAGAAAAAAAGAATTTCCAAAACAAAATGTCAAATTCATTGATTTAGATTACAAAAATAAAATAAAATTAACTAGAATATATTTCAATTTAAGAAAAAGAAAATAAAAACAAAAAGATCTATTTCAAAAGAAAAATAAAAATAAAAACAAAAGTTAAATTAGATTAACTAGGATATATTTTAGTTAAATAAAAAAGAAAATTCTAGATGCTAATGATATGACATTAGACGATGATAATATCAATGAGGAGGAGGATATCAAGAATCATATAGAGAGGTTTTTGATGCGAGTTTTAAGAAGCATAACTTCTCTAGAGAGCAGAGAGATCATATAAGGGAGAAGAATGTGAATTGAAAGAGAGTGATTCTTTAACCTCTCTTTACGGATTATTTGATTTTGTTTTTAATTTATTTTTATGGATTTAAAATATTTTATTAAAAACCCCGCATATATGCGGGTCCTATTCTAGTATATATAGATAAAGTTGGATGCGTCAAAGTTGCTAATTCACATATCTCTATTCAAATTTTGACCCGTGTAAAAAAATTATTTAAAAAACATATATAATTAACAAAATAATAAACGTTAATTATGATTCAATTTCAACTAGCCCACTGCATTCGGTGGTTAGGTATCTTATTTCTAGAACACATGAGATCAGATCTTGTATCCTAAATTGTTATTTTTTTTTTACGTAAAGGTAAGATAGTGAAAGTTCAATTAAAACCGGACCAAAATGTTATATGTAATTCAATATGTCGTGTTTATGTATGTGTGTGAGAGAGAGAGAGAGAGAGAGATTATGAGTGCATCTTATAAATACAAGCGTTTATGAAGCTATATCAATATTGTCCGTAATGTATTTTGAAAACCTTTATATGTTAATAGAAGAAGATTAATGTCATATGAATGAATATCTGACTCAGGTTTAAAAAGAAAAAAATGTAAGTGTAATATTTAATATAATTTTTGAAGATCAAAAGTTAACAAGTGAGACCAAGATTAGATATGCGACTATCTAAATTTTGTTTGTGAATATTAATATTAAAAACTCGGATATGTTAACGACTAAGTAAATTAATATTTTATATTGCTAAAGTTCTTTCTAACTACATTATAAAATGACATGTTAAATTTCACGCGAAGCGCGGATTACCGACTAATATTATTAAAAGTTCTACAATAAAAACCCATAAATCTAGGGTTTTTTGTGTATTTTTTATTTAATCAATTTTTATAACTTTAATTGTTGAATTGATTATAATTACCTTATTTTCAATGACATTTGATGTAATATTTTATAACTTTATCTTATTTTCAAAAAATTACTTTGCAAACAATTTTTGTATACAGATAATAACAAGAAAGCGAATTGAGCTAAACCGGTTCACTGAAAAAAAAAATTCTGTTTCTAACCATTTTGAATTGAAGCAGAAAAAACCAAGACCGCTGCTAAAACAAAAGTCCAGTTCGGTTAAATCTCAAATTTGTGTAAAAAATTCCTTGTTTTATTTTTTTTAATTTTGTTAAAAAACAAAAGTTCACGTAGATTATGCTATTGTCTTAATCTTTCTCAATGTTTTAAAAATCGGTTATCAAGGCATCTAAACATCATCTCTTATTTTCAAGATAAAATACATAATAACCAGACCTTTCTAATAATTAATGAAAGAAACTAAAATACAGGAGGCGTACAAAAAGTGTAGAAATTGTTGTCATAAAAAGACTTTATTAGATATTCCATTTGTTGAAAAAAAAAGATATTCCATTTGTTAAAAACTGTTGTCATAAAAAGACTTTATAACAAATTATTTCCATGGATAACAGAGATTCTTTTTAGCAAGTCTGCATGGACCATCAGCTTTTATAGTCCAGTTACATTTATAACATTTATCTTGATCTCTCTCGGCAACAAATATATCAAACCTTTTGAACTGTTTGCTCCATTCAAAGCTGCAGAAGAAGAGTGTTGATTTCCAGATATTTGGTTGAAATGAAAAGTGGTAACTTGTATTGAAAGGCAATTTGTGAACGCCCAAATCATCATCTTTGGATTTGCAATGGACGGTAAGAAGTGGACGGCTTTCAATATTATTTGTCATTGTGACTATGGTCCTGGGCCAAAACGGTGGTAGAGCATCACTCGAACCAAGTAAAAGAGTAAATATGATTAGAAAAGTAACACAAAGTTTTTGCAGATTTTTCATTACTATTATATTTTTTCCTGTGTATGTTTAAACTTTAAACTTCAAAGTAATAAGATTTCTATTGGAAAATAATTTATTTATAGTAATTGAGAATGCCTCAACATATTCTTTCAATAATGTGTCTACCAAAATTAAGAATATACAGTAGTCAAGTAATACCAAAATTACCAAAATTACAGTAGTCAAGATAAGTAAAGTAATACCAAAATTACAGTAGTCAAGGCAAGTAAAGTAATACCAAAATTACAGTAGTCAAGTATTACCAAAATTACCAAAGTGTTATGAAACTGAATATTTCTGTGTCTATTAATGAATGACTAAGGGTCCATATATATAGTGATTTACATTAAGGGAGAAAGGAAATATTACATAAACAAGAAAAAGAAAACCTTGGACAACAAGGAATAGGAAAACTCTAAGTATGGGCCGACTTAGTCTTGGTTATATTGGGCCGGTTATGGAGTCCATCACTAATCGATTTATAACACTCCCCCTTGGATGACATAACTGTGCCAGATGCTAAGGATCTTTGTAATACGCTTATGGATGTTGCCTCATTAAAACCTTACCAGGAAAACCCAGTGGGACAAAACCATGGTGAAGGAAAAAGAGTACAACACGTATTACTCCCCCTGATTTGAGCATCAATGAAGAACTCCAAGTCTTCGCATTCCAATATGATGTATGAGTTTCATGAGTGTCGAAGTCGGCAATGCCTTGGTGTATAGATCGGCTGAATTTTAACTTGATCGGATTTGCAGAACTTGAACTTGACCGTCCTTTTGTAGTTCATACGTGAAGAAGAACTTCGGTAAAATGTGCTTCGTCAGGTCGCCTTTGATGTAGCCGTCCTTGAGCTATGCAATGCAGGCCGCATTGTCCTCGTACATAATGGTTGGTTCCTTATCTTCAACCATGCCACAATCTGATCGGATATGTTGGGTCATTGACCTTAACCAAACACATTCGCGGCTGGCCTCATGAATTGCCAATATCTCTGCGTGATTGGAAGAAGTGGCCGCGATTGTTTGCTTCATAGATCGCCAAGAAATTGCTGTCCCACCGTGCGTGAAAACATAACCGGTTTGCGATCTAACATTGTGAGGATCCGACATATAACCTGCATCGGTAAAACCAACTAAACCTTCTTTGTTAAGGTTAGTATAAAATAAGCCTAAATCATTTGTCCCTTGTAGGTAACGCATGATATGCTTGATACCGTTCCAGTGCCTTTGAGTTGGACATGAGCTAAATCGAGATAGGAGATTCACGGCAAAAACAAATGTCTGGTCTAGTGTGGCTAGCCAAGTACATTAAAGCTCCTATAGCACTGAGGCATGGCAGTTCAGGACCGAGAATTTCTTCATCGTCCTTCTTTGGACCGAATGGATCACTGTCCAATCTGAGGCTTCTCACCATTATTGGGCTGGTCAATGGGTGGGCCTGGTCCATATTGAATCTCTTGAGTACTTTCTCAGTATATGCCAATTGATGTACAAGGATTCCATTATTCACGTACTCAAGCTGCAGTCCCAAACAGAACTTAGTTTTTCCGAGGTTTTTCATCTCGAACTCTTTCTTTAGATATTCACTGTTTGGGCGATTTCCCCAGAGGTACCAAGGATGTTTAAATCAAACACATAGACTGCGGCTACGATTTCTGCAAGTTTATTGCAGTTCCATATATGTAGATCATAGACTATCTAATGATCGATTGATAACTTGTATCATCGAAACCAATTAACCTTTCTTTGGACTGGTTTAGTATATACACAAGGAATTCATATTTATTTATATGGACTGATTTAAATTGTTCTTATAGAACTTATTTACCAAGTATTACTTAGTCTACACTATATGCAACTACTTTATTTTCAGTCCATAAACAGCTTAGGAACAATGCTGTTCTTGAGAACTTCTTTTCTCATCTTTCTGGTACCTTTATTTATCATTTATCCAGTGATTCATATGCTGCTTACTATATCAATCTGATTTCTTTCTTATGTGTCCAGACATCATAAATTTTCGAGTTTGTAGCAGCATCCACCACATTTGGAGTATATCTCCTTAAAATTTGTTCCTTAGTCTCTGTGAGTATCCTTGTGTAACCAAGCTATTCTGAAATACTTGTAAAACATGAACAATTTAGATCATGTGGTCTCACGATTTTCTTTCCTTCACAAGAAATATTTATCCACTGGTTTAATCATCTGATGGCGTTTTCTTATGTGGCCAATACGCCTATCACTTTCATAATCCCACGTTTCCTTTTATCTTATGAATGCATTCTTATTAGTGGGTTCTGATCCTCGCTTGTTTCTTTATTGTTCAAGTGCTACTATCTTGTATGCGCTCTCTTAAACATTTTGGTGTTAACACTCTTATGTAGTTCCTATTTTGATACAAACATGATTTGATCGATTTGAGATTTCATTATCCAGGACCTTTATTACCTTGCAGCTTGGCGTCCCAAGCTACATGGTTTGGTACCTTAGATGTTCAGCTGGCCAGCCTTATATCTCTATGTCTGGACTGGTTTCCTTAATAAAGTCGGATTTGTATTATGCACCTTTTTTTTCTTTCCGAGGTTTCTTATCTTATGGAACTTATTGGTCTATCTTGTATAGACTTCGTAGCAACTTGATTGTGTCTCTAAGACATCAATTTTGTGGTGCTTAAGCTGATATGACTTAGTCATTAATTTCTTTCCTTTTCGGGTCAATGTGTCTGGCATCTGATTCTGCTAACTTTATATGATCTCTGTATTTCTTTGTTCTCATTGGACGTCTTTAAATCTTTTTCTAGTCTGAGGATCTTGCCAAGACAATGATGGTTGATACCATTCCTTTATTTATCAGCTTATTACATTTCTCCTTCTAATGTTGGATATTCGGATTCATTAAACTCATGTAATCCGTGTTCCTTGGCCACTAAATAGATCACCCATATTTGGCTCAAGGTTTCTTTAAAATTCGTAGGAGAAACATTTCTTATCCAACATATATATTCCCAATCTTCTTATGAGGTTTCATCTTAGACGGCACATATGTATGTGGTGGTTCAAAATCTTTATAAGATGGTATATGTCTGGCTCATGACTCGTATTCAATCTGAGATGGGAATATCTATGCTCACTTATATGGCTTGATGCATATTAATCTTATATACATGTAAAAACTTGTGATGTCTCCAAGCTGATAGACTTTAGGGTCTAAACCTTATGGTCATCGAATTTGTAGTATAGTCATGGACCACGGGTTTTGTCCTCACTCCCCCTCATGAATATACTATAATTTCGTGATGCTTGGGACAATAAATCTAATGAGTTTCCCTTGTGCACATGTAACACAACGTGAGACTTTATGGGATAACTCTTTGTGCCTTTTCATTATGAATCTTTGCATCAAGTTTTGGACTTGGATGGCTAGTCCAGTCATGCCATATAGTGTAAATTTCGTGGGGTATACCTATTGTGGTTACCATGGCTTTTGCCTCTATCATACTGATTTTTGGCATAGTCTAGATCAATAGAGAATGCAAGTATAGTCTCGACCATTTTCTTTTAATGCCTTAGGCGATTTTTAAGGAACTTTTATTTCGTTTTGTCCATTGTTTCTATTTGAAAACCATTCTTATAACTCAATGGGCTTTGTATGGGTGAGAAAAAATTCATGCCCTTTAGGCAATGCCTTTTGGTCGAGATTTTATACTTGTACTTTTGAACTCATATTGCCGTTTATATAAGCAATAAAACATTAAAAAAAAAATCAAGCAAGAATCAAACAAGATAATATCAATAAAACTCAAAATAGTTCTAAAATGTCAAAGCAAAACATAAAATCAGAATGTCGAGATCACATTTATTTAGTCAATGTATAAGCCGGCCTCTCAGCCCATGTGTTTCCACACGACTTCATCCTTATTATTATTAGCATCATTTGCTTCAAGAGGTCTCATCTCACTGTTACGTTGTTCAATGTATCTTTTCTGCACTTTCTCAAATCTGCTAATAGTATCTCTAACTTTCTGCTTTCTTTGCTCAGTTTGAAAAAGGTATGACAATAGGTCATTATAGTTGGTGAAACTTTTGGCCTTATGTGATAACAACAAATCCTTTGGATGGAATGTGGAGTAGGTCTTATATAGTAAGTCCTCATGTGTTACCACTTCACCACATAGTTCAAGACCATAGGCGATTTTCATTAGAGCAGAATTATATTCGTCCACAGACTCAAAATCCTGGAAATTGAGGATCCTCCATTCTTTCATGGACTTTCGCCATAATACCATTGAGTATCTTTCATTTAACTTTGTCCAAAGGTCAAAGGGATCCTCAATATTTAGGTACTGATCTCTCAGTTCCTCAGTGAGATGATAGCGCATAAATGTTATGGCTCTATGCTTTTGGCTTTCAATTTCATTATTGCCATTAATGATACATCTCCCGAGTCCTCTAGACTTCAGAGCACCTCTAGTTTTTATTACCCATTCTAGAAAATTATCTCTCCAGAGAGATTTAGGACAGAATAATCTGAGGGTTCGAATCTCGACATCTAAATCACATTATCAATCAATTCAAGAATTCAGAATTCATGCAAACAATGCATATGATTTCAAGACATTCGACTATTTCTTACAATGCTAGGTCTATATGTATCAAAATGAGATAATGTGCATAAGCCACACGTCTTAATTATATGCTTGAGCCACACGGCTATGAGAAGAGGATATGGTTTCAAGGTCCTTAATATATTCAGGGTTTCGGTTTATGAATGCATCAAGAAAACTATCATCTTAGCTCTCATGCAATAATCAATCAAGTACTAATCATTCCTAAACCTCAAAATAAAAATTCGAATTTAATCAATATGGTAATTAGGGTTTTCAAGGCCCTTTAGGATTCAAATTTGAACTAGGGTTTTAAGAATCAGTATACAATGAATCTATCAATGTCTAAGCTATCATGCGATTAACAAGCTGATACAAGTAATAAGCTATCATGTGATTTAAACAATTAATCATGTCATCGGTTTTTATCAAGTAATCATGTGATTTTCTATGTACAAAAATCAATGCTAGACAAGCAAGATCCAGGAAAAATAATAAAAGGAAAAGATCATGCAAGGATTAGGATTTTTCAAAATTTCCTTTTCCTGAAAAGGAAAGGCTAGATTTTCCTATTCGGGATAGGATTAGGGTTTGCAATTTTCGATTTCAAGGGATCAATAGATCAATCAATACAATCAGGAACAATTATCATAAAATTGAATCAATCAAGGAAAATTTAGGGTTTAAGTCTAAAATCAGATTTTAGGGTTTAAGGTTTCCAAATTAGGGTTTAACAACCTAACAAACAGATTCTAGATCATGATTGAATTTAAAACATGTTTCTATTAAGGAAACAATCTTAATCGATTTTCAAGGTCGATAGAACAATTAATCAATGAACCAAAATCAGATTTAGGGGTTTATAAAATCGATTTTGGGGTTTTCAGAAACTAGGGTTTCAGATTAGGGTTCTAGTTCCATTAGGTCAGATTCGATCTTATGTTTTAGGGATTCGATTTTGTTTACCTTAAACACCGAATGGGTTGAATGGATTGAACCGGGAGCTAAAAGACCTCGGAAAACAAGCTGACCACGAGCTGCAACGAACACGAGCTGGATTGGATATGTTTTCACGGCGGCGGCGGCGGCTAGGGTTTCGTGAGCTCAGGGTTTTAGAACAGTCGTGCTGATAACGTGTTATGAAACTGAATGTTTCTGTGTCTATTAATGAATGACCAAGGGTCCATATATATAGTGGTTTACATGAAGGGAGAAAGGAAATATTACATAAACAAGAAAAGGAAAACCTTGGACAACAAGGAATAGGAAAACTCTAAGTATGGGCCGACTTAGTCTTGGTTATATTGGGCCGGTTATGGAGTCCATCACTAATCGATTTATAACAAAAAGTTATATTTCTTAAAAATATAGAGTAGGCAAGTAATACCAAAATTACCAAACGAACAAGCGAACAAGTAAAGTAATTGAAGCATTTAGGTTAGATCCGATTCTTAACGGATTTCGTGAAACTTGTCGTCTAGACATTGAACGAACAAGCATTGACACCTTTATTAGCTCACTAAGAGTTTTTCCGCGCGTATGTTTTTATAAATACTAGTGGATATCCCGGGCTACGCTTGGGTCTGTTAATTATAGTTTTGTTTGCTATTTAGATATGAGATAAACTATGTTCTTAATATTTGTGATGTTATGAATCTAAAATCAAGTATACTAGGGGTGAGCCCGCGCAAATGCGCGGGCTACTTGTGTCAAATGATATTAAACACATAATGTTGACCTCAAAACCCAATTTAAAAGTTTTTAATGGAAGTTGTAATAATCGAACTGTAAACTTTTTTTTAAAAACGATGCTAAAGATTTTTACACGTGATGGAATGAACTAACTGTTTAACAAATCCAATAACGATATACTTTGTAGTGTAATAAGAAGTTGTAGATACATGGAAGAATGTTGACAAAAAAAATACATGGAAGAATTTGAACAAAAGACACAATATCGTGACCGAATAAACGAACCAAGTAACGAAAACAAAATACACGCAGAAATAATATAACATAGATATCATTAAGAAGAGCGTAAACAATACCTATTGATACTTAACCAACTCATAAATACCTATTTATTTAGGTTTCGGGAAAACTTCCTCGTAGACAACATTCAAAGTCTTCCGTTGCGGTTTATTGTCTTTATCCATTTTCAAGATCTTCAAAGCAACATATAATTGACCATGCGTAAAAACCGGTCTTGGCAGAAACACTCCTACTTTTGCAAGACTCTGACCCTGACTCTTGTTTATGGTCATCACAAAAGTCAGAGTGATTGGAAAATGCTTACGTCTCATTCTGAAAGGAAGTCTTGCTTCCTGTGGAGAAACGAAAATCCGGGGTATAAGAACCTTTTCTCCAACCTTGTCACCCGTAATGACTTTAGCCCACGATAACATAATTAGCCAGCTGAGTTATAATCAATCTCGTTCCATTGCACAGACCATTCTTAGGGTCAATATTTCGGAGAAGCATTATTGGTGTTCCAACTTTCAAACGTATCTCATGGTTTGGCAATCCAGACAACTTCACTGAATTAAGAAACTTATCAGTATAAATCATATTACCAGGTACACCTTCGACTTTTGGCCCCAATGTCAAGGACGGTACTTCGAATGTCTCGTTACTATCGATATCCCGATCAGTTGTATCAATACTATCACAATTTAGATAAGTCCTTTCATCACTTGATGTATGCAAAACAATCGATATTAAACACGCTATAAACCCAGTAATAACGGTCGCAACTAAAAACTCGAATTGAAAAAATAATACAATAAATTACCTGGTAGCTGCGATAACATGTAGTTATTTATGACCTCGACATCATCGTTACTTAAACTTAAAATCGCTCTTTCTTGGAAAAACTTTGGATCTGTTTTCCCTGCATACAATCATCCATAAACCTCAGTAACAATTGCTTTAATTGGATCTCCATCATCCATAATCAACATATCTTCAGGAATATCAACCTCGGATTCGCCTAGACTGTTCTTATTTATCTTTCCGTCACCAATATCTAATATCCATTTCGAAAATTCTGCTAGCTCATGCATTTCCTTACTACTATCTCCTGGTATGAGCCGCATATTCTTTGTAAGCTTTAGCAATTCACATTGAATCCAAAGAGGTGACGAATTTAAAGTTGTCATGACAACTTCTACCCTCCCAACATTAGGTATAACCGGCAAGATTTGTCTAAAATCTCCACCAAAGACGATTACCTTACCACCAAATGGCTTATCACATTTTACGACATCGCGTAGCGTTCTATCTAGAGTTTCGAAGCAATATTTGTTCATCATCAATGCCTCATCCCATATTATCAACTTGGTCTTCCTAACCAATTCCGCTAGATTAGAATCAGTCATCATGCAACACGTCGTAAACTTGTTGACCACAATAGGTTTTCCAAACCTAAAATGAGCGGTTCTTCCTCCTTGTAATAACAACGCAGAGATGCCACTCGACGCAACGTTAAGAACAATAAGTCATTTTGAACGTAGAGCAGCACCAAGCAAACTCAAGAGATATGTTTTTCAAGTACCACCAGAACCAAACACAAAGAACATCCCTCCACTATCTTGATGCACAACGGTCAATATTTTATCAAAAATTCCTTTTTGCTCATCCGTTATAGTTGCTAACAACTCGTCATGTTTACGTTGCAAAACCTCGTGATCATAACTTTCCTCGTCTCTAATAAGTGGATTACGGTGCGTTTCTATGACCATGTCGTTTGGGAACGGCATATGGGAGAAATTTGCAAGCGAACTCCCACTGGTAAGTAGCAATTTCTCTATCTCAACCAAGGCATAGTTTTTGATCTGATCATCCGACAACGTCAGCTCTACATTAATTTTAGCAGATATTAGGTGGTGCAACAAACTGTGATAGGCCAATTATTGTACAAAGGTATAACTCTTAAGAATTATTGTACTTCGGTTCCCGGTTTCTTTCCTCCGATAGTACAGAACATCTCCGGCTAGGATATGCCACGTTGCCTCCCAAACCCTAGATGGTATGACAATACTATTTGTAATCAGCATGATTACAAATAACCTACGAATATATTTCTGAGACGCCCAATGATCGACCTCGTTAATTGCTTCAATGTATTCTTTGTCATCATCCAACAAACCATATGCATAGCAAGCCTCTTTGAAGCTTTGGTATTGAGTATATTTTACGGTTTTTATATCCTCGAAACTTTTTGGTCCCCTCACTATGTTTAAGAGAAGTCTCAAATAATAGGTCTCACCAACAGAGATAGGGACGTACGTTATTCTGCCCAGGGAGAAGTGCGATCGAATCGTTGCCTTCCACATTCGGGAAGGCCCAGTCCAACTAAACTTCGAAGGGAGTTCTGCATACGTTAGATCCCTAGCACACTCATATTTCTTGTTGCATTCCATCCAAGCGATGAACTTAAAATGACCAATCGAACGACGCTTAACCACATCCTTTCCGGATCATCTTTAATAGTATAGACTTCATTTTTGTTACAAACTTTTTTATTTAAAATAATATGTAGATGGTGAATTAATAATTATAATAATTTTATTCCTAAAAATTAAATTATTTATATAATAATAGGCGTGCTCATAAAAATTGAATTAACTATATAATAAGTTAAACTAATCCAAATGTTACAAAAACATAAACCTAAAACATAACGAAAAAAATAATTGTTTTAACCAAACTTAAAAGTAATCGAAGAATCAATTAGGAGAATTAGTATGTTACATAACCACAATCATTCTTCAACCATTTAAAACAACACCGCCTCGAGCAAACCTGCAAACCATTTTATTAATTAAAAACATGCATTGGTTGTGTCCAATCTAACTTACCGTTTCCCTCTATGATCGTCCAAAAGCGTAGTAAACAAACCACCGGTACAATTTTTATCTTGTTGTATATATCGTAGAACTCTTTCGCAAGAGATCAACGAACCATACACGGCGCAACAACATCCATTTTATAACAATGCAAAGTAGATAATTAAGGAAAGTAGCTATATGGAGATGATTTGAAATATTTTATGATTTTTTTTGAGAAAAAATTTCCAAGAAAATACCCAGCATCACTAAACTCGAACCGGACGTAGCTAAGATCTTCCTGATAAGCATAACTGTTTACAGTTTTTTTCTCTAACTTTATTCCTTTTCTTCTAGTTATTCTTTCTCTTCTCCAAAATCTTATCTTCTTTCTCAACATTTTTGTCTTATCCGTCTTCTTATTATTCTTCTGGTTTTTATATTTTTTCGTCGTCTTTTTCCTCGTATATTTCAAATTTTTCTTTTTCTTTTTTCCTTTTATTATTCTTATTAGTCTTCTTCTTCTTCTTCCTTTTTCATTATGTTCTTCATCATCTTTCTTCATATTTCTTCTTTCTTTCTTTCTTTTTCTTCTTCTTCTTTCTTCCTCTTCTTATTCTTATTAGTCTTCTTCTTTTTCTTCTTTTTTCATTAAGTTCTTCATCATCTTTCTTCATATTTCTTCTTTCTTTCTTTCTTTCTTTCTTCTCCTTCTTTCTTCTTCTCTCTTCTATTCTTATTCTGCTTAATTTCTTTTTGTTTCCTTCTCCATCTTCATCTTCTCCTACTTTGTCATCTTCATATTCCGGTCTTCGTCCTCGTATTTTTCAATTTCTTCTTCCTCTTCTGTACTATCTTTTTTTTTTTATTCTTCTTCATCATTTCTTTCTTTTCTTCATCGTTATGGACTTCTACTTCTCCTTCTTTATCGTATATGTCTTCTCTGACTCCTTGTCTTTTTCGAGTCTTTCTTCATCTAATTCTTCTGATTTTTTTTCTTTATCTCATATTCGTCTTCCGTGAACATGATTAGTTTAAAAATCGTAGCGTTTTCTTCTCTGGCTTTTTTTAAGCGCGTACACAAAACAATTTATTTAATTTGTATGTCATCTAATTTTGAAAATAAAAGTACAACAAACAATAAATTATTATATTGACTACTTTATACTATCATATATAAATAAAATGTTATCCTTTATGTGTTATTCTTGATTCAAAATATTTTAAAATAACACTGTCGTAACATATTATTCTTCTTAGTCTTTTCCTTCTTCTCCTTTATCGTCTTATGGAAATAAAATTTTAATAGTTTAGTATTATAGTTTGTTGTTAATTTAGATTCTATATTGCGAAAAATATTGCAACTATCTTTGAATTGAACCAACATATTTTCTCCGTTAATAGTTAGAACAATTTTTTTGCTCTTGCTTTTGCTCTTGCTTTTGCTCGTGGTCAAAGACCCAAAATAATAACATCTAAACTCTAAGTCTTTGGATTTGCTTGATTTTTGACCAAATGAGTGTTATTGATACATAAGTCTTTTTTAAAGAATTCTTTGTCATGGAACAAAGCTTTACTATCTAATATTAATGAGAACAATGAAGCAATGCATTTGTTAAAAAAGATGCGTTGGCTTAAGAAATAAATACTTGTAAAGCACTAAAAAAACAATGTATTTAAATTACATACACGCCTAAGTTACTAAAAAGCATAGTCAATCAAAACTGCTAGAAGAGAAAGTGAGATTGTTCCAAGTGAGAAACTGATTTTTTGATCTTTTAAACCCCATGATATCTATAATTTCCTTCTCTTCCAAATCCTACGTTGTCAATATAATGTATATAATCCTATCCATAGAGCTTCTCTCTCTTGTAATTTTATTTATTTAACATATACTCACCTTCAACAAATCAGTAATCTTATATTAACCACGTCGATCATCATTTTGATATCAAGCTTCACTGCTTCCATGACCATTTGTTCACTGTTTACTTCTGAATCTTCTTCCTTGATCTATCTGCAAACATGAAGCTAAACCGACAATTGTAGTCCATAGAATGCTGAAGACTCCAACGAACATGCCTTTGAACATAGAAGTTTTATTGGTTTTATACATAGAAGATTTATTGGTTTTCCCTAAATCTGGTTTAGGTCGACTTTGTTGTTGTGTCTTGATGACGAAGATATCTCCTTTGTTTACTCTGTTTCTCTGAGATTTCGTTTTAAAACTTTTCATTTTTGCCAATTTGTTAGGGTATGTAGTTCTAAAATGCCTTATGTTTTCATTTTGAAATATATTTTGGAAAGATTCAACTTAATAAAATACATATATATGGTATTAAATTATTAATTTCCTCAATCATTGCATAATTAGGAGTAAGTGATGATTTATAAAAAACTTTGTTCATTACTTTTACTTTTATCTTCACTAATTTCAATAGTGTGGATTGTTTGAAAATTATGTCATAAAAAACTATTATTATTTTGTGTCTTAATGGCTAATGCTACGATCAATTGTTATAAAAAATAAGAGTTTTTATATTGTTTAGTTTTTTTTTTTTACAACATTTTCCTTTTTAATAGTCTTTGCACTTTTTCTTTTTTTCATCACATATATCCATTTATTTTGCCCAACAACTGATTCTTGTTATCAAATTTCTGAACTGTAAAACTATATAAAGTGATTTAATTAATAATGAAACAAAAAAGTTTTGAAGTTGTAAGAGTAATCAAAATAAGTAATCCTAAACTTCATAGAAATCACTAAGTATTAAAAAAAAATCGCCATTTACAAAAAAGAGAAAGAACATAAAAGCATGGTTTAATTAAGGGAATAAGAAATCTGATGGTAATTGCTTCATGAATCCAAGATACTCTAACATGCCTAACCCTACCCAATGTCTTTGTCCTTAAAGCAAGGAGTTGGAAAGATAAATTAGGTTCTAGATCACGTGAGATTGTCTTTCATCTCTATCAATGGCAAGAGTTAAATTAAAAAAACCTAAGAAATAGTTGTGAAAAAAAAACGTAAGAAATCATGATAGTGTCTATTTACATTTGTTTTGTCCACCAAGCATGCTCTATTGCAAGAGGATGTGTTTGAATCACAAGCTATGACAGCAGCGTTTATTTCACGTTGCGCGCAAGTAGAAGGAGAGAAAATTTGTTTTTTAGAAGAGACATGAAATAACTTATTTGATAAGAAATACAAATTGAGACAATCAAATACATCCTTTGATAACCTAGTTTTTTTCGACACTCAAGGCTTGAAAATTTGGAATGAGTTTCAAATGTTTGAGACGTTGCTAGTTCCTACCCCACCGGCTAGCGCTATTTGTACACCTCACCTTGTTTCTACTTAGAGTATGCCAGTCTTTTGCAATCTGACACATGCGTTGTACTTAGAAACTTGCATGCCATGCATTGCCCATTTACTCATCAATCAATGGCACAACTTCTTCTGCTATCTCTGCATATTAAATCTTTAAAATTAGTATTTAAGTAACTGTGGTAAGTGCGAATAAAGAAGTGTAATCTAGACCTTCTGCCAACCAACAATTACTTTGTTTTTTTTTCCAATCAAACACGTTACTAATTGAGTAACAGATTTTGAGGAAGAGATCAAAGTAACACATAACCAAACAAAGGAAATGTAAGGTTTTCAAATTTACTCATCCAAGAATACAATAACATCCAAAGAATCCATCTTAAGAACAATAATTTATATGGTAAAAATTGGTAACCCTCACAAATTGCATGAACCTGATAGGCAAATTAATTACCTTAGAGTTTCAATGAAATTCTGATACAACTATCATAAAAAAATTAAATGACAATTAGAAAGACGTAATATGTCGAAGATATATATGAAGAGACTAAAATTGTCTGAAAACCCAAAGCAATAGATGTAATTGATATAAGGAAGTGTGTTGAATGACTCAGAAGATGTAGAGGCTTGAGTTTCAAAATTAGCCAAGTTTTGACTTGTTCCTTCGTCACCCCATCTCTGTCAAACACAATGTTTTGAATCCTTAATTTCTATCAAATTCTGAAAACATTACGATGGCAGAATAGCCGGTTTGCCAAAATAAAAAAGCTTGCATTGCATTAGACTGTAATATTTTAAATAGAATAGTATTATGGTCCGGGATTTCTATACGAAGAAGAAAACCTCCTGCGAAACTCACAAACGTATGTAGGAGTAATTAAACTTACCTGACACAAAGTAGGCTGGCTTTGTTTAGTTGATCTTTTGCTAGTAGGCGGTAAAATCATATACCCATAAAAGCTAATCTTAATGCAGACGACTCGATTAAATTTTGAGTTGCAAAAGAAACTGAAGTTAACAGCAAAAATACATACTTACTTTGCATGAACAACGAATTCGTCCTGAAGAAACCCAGTCACGATTGGTGCTACATTACGTGACCAGGCATTTAACCAATTAGAGACATGATTTTATCCTCTTTGTATGGTCATAGAGAATTTATCCCCTACCCAGACTCGATCTTTAATTTAGAAAAAAACTGAAATGAGAAGCAATGTCACGTCCAATGTATATAATAGTTTGTCGTCTTGATCCAAAAATAGATCCGTAAATCAGCAGTACGTATGCAATTGTTCTGCAAAGACAGAGTGACACTACGAATGAAATGTTTTAAACAGTTTTTGTATGTTCAAAAATATTTCAAAACCGAATGTGTTGATTGTTGGTTACATATGAGAAGGTGGAAGTTCTAGAATCTTTACCCTTGTTCAAGAATCATGTTTTAGACAAAAGAGGAAGACATATGAAGAAAATACACATACCTTTGTATTTTCCACTAGATGACCACTTCAGTACACAGACATCGAATATGTGCATTAATAGCTTAGTAAGCTGATCTATCTGAACCGGTTTTTTTTCTGTAGTATAGTGTTGTCTCTACTACCAGTAGACTCCAACACGGTAGACAATGATGACCCAAAAATAGAGAGAAACTACCTGGAAGCAATTGAGAAGTTGTATGAAACTTTAAAAATGTCAGCCAGTCGGTAATACTGTAAGATTAAAAAAAAACAGAGAGATTAAAGAATGAATCAAACATGAGCCCAAGGTGATTGATTATGTGAGGGCAGTTTGACTAAAGTGAGGAACTTAACACACCTCAGTTAATGAATATTTCCTCAAGAGTTTTTTTGCGGAATCTCGAGAAGTTTGTGAAGCTGACATGGCTGGCTTGAGGAGCCTGCTACATCTAACAATGAAACAAATATAATAACTATGAAGATGCCAACCTTATTTCTATGTTAAATGGATATATCGATGTGGAACTCTCTTCTTAAATTTTTGAAATTGAACAGAACCTAAGAGTTATGTCTAGCTGGGCGAGATCATAGATTTTGGCACCAACATTATGTACCAACTGCGATTTGGGCAAGCAAGGTAGGTATATGAAAAACGGCCTCGATCTTGGTCTCCCTTGTAGAGGCACGTATCCATGGCCTAAAAAGATTTTTACGTGCACTGTGGCAACTCTGAATATTAGAACAACAAAATTAGAGAATGGTAAAACAGGGACAGAAGCTGTCATGTGTGAAAAATCAGGTAAAGCGTAGAAATCAAGAGCGGATTCAAAGTATGAAGCAGTCCTAAAATTTTATTGTAGGAAAGGCACAGCCAAGAGTGTTTGTTTCTAATCAAAATTGCACTGCTTATGTTTTTGGCATGACATTACTGTTCTTGGAAACTGGATACTGGATATACAATCTATTGAAAAATAAGTCGCATGCTAAACCTGACACTATAGTTGGTCATAAATCATAACTCACATCTTATAATTGGATTTGTGAATTTTCTATCATGTAAGAACAAATATGTACCAAATACGACTGCAAGTATTTAAAGCTATATATTAACTATGTGAATGCAGATAAAAGGAGAGAAATTTTACCTAAAGAAATTAGGAGTCAACTAACATCGGAGTGTATGTTTGCTAATTCTCCAGACCTTTCTCTGTTAAAGGCACATGAACCGAAGTTATTCTCCATGGTTGATCAATATGAAAGGTGCTTCCTAAACCAATAAAGACAAAGATGTATACCTTCAGATTTAGAAGAAAATAACAGTTGAAGTTAGCCTACAGAATGGAAAGAGAGATTTTAAACGTTTTATGATTTACACTTCACAGAATTGATTTGGAAATAACAGATATAGACTTAAGGATTTGGTGTTACATACATACCGGGGTGATTATACTTATCGTTTTCCAGAATTCTCGACGCCTTGACCTGGGACATCAAAGCAATGAAGTCCCAAATCATGCGCTAATAAGAATGATTATTTTTTTATTCTCTAAAACAATGATTTTGTGATCAATCATAAGGAGAGAGAAGTGAAGAAAATCATCAACCATACACAATATGACAACAAACGCTTGAAGGCCTTTTAAAAAATTATAACACAACAACAACAACAACAAAGAAAAAAATCATGTTCATACCTTGTGATCAAACACGGTAACATACCTTTCGTATTTTCTTTTATGGTTAGCATTCGTTTGATTATCATTCTCTGTGTACCTTAAAAAAAACAGAAGATCAGCCTCATATCAAATACAACAAAAACAAACAAATCACAATAAAAAAATTCATGATATGCATCGACTAAATTAAACTTAAAAGAAGATCTACATGAACTAAACTAAACCTAGATGACGACAAAATAAAAAGTGGCTACAGCGGATGAAACTATTTATAGGGAAATAGATTTAGGGTTTACACCGAATATTCTATTTAATTATTCATAATTCGTTTTTTTAATAGCCGGAATATAACAAATAGTAATTATCCTTTTTAGATGAATCAGGCAATAGGAAATAATACATTTTCTTTTCAAATTAATTAAATACATGATATATAGCTTTAGGGAATATCGCATTAACAAATAAAGGAAAGTAATGATTAAACACGTCACAATTATATATGCTAGCTAAATTACGAAATTAAACACCTAAGCCTTTGTATTCATTAATGGCAAAAGCGTAATTCAGTTTTAAACTTTGAAGGAGAGCTCAAATCACTGCTCAAATAATAGTATAGATTTGATTTAAATACCACTAAATTACTGTGATTTCTTGGAATTATATTGTTAGCTGGCTATGTTTTGCCTTTTTTATTTTATTTTTAATTCAGTTTCAAACATTTAGCCATACTGTTGGCGTAGTTTTAGTCTCATCATACAATATTCTATGAAAATTTACTACACTCGTGATAACTGACATTGCGGCTTTTGTTGATGCATACAAATTTTAACTACTATATTTGGTTAAAAAGTTTTGTGGATGACCAAATTTTAGAATTCTAACACTATATAAAGTGATCTAAGTAATAACAAAACAAAAAGATTTAGAAGTTGTAAGAGTAATCTAAAAATGTTACCATAAACTTCGTAGAATGTCATCGTTATGTATTAGTCATTATTGGATATTTTAAAGACCCTCAAGTCTTTTTCTCGCTTTTCTTGACCGTCTAAACCCCAAAATATCTACAATTTCGTTCTCTGCTAAGTCATATGTAGTCGATATGACAATATCATGCATATAATCCTAATCATAGAACTTCTCTTTTCTACACTTGTCTCTTCTTGTAACTTCATTATTTAACACCTAACTCACCTTCAACAAATCAATACATTTTTATCACGTTGGTCATCACTTTGATACCAAGCTTTGTTGCTTCCACGACCATTTGTTCACTGTTTACTTCTGGCTCTTCTTTGATCTATCTGCAAAGATGAAGTTAAACCAACAAATTTAGTGCATAAAATTTCCAAGACTCCTACCAATGTGCCTAAGTTTATAGGTTTCACCTAAATCTGGTTTAGGTCAAATCCTGGGACTTTGTTGTTGTCTTGTTGACGAATATATAACCGCCTCCTTTAAGGCCATGAAGACATAAGTTAAGGTTATAACCTGAAAGACTATTTTGTAGACAACATATTATTTTGATAGATTTTCAACATACTTAGCCTAAGAGCAAGGAGCGCGGCTGGTCCTTTCTACCCATCTTTGACAGGAGGAAAAAAAATGCAAGAATCAACATAGAATCCAGAAAAACTCTCCCAATCCAGAAAAACTCTCCCAGTGAAACGGGTAAACAAAAGCAAATCAAGCGGGTTTTAAGAAACAACTACCTTTGTGAAAGTCGATAATAAAGCAAGATGATAATGTACAAAACAAAAAACGTGAATCACCATTTTAAATTTATCAAAAACAGTAGATATTCGTAAATGCAAAACAACATGTCCGTATGTGTCTTCTATTTATGATTACCTCTCTCTCACTCAATGATATTCGTATAGTGTGCTAGCTTTTCTTCTAATTATTCACTCGTTTACCATCCTTGTTTAGATTTTTTCACGTTCTTTGTGTTTTTGAGGCCAGAGACAAAAGAAAGAGGACAAATTATAATTACCATCAAAAACATAAATGATTACACAGAAAGAGGAAAACCAGAAAATTATCTTATTCAATGAAGAATTTAATCATGAGGAACATACAATAAACCTCCTCTTACCTTGTAAACTCAATCGAGATACTCATTGTTTGTCTAATAAAACACGATTCCACGACCATGATGAGAGTCTTTTGCTTCAACCGGCTAAGGAGTGTAAAACATAAGCAAAAGGTGGTAATATAAGAAATTGGTCTACTTCAAGTCTGAGATTACAAATTTAAAATATAATTGAAACCAGTTTGGACATCATGAAACAAATAAAAACGAAGATAAACATACCATCCGATGACGATTCGATAACGCAATTCACTTATAAGACCATGCCTGAAGAAGATGAAGGACACATTCATCCATTTCGATATCTTGATCGTAGGCTCCTTAACATGTGAAATTTCTTTAAAAAGCCCCATCAAATCACGCAATTTCTCGTAGGCTCATTTTGTGTGAAAATATGAAAAGAAAGTTAATCCATTTTGAAGACACACCTATTAGGTACCTTTCCGGTGGCTTAGGAAGCCTAGAAGCTCATGTTGATGAAATGACTCTTTCATAGACCAGTCAAATGATTTTCTAGTCAGTTTGAAAGCCTAGAACAAAGATAATTGATTTTTGTTTATGTTTAACTAACACGTATAACAAAGATAATTATTGGTCGTGGGTAATACGTAGCGGTAAACCATGCATGAGGTCTTGTGGCAAGCGTCAACCATTAGTAATGATTGTAGGGACATAGAAGTTTGAAACCACTTGACCACATCGTTCATCTAAGCAACATGGCTATTGAAATGGGAATGAAACTTGGAAATTACATCACTGATTCCGTAAAAAGATTACCGGAACTTAAGAAGATACTTCACCTTTACGGCTTTACCTCTCCATGGAGAATACGAAGAATTGAAGTAAACGTTGTTTGAATTCCGTACTTTGATTTGAAGATTTTGGCGGTTACATGAAAAATTGTCGATTCACAAAATACAATCTTCTCGTATAAATGACCTTGCGTAATGATAATAGTGAGGCTTGCTTGACTGTCTGAGCAAGTCAGGGTTTTCAAAAGAACACGGATGAGAACATAAAACATATACACACAATTATTAATCTGTAGAACTCATAGCCTTGATGTTACATCGAGAGAGTAAGAAAGAGACGTCACTTTTAAAAAAGACTAAAATCCTAGAAACCATCCAATGGTCTTGAGATCTTCATTGAACGAAGGAAAATGCAGACACATGAGGAGGATATGTGGGAGAGTAATAGATGAAAGGTGAGGCTGCCGCTGGAGGCCCCTGCGCAGAGGACGACACTGTTCTGCTGAATCTCTAATATTTGAATCATAAATACACCAACTATTTCCATCTCTATTTCTGTTGCTGAGTTTGAAAGGGCGAAAAAGGAGAAAGCGTAAGTTCATCCGTTAACGACTCATCTTTCTACTGGTTTTCTTGGCCATTAAATTCATTGAATTTGAAGGGGTGAGTGGACAATAAAGATGATGAATTGGTGAGGGTGTTTAAGTATTTAATGTTCGTAAGAGGAATCGTTTAGAGTTGGAAAGGGAGTAGTGATGATATAGGTTACAGAATGAAGAAGACAAACCGTCAAGTTTTCCTAAAGGATCTGATGTTTGGTGGGCTTTATTTGTTTTTGTTTTTAATTCATAAAGAAATAAAAGCCTCTTTAATTGGGCCTCACGTAGGGATCTTTTGTTTCAAGTAAAATTTTAATTGGGCCTCTTTAATTTGAGTAGGGTAAAACGAAACTGGATTGTGTTAAGATTTAGCATTTAGCATTCGTTAGTATGGTGCTGACGTGGCGACTTGTTAGTGTATTTTTTAGCGTTTGTTATAGTATGGTGCTGACGTGCCGACTTGTTAGAGTTTTTTTTTTTTTGGCTTATGTGGCTAGCCTTTTGGTCCAGGTTAACTCTGAAAATAAAACTAATGTTATAATCTGTTGAGGTTGGATCTCTATAACCGGCCCAGCCCATTAGTTCATAGGCGGCCAGGACTCCTAAGCCCAATAGGATTAGTAGATGTTTTCCTTTTTCTTGTAGGAATACTATTTCCTTTTCTATCCTTATGTAATCACTATATGAAGAGACCTTTGGTCCTCATAATAATATATAGAAATCATTCGATTCACAACACGTTATCAGCACGAACTTGCTCTGATAAACCCTAGCAGCCGCCGCCGTCCGCCGCCGTCCGCCGCCGTCCGCCGCCGTTCGCCGCCGATCAGCCGCCGCCGTTCGCCGCCGTCCGCGATCCGATCCTAAAGTTTTTCCGAGGTCTTTAGCTCCCGGTTCTTTTTCAGTCAACCCAAAAGAAGGATCAAAGGTACAAACAAATCTCTAAAACCCTAGAACATGAAAATCGAATTCTGACCTAATATTACCAAACCCTAAAAATCGATTCTTCCATGTTCTACTTGTTTGATCTTTTGAGAGCTTGAAATCGAATTGAACCTAACCTAAACTAGAACCTTAAAAATCGGATTGCTTGAAATAGATTGATTACTTGCACATGTTAAAAATCGAATTTGGACCTAAGCATATAAGAACCCTAAAATCGATTTGCTTGTTTATCATTGATTGTTTGAATAACCAAAATCAAATTTGATCTCATGCATGCTAATATCAAACCTAAAAATCGGATGAACCCTAATCCATAAATCGCATGCTATTTTTAGAATTTGGAAAATTGCTTGTTTGATTAAAATCGCAAATTGGAAATTGCCTTATTTGTTTTGGAAAGTTTCCTTATTTGAAATTTGGACAATTGCTTTATTTTGAATTTGAAAAATTTCTTGTTTACTTTTATCACCTAGAATTGCATGTTAGGATTAAAATTGGAAACTTGCTTGAATTAAAATCGCATGATAAATGCATAAATTAAAATCGGTTGAAAGAAACCCTAAAATCCTAAGAGAAAAACCGATGCATGATTTCAGATGTCGAAAGTCAACAATTTGGACTTCGCAGCCCTTAATCTCTCAGGAGATAATTACTTGCAATGGGCTTTAGATGCAAATATCATCCTGAAATCAAAAGGGCTCGGTGAATGCATTAATGATGCAAATAACGAATCCGAGAGGAATATGTATAAGGCGATTTTAATCATACGCCACCATCTCGTTGAGAGTCTCAAAGATCAATACTTGACGCTTGAGGATCCTCTTGATCTCTGGAAGGAGTTAAAGGCAAGATATGATCATCAGAAGATGGTTATACTGCCTAAGGCCAAATATGATTGGCTTAACTTAAGGCTCCTGGACTTTAAGTCCGTGGATGAATACAACTCGGCCCTATTTAAGATAGTTTCAAAATTGAAGCTATGTGGCGAGATTGTGACAGAGAAGGATATGATTGAAAAGACCTTCTCGACCTTCCACTCAAGCAACGTATTGCTACAGCAACAGTATCGTGAGAAAGGCTTCACGACCTATGCAAGTTTGATCTCTTGTTTATTGCTTGCGGAGCAGAACAATGAATTGCTGATGAGAAACAGCGAAAATAGACCTCCTGGATCAACCCCACTTCCTGAAGCCCACGTGGCCGAGGACACTAAGATGGAAACCGAGGCAAACCATGTCCAGAGATACCAAAAGGATAATGGCCGTGGATGTGGAAAGAGACAAGGGCGTGGTCGCTACCACCCATATGGTCGAGGGAATGGTCGGGGATCTGATTTTAACCGCGGTCAAGGGCGTGGCCACGGGAACCAAACCGGACACCAGTCCGGCCCGACTAAGTCTGTTTGCCATCGATGTGGGATGGACAATCATTGGGCCAAGACATGTAGAACTCCCAAACACCTTGTGGAACTTTATCAAGAGAGTGTTAAAGGGAAGAATCCAGAAGCCCATATGATCCAACATGATAAGGAAGGCGACTTCGATCATGAACGAGATGACCTTCTGGATTACGAAAATGATGATCTCATGGAGACATCAGATTGTTTAAAATATGCATTAAAATTGTATTGCATTCATGTTTTGTTTTTATTTGGATTTATGTCTTTGGATTTGTTTGGATTTGCTTAATTAATAATTAATGGCTTTTAAGACATAATTCTTGTTTTTAAATGAAAGGCAACATGGATGAATTCGTGGTGGATAGTGGGTCAAGCCACACGATTTTAAAGGACAAGAGATATTTCATAAATCTTACATTGAAAAAGGCCAATATAAGTACTATAGCAGGCATGGCCGGCCTAATAGAAGGCTACGGCGAGGCCAATGTCCTATTGCCTAAGGGGACGCATCTAGAGATTGCGGATGCATTGTTTTCCCCCAGCTCAAAGAGAAGCCTATTGAGCTTTAAAGACATTCGAATGAATGGTCTTCATGTTGAAACAATGGACTAAGGAAACCGAGAGTTCCTCCAAATAATTGAAATCGTCCAAGGCCAAAAGAAAGTCCTAGAGACTATACCTGCTATAGCTACCGGCTTATATTGCACTAAGGTCAATATGATTGAGGCCAATGCCACCGTAAACCAAGAGTTTACGGATAGGTTCAACCTATGGCACGACCGGCTGGGACATCCCGGGTCGAATATGATGCGAAAATTGATAGCCAATACTTATGGGCACGCCTTGAAAGAAAGGAGAGTAATCCCAAAGAATCTTACTTGTGCCTCATGTTCACAAGGTAAACTCATTGTAAGGCAATCACCAGTGAAAGTGACTAAGGAAACAATAAATTTCCTGGAAAGAATTCAAGGAGACATATGCGGACCAATACACCCACCTTGTGGGACATTCCGATATTTTATGGTCCTCATTGACGCATCTACAAGATGGTCACATGTATGCTTATTGTCATCACGGAATATGACATTTGCGAGACTCCTTGCTCAGATAATACGCCTAAGGGCTCACTTTCCAGACTTTCCTTTAAAGACCATACGAATGGATAATGCTGGTGAATTCACTTCCCAAGCATTTAATGACTATTGTATGTCCATGGGGGTAAGTGTTGAATACTCTGTGGCACATGTACATACAAAAAACGGCTTGACCTAGTCATTTATAAAACGCATACAGTTGATTGCTAGACCATTACTCATGAGGTCAAAGCTTTATGTATCCGCTTGGGGACATGCTGTCTTACACGCTGCCGAACTAATTCGCATCAGGCCATCTAGTGACCATAAATATTTCCCATCCCAATTATTATCGGGACAAGAGCCAGACATTTCCCATCTTAAGATATTCGGTTGCTCAGTTTATGTGCCGATTGCACCACCACAGAGGACTAAGATGGGACCTCAAAGGAGGATGGGGATATATGTTGGATATGATTCACCCACGATCATAAAGTACCTTGAGCCGACCACCGGAGATTTATTTAAGGCCAGGTACGCGGATTGTCATTTTGACGAATCCGTTTTTCCAACATTAGGTGATGGAAACCGGCTGGTAAAAGAAATTGCATGGAATCAAACATCCTTAAAATGGCAAGATCCCCAGACTCGTAAAAGTGATTTAGAGGTCCAAAATATAATACATTTGCAAAAGCTAGCTATACAATTGCCAGATTCCTTTGCAGACCCAAAGAGGGTAACGAAATCATATATACCAGCCGTGAATGCACCAATTCGTATTGATGTCCAAGAAGGACCGAATCAAGTGGCTACTGAGTCTAAACCACGATCGAAACGTGGAAGACCAATTGGTTCCAAAGATAAGACTCCTCGGAAATTAAAGAAAGGTGCTGAAAATCAGACCGAGGAGATAGTGGACGTTCCAGACATAAATGAACCTAAGGTGCCGGAAAATGTTGCTTGGGACGCCAAGCTTCATGGGCCTGAAGTTTCTGATAACAAAGAGATCGCGATCAATTATGTCTCGTCTGGAATCCAATGGAACAGAAAGAATGTCGACATTAATGAAATATTTGCATGCAATGTAGCACTTGAGCTCATGAATGAGGATCTAGACCCCACGTCCATTTTAGAGTGCACTCGTCGATTAGACTGGAATAAATGGAAAGAAGCTATAAACGTGGAGTTAAACTCTTTAAAGAAGAGAGAGGTTTTTGGTCCCATAATTCAGACACCTCGTGATGTTATACCAGTTGGACATAAATGGGTCTTTGTGAGGAAGAGAAACGAACAAGGTGAAATCGTTAGACACAAAGCACGGCTTGTGGCACAAGGATTCTCACAAAGGCCAGGAATCGATTATGAGGAGACATACTCCCCTGTGGTGGATGCAACGACTTTTAGATTCCTGATAAGTCTGGCCATAAGAGAGAAATTGGATTTGCGGTTAATGGATGTTGTAACCGCATACTTATATGGTCCACTCGATAACGAAATTTATATGAAAGTCCCAGAGGGAATAGAGCTGAAAGATAAAAGAAGTTCTCGAGACCAGCATTGTATTAAGCTGAATAAATCGCTCTATGGATTAAAACAAGCAGGTCGCATGTGGTATAATAGACTAAGCGAGTACTTAGTGAAAGAGCGCTATAAAAACGATCCCATAAGTCCATGCATATTTATAAAGAAATTTGACAAGGGATTCGTAATCATCACGGTGTATGTAGATGACCTGAACATCCTAGAAACCTCTGAGGAAATATCCCAAACGGTTGAATACCTAAAGAAGGAATTCGAAATGAAAGACTTAGGAAAGACTAAGTTCTGTTTGGGAATACAACTTGAGTACGTCAATAATGGAATCCTTGTGCATCAAATGACATATACAGAAAAGGTACTCAAGCGTTTTAATATGGATCAGGCTCACCCACTGAGTAGCCCAATGATGGTGAGAAGCCTTAGTCTGGACAGTGATCCATTCGGTCCAAAGAAGAAGGATGAAGAAATCCTTGGTCCCGAAGTGCCATATCTCAGTGCCATAGGAGCGTTAATGTACTTGGCTAGTCACACTAGATTGGACATTTGCTTTGCCGTGAACCTCCTTTCAAGATTCAGTTCTTGTTCGACCCAAAGGCACTGTAATGGGATCAAACACATACTTCGTTACCTGAAAGGGACGAAAGATATGGGTCTGTTTTACACTAACCTTAACAATGAAGGCTTAGATGGTTTTGCTGATGCAGGTTACCTTCCGGACCCGCACAACAGTCGATCCCAGACGGGATATGTCTTCACTCACGATGGAACAGCCATTTCGTGGAGGTCCATGAAGCAGACACTCACGGCTACATCGTCCAATCACGCGGAAATATTGGCGATCCATGAGGCCAGCCGAGAATGTGTTTGGTTGAGGTCAATGACTCAACACATTAGACGAGATTGTGGGATGATAGAAGGAAAAGAAGAACCGACCAGCATGTACGAGGACAATGCCGCATGCATAGCTCAGTTGAAGGATGGATACATCAAAGGGGATCGGACGAAGCACATCTTACCAAAGTTGTTTTTCACTCACGACCTACAGAAGACCGGTTAACTCAAAGTGCTCCAAGTCCGTTCCAGCGACAACTCAGCCGACCTATTCACTAAGTCGCTCCCAACCTCCACATTGAAGAAGCTAATGCATCAGATCGGCATGTGCCGATTAAAGGACTTAGAGTGATGATCTTTTCAGGGGGAGTAATGCGTGCTGTACTCTTTTTCCTCGCTAAGGTTTTGTCCCACTGGGTTTTCCTTAGAAAGGTTTTAATGAGGCAGCATCCCCAAGCGTATTACTATGATCCCATCATCACGACCGGTTATGTCAATCAAGGGGGAGTGTTATAATCCATTGAGGTTGGATCTCCATAACCGGCCCAGCCCATTAGTCCATAGGCGGCCAGGACTCCTAAGCCCAATAGGATTAGTAGATGTTTTCCTTTTTCTTGTAGGAATACTATTTCCTTTTCTATCCTTATGTAATCACTATATAAAGAGACATTTGCTCCTCATAATAATATATAGAAATCATTCGATTCACAACAACTAAGACTAAAAAGTACCATAGTCTTAGTTTATCTGTCTACGTGAGTGAAACAAGTTTTTTTTTTCTCAAGCCATATGATTTGTTGCTTTGCAACCAGATGTCTTCACTACTTGTTTGTTTTTCAATGACTATCAATAAAGAGCACCAGTTGTGGTACCTTATATCATGCTCTTGTCTAAGTGAAAGGTTTGGATTCCGCCCCACCGCCTTTGACTGGAAAGGACAAATCAAGGTGTGAGAGGAAAAGAAAAATAGGTGCGGGTTGACCCTTTAGTCAAATGTCACATTGATGTCTCATGGAAAGAATAGGGATCCTTCTCAAGTTTGCGAAGGTTTTGTATGTAGGACAAACAAATTTTGAAGATAGAAGCTCTTTGGTGTATGAAGTTTTTAAAGAATGAGTATATCCCTCTTTCATTTCGAGATAAAAGCTCTTCTATGGGCTGTTAAGCATCCTAGCATATAGTCATCAATCTTTGGAAATGGATTGTTTAAAGTTGATTTTGATGCTGCACTTGTAGGAACCACAATTACTACAACTTGACAACTCATAAATATAAGGATAATTTGAAGAACAGAAATCAATATACAATACCAATCACAACCGTGAAAAGGAATTGCAAAGGCGAGACATCAAATTTTAAATATTTAAATGTTCTGTAGTGTGACGGTTTTGTAGCGTTAAGCTTCTCAAGATACCACTGTGTTGTTTCTCTATTCTAGCACCGAAGAACATTATCTATAGGATCAAGTTTATGCAACTACTTTTGAGAGAAAAAGAAAACAGAGAAAGAAGAGATTGCCAGGAATTTGTTTGGTGTGTTTGATGATGATGATGAGAAGAGGAGATTATGGTTTGTTCATATTGCACAAGCTCTCGATGTAAGCAATGAAAGTGGAGTGATGAAAATCAAATTTAGTCAAAATGACATGATTGAATTTTATGTTGCAAAATTAATCAACACTGATTTTGTGGTTACAAAATTCAATTCAAGGAGATACTTTTATTTACTCAATCAACAACAAAATTCAAAATGATAAGCTAAAACAATAATCTTTTGAACCCTTACCCCATTTGCCAAATCCCGAATCCTAAAGCCTAAACTCGATTCAAGTATCTCTTCTCTCCAATGCACGAAAGTGTACCCAAGGTTATGAGTTTTGTTATACTTTCTCCACTTTATTACAAAAGAGATTTTACCTCCAATTTCCATTTTGGACCTTTGACACTTTTAATACTTTGTCATTATTGTTGACACAAAAGTAAATTAAAAAAGTGAAGTTATTTTTTTAACATCCGAAATATTATTTTAACTACAAATTATGAGAACAATTATAAGGATAATTTTTAATGAATAATTTATTTATTTCACAAAGATTCATAATAGATATGCGGATCCACTACGAACATATCGCGCTGGAAATTTTGCTTATCTGCTTGCCTTCAATTATATGCAGACATTGTATCTTCTGGAATCAAAACCCATATCTCTTAGTGTAGAAGTATTGATAGGGCTCAGGTTTTACCCAAATTATCAACTACTGCAAGTGCACAGCAATGAAGTTGAAGTATATGGGGTATCGAATCCTCAGGGAAGTGAATACTACACTAATGATTTCTAGGTTTAGATTATGCTAGGCGATTTGTATTAAGTAAACTAAAAGCAGAAATTAAACAAGTAACAAGTTGTAAAGCGATGTAAGTTCAGAGACTAAAAACGCTAGGCGAGGGTAATTATCAGGTTTGAATCCAAGAATGCAGAATCTAAGTTTATTAGGGATTTATTAAGAACCGTCTAGAACTCGAATCACAAAGTTAAAACCAATCAACTCTCGTTGCAGAAGTTATCTATGCCTAAATTCCTAAATTCCAAATCTCTTTGTAAATTTAAACAATTAAGGCAAGCAATAAGAACAGGTTCGATTTGTTCACAAAATACCTAAACCAAATCTCTTTGTGAAAAGATATTTTGCCCACCTATGATTAGATCAAGTTACTAATAATGCTCTCGCATCTATTAAATAACCTAAGGTTTGATTTCTAAGTGATCAATTCAGAAAATCAAGTTAAGTTCAAATCAAGGTGAAGATCCAATTGATTTCCCTAAAATTCTAATGATTCTACAAACTCTTCATCAAACCCTAAATAACCCTAACCTAACTAGCAAACTACTCAGACATAATTATGTAAACACAAATCATGACTGAAATAAATTGCATAAAAGAATAGAGAATGATACAGGGGTTCGAAAACTGGCTCAGATGAGTTAG
>JAHZTW010000001.1:384342915-384398565 GCA_020283515.1 Alliaria petiolata
CAACAAGTTTGAAACAAAGTACTGAAGCAAATGCAGACTCAAGAGTAAAAGAAAAACTGACTCAAAAGACTAAAAAGAAAAAGGATGAAAGAGTCACTCGTCGTCATCATGGCGTGGCGGAGAAGATCGTGGTGGTGAAGGTGGGAGAAAGCAGATGCATGTAGACACAGTAGCAATGACGCTCCAAATCGCCTGGAAACTCTATACCACATATCTCTGGAAGACGTCTGGCTCCATGGGAATCGCAGGAGGCTCAGGAAGCTGATGAGTACCAATGGCCTGTGGTGCGCTACGCCTGGAAGATGAAGGGAGACTGGTGGCTGCAGCTGGTCTGGATGATGTGCCTCTAGGTCTGGCAGCAGGAATAGCCCTTAGCTTGCTCGGGCTGGGATGAAAGGCGAGGCATCCTATATCTGAAGTGATGCGAGTAAGGTCGCGGTCAGGTAGAAGTACTGAGTACTGTACTCTCTGCGCGTCAGCGAAAACCCAAAGCTTCTCTGGCTTCACCCAATGTGACCTCTTCAGGTACTCCATGTCAATCAAAGATCGCGAAGTATCAATGGTGCAGCTGGAAGTATCAATCCCGAAGTGCAGGAAGATAGGAGTAATAAGACTGCCAATGGTCTCAGGCTTCATCTGCGAACCAGAGAAGGGTGTGGTCTTCAAAGAAGCCAAGTGATGGGCAAAGACAGCGCCAAGGTTCGCGCTAAGTGGCGCCTGTGAATCCTCGTAGATCTCAGACCAAATACCTCGGTAAAGCAGTACTAACTCAGCTACTCGCATCTTCCCTGGCTCGTGCTTACACAGAAGTATAGTGGAGAACAAACGTACCAAGTAGCGCAGGGTGGGATGGCGAATGTCGGTGTGAGTGGAGGTCTTCGAATCATACTGCCCATTTCCGAAGAAGGACCAAAAATCCTGGTTGTCTGGAAGCTGTGTCTGAAGAGCAACTCCTGTTGCATGCTCATCATCGAACCCATAGATCTGACAAAGCTCTGGAAGAGAAATGCGGTAACGGATCCCGCGGATGAGAAATGTAAGTGTCCCTTCCAGAGCGTTGCGGACTAACTCATTCCTGTAGTAGACTCTGGCAGTGGCGATGAACTGACGGACTAGATCAGGGTACAAATCGTACTGCCGCGTCGCAATGGTGCCCATACCAGTTCTGCGCAACAGCTGCAGAACATCGTCCTTGATGCCTAATGTTGTCAGTGTCTTCTCGCAAGCAAAGCGAGTCGGAGCTATCTTCACACCGATCCACGCATTGTAGAAGAACGTGTCGTAATCATCCCATGCCTCATTAATACCGCGAAGGGTACAGTCCTCCTTAGCAATCTCTGTAGCTGGTGGATCCTCCCAACGTCGTGTGCTCCGGATCTTTGCGTTTTCACGCTTTGGCCAAGGAGCAAGACACGAAATTGCCTCATCATTAGCTGTTCCTGAGGCAGAAGCTTCAGTGTGGCGTGGTCTCTTACTCACAGGAGCCATCTGCAAAAGAAAAACAATCCAAATCAAATCCACAATCTAAGAAATGAGGAACATTGTGTCTGGTTGGGGCGGGTGTCGATCGACACCTTGCGTGAAAATCCAATCCAACCCGAAAATAACAATTGCAACTTCATACATCATCAAACATCAATCCCAGCAGTCCCAATAACAATAATCGACCTAGCCTAGACCATAAAACCCAAAGAAAAACTCCAAATGCACAACATTTATCATCAATTTCCAAAAATCTGAAAATTTCAAATTATGCAATTTAGAGGATGAAAAATGGTTGGGTGATGATGTAAACTATGGTAGACAACCTAAATGAGTATCATTCAAACAAGAAATCAAGCCAAAAAGGTCGGATTCGAAAATTTTCACCTTAGGGTCGAAATAAAAATTGGGAGATTTGAAGAACATACCTTTGTAGATCGAATGAATGGATGATAGATTATGGAAGAGGGTAAAAATCTGCACAGATTAGAGCAAAAAATCACTCAATTTGGTTAACTTTTGAGAAAAATCAGAATTGGGGAGAAATTTTGCTAAAGGCGGTTTTTTGAAATTATGAAGATGAAGAACGAGACTCGTGGTTTTGAAGACTTACCTCGGTCCGGATGGTGGTGTCGATCGACACAGATGGTGTCGATCGACACTAGGTGTGGTCGAAAATTCTCCTCCCTTTTTTTTTTTTTTTTTTTATATATGTAAAACCAAAATAATTAGTAAAACCAAAACAAAATGCAAAGAAAAACGTACCTAACAGTGGGTTGCCTCCTACTCAGCGCTCGTTTAACGTCAATAGCTTGACTGTTCATGTGTTTAGGCAGACGGTGCGTTAGCCAAAGACACAATGTGTCCTTCTGGAATCTTGGCTTGAGCCCAATAGTGTTTCACTCGTTGCCCATTCACAGTGAACTCCTCTCCTTTGGAGTTTGTCAAGACAATTGCTCCATATGGTCGAACCTCTTTGATGGTGAAAGGACCTGACCAACGTGAACGCAATTTACCAGGAAACAATTGCAAACGGGAGTTATACAGAAGTACCTGGTCATTTGGCTCGAATTGTCTGGAGATGATCTTCTTATCATGATATGCTTTAGTTCTCTCTTTGTAGAGCTTTGAGTTCTCATAAGCATGATAACGAAGTTCATCCAATTCGTGGAGTTGAAGTAGGCGCCTCTCTGCAGCTGGCTTCAAGTCGAAGTTCATCTTCTTAATAGCCCAATGTGCCTTGTGTTCCAACTCAACTGGAAGATGGCACGCTTTGCCATAGAGCAGCTGGAAAGGTGTAGTTCCCAAAGGCGTTTTGTATGCAGTCCTGTAGGCCCAAAGTGCATCATCTAATTTTGTTGCCCAATCTTTCCTTGTCTTTCCTACTGTCTTTTCCAGAATTTGCTTGATCTGCCTGTTGGAGACTTCTACTTGTCCACTCGTTTGGGGATGATATGGTGTCGCGACTCGATGTTGAACACCATGTTTCTTTAGCAGCTTGTCGAAGATCTTGTTAATAAAGTGAGAACCACCATCACTTATAACAATCCGAGGTACTCCGAATCTTGGAAAAATGATGGTCTGAAACATCTTGAGTACCACAGCAGCATCATTCTTCTTAGAGGCAATCGCTTCGACCCACTTAGAGACATAGTCCACAGCCACTAAGATGTATTGCATTCCATAAGATGGAGGAAAAGGGCCCATGAAATCAATGCCCCAACAATCAAAGATCTCAACTTCAAGAATGAAGTTCTGTGGCATCTCATTCCTCTTACTGATCTTCCCTTTCCTCTGACAAGCATCACATTGAGTGATGAACAGCTGCGCATCCTTGAACATAGTAGGCCACCAAAAGCCTGCTTGAAGAACCTTGGATACTGTCTTGAAGGTAGCAAAGTGTCCAGCATACTCAGAACCATGACAGTGGAACAGGATGTCACGAGTCTCACTCTCTGCAATGCATCTTCTGTAAACACTGTCTGAACAATGTTTGTATAAATGTGGTTCATCCCAATAGTACCTTCTAAGTTCCCTCATGAACTTCTTCTTCTCATAACCCTTGAGATGTGTCGGCTCAATGTCAGCAGCAAGGAAGTTCACAATATCAGCATACCATGGTCGAGTTGCATCATTGATGGCGAAGATCGTCTGTCGAAACACCTCTCCTAGAAGTCTGCGAATCAATGAAGACTCCTGGTGTCGATCGACACAGGTGGTGTCGATCGACACTTGCGAAGTTGGCAAACTTCGAAGTGTTGATCCGCGACTTGTTCTCACTTTTTCGGACGGAGTGTCGATCGACACTCCCCTAGTGTCGATCGACACTAAGCTCGCAAGGTCAAAATTCTCAGCTTGGAAACGACTCTCAATGAGATAAACGTTCTCCTCAGGCAGGAAATCATCTATTGGCACGTCATCTTCAATCCTAATCCTCGAAAGATGATCAGCTACTCCATTCTCAACTCCTTTCTTGTCTTTGACTTCTATGTCAAACTCTTGTAGAAGTAGAATCCACCTGAGCAACCTAGGCTTCGCATCCTTCTTCTGCATCAAATACTTCAATGCGGAATGGTCAGTGTGGACAATCACCTTTGAGCCAACAAGATACTGACGAAATTTCTCAAAGGCAAAGACCACAGCGAGCAGTTCCTTCTCCGTAGTTGCGTAGTTTTTCTGAGCATCATCTAAAGTCCTGCTTGCGTAGTAGATGGCGTGCAGCTTCTTGTCCTTCTTCTGTCCCAGAACGGCTCCTACTGCGAAGTCACTTGCATCACACATAACCTCGAAAGGTAGATCCCAGTCCGGTGGTTGAACAATCGGAGCACTCACTAAGGCTTGCTTGATCTGTTCAAAGGCTGAAAGGCACTCTTGTGTGAACTCAAACTTCACATCTTTACAGAGAAGAGCAGTGAGTGGTCTCGCTATCTTGCTGAAATCCTTGATGAATCTGCGGTAGAACCCAGCGTGACCCAGAAAACTTCTCACAGACTTAACAGAATCAGGTGCTTGTAGACTAGTCATGACTTCAATCTTGGCGCGGTCTACTTCGATTCCTTCTGCTGAAATTCGATGCCCAAGTACAATCCCATCTGTTACCATGAAATGACACTTTTCCCAGTTCAGGACTAAGTGTTTCTCCTCACATCTCTGAAGTACTGCGCATAAGTTTGCCAAGCAGTCTTTAAAAGATGACCCATAAACGGAAAAGTCATCCATGAAGACTTCCATGAACTGCTCAAGCATGTCGGTGAAGATAGACATCATACACCTCTGGAAAGTAGCAGGAGCATTACAAAGTCCAAATGGCATTCTGCGGTATGCAAAAGTACCATAAGGACATGTAAACGTGGTCTTCTCCTGGTCATCTGGATGGATGGGGATCTGGAAGAATCCTGAATAGCCATCAAGGAAACAGTAGTAAGGATGATTCGCCAGTATTTCCAGCATCTGATCAATGAAAGGCAAAGGAAAGTGATCCTTTCTAGTCGCGGCATTCAGCTTCCGGTAGTCTATGCACATTCTGTGTCCAGTCACAGTCCTCGTAGGAATCAGCTCGTTCTTCTCATTCTTCACCACTGTGACTCCTCCTTTCTTAGGGACCACGTGTACAGGGCTGACCCAAGCGCTATCTGAGATGGGATAGATGATCCCTGCATCTAACAGCTTCATGATCTCTTTCTTGACAACTTCCTTCAGTTTCGGATTCAGCCTCCTTTGGTGTTCAATCGATGACTTTGCTTCATCCTCAAGGTGGATCCGATGCATGCATAAGTCTGGTGAGATCCCTGAAATATCATCAAGAGAATAGCCAAGAGCTTTGCGATACTTGCGCAGCTTGCTTAGCAACAAAGTGAGCTCTGCGTTGTTTAATGAAGCATTGACTATAACAGGGTAAGTCGAATTGGGACCAAGAAATGCGTACCTTAGCCCGACAGGGAGCTGTTTAGGCTCAACTTTAGGTGCTTTGATCTCACTCCAATCGCCAAGTGATGCATCTGTGCTTGATGTCGCATGGTGTCGATCGACACTCAGTGGTGTCGATCGACACAGATCGTCATGTGCGATAAGTTGCATCACTTGCTCACTTGCATCCATCATCTTCGCGTAACCAGCAGCAGCTACGTCGAGGTCTTCAATGTCCTTGGTAGAAGTGGTCAGAGCTCGCTCCAACGGGTCTGTAGGATGGTCTTCCTTGAAGATCTCTTCAGCAAGGTTGGTGAGTGTGTCGACGTAGAAGGTCTGTCCATCAATTGTGGGTCTCTTCATTAGCTTCTCCATGTCGAAGTTCATCACCAAATCACCAATGTTTAGTGCAATCCTCCCCTTCCTTACGTCAATGATGGCTCCGGCTGTAGCTAGGAATGGTCTACCAAGTATCAGAGGGTCCTTGGGTTCCTCATCATAGTCTAATACCACAAAGTCTGTGGGTATTAGACAATCTCCAACTCTGATAGGAACATCCTCCAAAACACCTTCAGGGATCCTGATAGATCGATCTGCAAGGACTAAAGAGATTCTGGTGACCTTGAAATCCGTCATGTCCATCCTGAGAGCAACCGAAAGAGGCATCAAGTTGACACTAGAACCTAAATCGCATAGAGACCTTCCAAATCTGTCTGAGAAAATGGAGCAATCTAGAACAAAGCTCCCTGGATCGGAGAGCTTTTCTGGTAGCCTGTTCTGAATGACCGCACTGACTTGCTCTGATATCATCATCACGCCTTCTTCCATGTCAACGTTGTTGGTCATCATCCACTTCAAGTATCTCTTTATCATGGGAGTAGTTCTAATGGCATCCATCAAAGGAATTTCAAACACTAGTCTATCCATGATAGCCTTGCATCTGGCTTCCAGCAGCTCCTTCTTGCTCTTCTTTGCGATCAGAGGGAAGGGGATCTTTGGTTTGTAAACCCTTTCTGATGCAGCCTTTGGTGTTGTAGGTCGTTCTGTTGCAGTCTGTGGTGGGTGTCGATCGATACCCTCCTGGTGTCGATCGACAATTTTCGGATTTCTCATCATTCTCCTCGAGTGTCGATCGATGCTCATGGTGTCGATCGACACTCTGCTCCGCAGCATCTTCAATGTCTTCAATCTCCTCGAATTCTGCAGTTGTAAGTCCTCTCTTCTGCACGGTTTGAAGTGTCTTGCCACTCCTCAGCGCAATGGCATTCACGTGGCGATTGGGGTTTGTATCCGTCTTTCCCGGAAGAAATCCTTCCTGTCTGTTAACAGCTCCTGCAGTTTGAGCAACCTGAATATCTAGCTTCTTCATGTGAGAATGTATGTTGTCAATCTTCCCATTCAGGTCTTCATACAGCGCATCAATCTTGCCATTGAAGCTCACTGTCATCTTCTGCTGTCCTTCTAATATCAGCTCAAGCATGGCCTCCATTTTGTTGTCATGCGGAGGTGGTTTCTGGTAAGAGGATGAACCATAGTTCCTTGTGTAGTTGATGTTGCTGCTATGGAATGGGGGCTTCTGGTTGTAACTAGAAGAGTTCTGATTTCCTGTGAAAGAGCTCTTCTGATAGTTTCAGCTGAAGTTCCTGTTTCCCTGCTGGTTCCCAAACCTCTGGCCTTGAAATCCACCATTGTTGATGTAGTTGACATCTTCTTCCTCACAGCCTTCCTCTAGCTCGAATGACTCCACCTCGTTGGCAAAATGGACCTGCTTCTTTCCTACCAAGAGATCAAGCTTCCTGTTGACTTCAGCAATATGGCCTCCTCCAGTGGTTCCTGCGCCTTGTCTCCTTTAGAAGTCTGCGTTCTTGGTGCTGTTACAAGAAGCCAAGTTATCTATCAGCACCATTGCATCCTCTGGGCATCGGGTGTTGAAGTTGCCATTGCTCGCTGCATCCAAAGCCATTTGGTACCTCCAGTCGATCCCTCGGTAGTAGATACCAAGAAGTTGTGGCTTGCTGAACCCGTGATGAGGGCAGTCCCTCTGGTATGATCTGAAGCGTACCCAAGAAGCCTTGAATGCTTCAGTAGGACCTTGAGAAAACGTAGTGATCTTGGTCCTCATCTCCTCGGATCTCACGTCATCAAAGAAGTTGCGAAGGAACGCACCCTTTGTGTCTTCCCATGTAGTCAAAGATCCAGGGTCCAGCTGCTTCAGCCAGTATGAAGTATCACCTGCAAGTGAGTATGGGAACAGCTTGCAGAAGAGGTAATCAAAGGACACTCCATTAGCCTTGATGCTTGATGCGAGGTCCTCAAATCTCTCAATGTGATCCATCGGGTGCTCGTAAGGATGACCATGGAAAGGATGTTGCCCCACCAATGTGTAGTAGGCGGGCTTCAGCTCGAAGTCATTCCTCTGAAACGCAGGAGGACGGATCGCGGCTCTATTGGCATAGAACTGATCAGGGCGGTTGTAGTCGCCAAGTGATCTTCCGCGTTCAGCTTCTGCGGGTGCAAGTTGTCTTGCAGGTTCGACTATGATGGCGCCAGCCTCATCAAGTCTCTGTCCGTCGGCATTCCTTCTATTGCCCTGACAATCGAATAAATTGCCTGCCGCGTCCTGTACCAGAACCAAAGTGTCTGCCATCTCTGTCTGCGCGCTGTGTCGATCGATGCCTAGGGTATCGTTCGACGCTGGTTGTTGGTGTCGATCGACGCTATGAGTGTCGATCGATGCTCTAGCAGTCTTGCGGTTTGTACGTTCGATGCGGCCTAGCTCTTGGTTCAACGGGATCAGTTCCTGGTTCTTGTTGCTCCTGGTACTGCGATAAAGCATGCACCTGAAAAACAAAGAATTTTGAAACTAAATCAGTAACCAAAAATTAAAAGCAAAACCTAGTCAAAATATTAATGCTAGATTCTGTTAGGTAGTTAATCTACTTCCCCGGCAACGGCGCCAAAAACTTGATAGGGCTCAGGTTTTATCCAAATTATCAACTACTGCAAGTGCACAGCAATGAAGTTGAAGTATATGAGGTATCGAATCCTCAGGGAAGTGAATACTATACTAATGATTTCTAGGTTTAGATTATGCTAGGCGATTTGTATTAAGTAAACTAAAAGCAGAAATTAAACAAGTAACAAGTTGTAAAGCGATGTAAGTTCAGAGACTAAAAACGCTAGGCGAGGGTAATTATCAGGTTTGAATCCAAGAATGCAGAATCTAAGTTTATTAGGGATTTATTAAGAACCGTCTAGAACTCGAATCACAAAGTTAAAACCAATCAACTCTCGTTGCAGAAGTTATCTATGCCTAAATTCCTAAATTCCAAATCTCTTTGTAAATTTAAACAATTAAGGCAAGCAATAAGAACAGGTTCGATTTGTTCACAAAATACCTAAACCAAATCTCTTTGTGAAAAGATATTTTGCCCACCTATGATTAGATCAAGTTACTAATAATGCTCTCGCATCTATTAAATAACCTAAGGTTTGATTTCTAAGTGATCAATTCAGAAAATCAAGTTAAGTTCAAATCAAGGTGAAGATCCAATTGATTTCCCTAAAATTCTAATGATTCTACAAACTCTTCATCAAACCCTAAATAACCCTAACCTAACTAGCAAACTACTCAGACATAATTATGTAAACACAAATCATGACTGAAATAAATTGCATAAAAGAATAGAGAATGATACAGGGGTTCGAAAACTGGCTCAGATGAGTTAGGATTGTCTCCCCAAAAGCTCAGGATCAATCTCTCTCTAAGTCTCAAAAACAGAAAATAATGATAAGGTGTTTTGCTAAACAATGCCAGAAAACTATATATAGAAGGGGATTTTTCGTCCAGGGGCAGACTTGTAACTCTTCAAACTTGAGATGATTTCCTTTTTCTGATGGAAATTAGACAACTCAGCCGACCTCTCTTGGTGTCGATCGACACTGATGGTGTCGATCGACACTCAGCTCGACAAATCCAGCCACTTGACTTCACTACTTCGGCTGCTTCTCCAAAGTGCTCCAAAATGTTCCAGATTCTCCCATTTAGCTCAAAGTGTTCTCCATCCTGCAAAGACTCTAAAAAGACTCCAAAACTAACAAAAGACTCTATAAAAACACTTATATCATGGCTTAAAAACGGGTAAAAACCATGATATATCAAGTATTAATGAACTTTTTAGTCAACCGCTGGACTAAAGAACTTCCACGTAAAAGATAAAGTTTATAACTCATTTTTGTTGTTGCTACATTCATTATAGAAACCCATATTTGGGTTAAATACATATGGTAGTATGCCCATACTCAATGGCTTTATACAATTCAACACTTAAGCCCAATATAAAAGAAAAGATATGTATAAAGCTTAAGACATATACATGTATTACAAATAGATAAGGAGCGATGGAAACACTACTTGATAAGAGAAGGAAAGGGCATATGGATTGAAGGGGATTAAAATCTGTCACACAACCATCAAGGTTCAATAAGTTCCAGAAAAGATAGTTTGAAATCAGAAGAAGTCACCAAAGCTGCTTAGGGAAAGGAGGAAAACAAAACAACATCTAGTAAAAATAAAACAAAATTCTTACCTTTGCCTTATCTGGTCGGAGTGATAGAAGAAAACCCTAGCATCAGCGCGTGAATTTCAGATATAGCTTCGTAGGTCTGTAGACCTAGGTTTGACACGTGTCGGTCATGCAATGAATCTCCGATTAGAAATAATTCGAAGAAATGCGAACAATCGCCGATGTAATGATGACTCTTGGGAACCGTTCTGGAATTCTCTATAAATAGAGCGAGACTCTCTCATTTTCGCACTTCTGCATTTCGCGAGAGAGAGGATTTCAAGGTTAGCTCCCGACTTTCGCTGCTTTTTTATTTTATTTTATTCGCCGGTAATCTCTCTCCGTCGTCTCTATTCGTTGCTCGACCGTGATTTCTCCGATCTGCATCAAGATCCTCCACCGTGTTCTTCAAAGATGTTGAAGATTGGAGAAAGGCGATCTGAATCCAAGAAATCCAGGTCGGATCAAGAGAGAGCATATGAGATCAGTATCTCTCTGGATGAGTTTCTTAGGACATCGAAGGAAGATGCAATCGTTCAGAGCCGATCCAAAGGGAACAAGGTCACTTAGTCCCCAAATCGATCTGATTCCAGGTCGGATGAAGAAAACGAAGTTGAATTCGCGGTGAGGAAAGCCGCAGTAGACCGCTTTGTCGCCGACCAAGTCGGGGTTATCGTGAGGGATGATGGCGAGGCATCGACGCGTGCTCCTTTTCTGATTCCCGAACTCTATGATGAAAATGACCGACCAGAGGGATATGGTGCGATGGTGATTCGTGATGAGGATGGCCGATCAGGTGCGATGGTAGTCTTTGATGAGGACGACCGATCCGGAGAATCGAACGAGATGGCGATAAGCGACGCTCTGAACCTCATACTCGCTGAGGAGTATGCGAATCAGTTCGGCGTCATTGATCTGAACCCGAAGGTGCAGAAGGTACAACGAAAGAAAGGGGAACCAAAAGTCAAGCCAATACCTGACAATGTCCATGGGGTCTTTCCAACGAAATCCACCATGGAATCGCTAGTGTCTTTGAAGGAAGAATGCGGTATCGACCCGAATGTGTTTTTCATGGTCCCCAGTCCTTGGGATGCTCCGCCGGAATGGATATGTCTGTATGAGACTTTCTTTCGGAAGTTCCACCTATGGTTTCCCCTTCCACGATTGTTGCTGGAGTATGCAGATAAAAGGGGATTGCCGATCTCGCAATTTTCACATGCCACCATCCGCATGATCGTCAGTCTTCTTTATATATCGGTCACGCACAAGATCCCTCTGAGTTATGTCGCGTTTCACGCCGGAAGAATAAGGAGGATCTGAAGTAACGAGGCTCGTATTATACGAGCATGAAAAGTCGATTTAACGTCGTCACTGGCGGACATTCCTCTAAGGTGTCGAACTGGCGTGATCATTACTTCTTCGTGCTGATCAATGAGTTCTCCATCGTTGACCGTGATATACAGATCATGACAAAATGGAGAGAGATTACCGGTAGAAATCTTTGCTTGTGTTTCTTAAATAAGGACATATATCATTTCTGACCGTCTTCTTTTGTTTCGCAGAATATAATTCTATCGCCTTTGACGACGATCCGAAGGATATCTTTGAGATTACGGAACGTTTTGCGGCGCTTTCAGCAATCACCTGGCCGAGTATTACGGAGGAGAAACTCGCGAGAACTCAAGGTTAGTGACAGATATGTCCGTGCTAAATGTTTTGAGTTTGTTTGCCGACCTGATAGTAAGTTGTTTTTCGAACTGCCCTAGCCAGAGCTCATCGTAGAAAAATGAAGGCTTGTCCGATAGACGACTTGGGCGATTAGGAGAATATTTTGAATTCTCCAAATCCTCGTCTGCCGACCGATCAGGACAAGGGAATCTTGGCTGGAGATCAACATCCTTCGGGAGAGGCTCGAAACGACGAGACGGCTCTCGCGGAAACCTCAGACATCGTCCGAGAAGAGGACGATGTGACTAGGCAGGCTGAGAATCTTGTCGAGAAACCGACCAAAAAGGTCGCTAAGGCCAAGAAGAAGGCCGCTGAAAAGAAACACAAGAAAGCCCCTGAGATGGGTGAGGACCTTGAAGCGACCGACCTCAACATTGGTGGGTCGGCCAACGAGAATGTCGAGACATCTGGCCTGGAAGTGAGGCCGTCTGTGACAAAGAGGTCTCGGCATGAGAAAGCTCATCATCCGTTCGAGTTCCCGTATGATTATCGAGGATCCGGTCCGATCACTAGCGACCCGATGGCGTGTCTGGACTTTTTCCTTAAGCTGAAGGATCATCCAGCGGGTTCGTCTACTGACGCTTCCAGCCTTATCCGAAGGGAGGAGGCTGCGCGTTTCGCGATGGACCAGGCCCGGGTAAGTTTCAGTCGATTATCGTTTGGTCCTTGTATATTTTGTCAATATGTTCTTACAGCTAGAGTGTCGTCCTTGCAGGCCCTTATCAACATACTTCATACCGTATGTGCCTACGATCGGGACGACAAGAGACGACCAAATAATGAGGCCGAGCTGGAATCCCTCAAAGAGGCCCTTGAGGCTGAGAAGAAAAGATGCGCCGAGCTGGAAGTAACGGCGAAGGAGCTTGAGGGAGAGAGGGAAAAGTACGCGAGATTTGAGCGGCAATCTCGCGAGACCGAAGAGTCCCTGAAGACGACCAGAGAAGAGGTCAAAAAGTGGCGAAAGACTGTGAGTCGCGCCGCAAAAAAGTTTCAGCCGGAAAAGCACGCGAAAGACAAGCACGTGAGGACGCTAGGGATGCGATGAGGCGTGTGAATAATCATTACGCCGGTCTCGTCCAAAAGATGAGGAAGCTATTGGCACAAAGGGGAGAGGCCGACAAGATTATCACCACCACGGCTCAATGGAAAGGAGCCGAGCGGGCGACCGAGATCTTTGAGAAATAGGGTCTCGTGTTGCCTGCCTTTGTGAAGGACAAGGTGGCTGGAAGTGTCCGCGAATGGGAGACCAAGCAAGATGCCTTCGAGGAAGTCAGTTTTGAGGATGGCGAGTTGAAAATTCTTATCCTCGATGAGCTGTTCGGGGAACAAAGACCAGCTATTCCCAAAGAGCCCACTGCTCCCGCGTCCACGGTCGTGACCGAGCCTTCTACATCAGTTATAGCAAAGGAGACAACTCCTGTTGGCGCTCAAGAGAAGGATGGGGGTGACAATCAGTCTGAAGAGCGCGCCTGAAGTGGAAAGGACCGAGGAGACGGTCGAGAAGACGATCGAGAAAACCGGGGACTGATCTTCCCCAAAGTTGTAACTTTTTTTGTTTAAGTGTTTTTTGTAACCGACGTGGATTTGTCGTAATTGATGTATTTTTTTTGAAGTATTAATGAATGCAGCTTTTGTTTTTGACCGAATAATCGTGTTATTTTGGAGTACGAACATGATATTGTGATACGATATCGGCTTTAACAATCATGCGACTAAAACTCTAAGTGTAGAATATGCGAATTGGGTTGGCAGTATTTTGAACGCTTAGAAATATTCTTAAAAGTAAGATCGGCTAAATAATATTACTGGACATAAGATCGCGGAACAGAATCCAGTTTAAAAGTAAGTGTGAATACAAAACATGCGAGTAGCTCGGCTTAAGTTGTTTTGTACCACTTAATTTTCTAAGTGTGAATACCAATTGCGAAACAGCTCGGCGTCCTTATTGATACCACTTAGAAAAATCCAAGTCGAATATAGGTTGCGAGTTTGATCGGCTTATGTACTACATGGCTTAGATATTGCGAATCTGGTCGGCTTAATATGCAGCAACGCGCGGCGTTGGAACGTATGCAAGCGGACTTGGCTTTTTGTGCCGAACTGGGTGGATCACATCCAGCTTTAGGCGAATCGGACATCTAGCCAGAACGACGATATGAAAAGATGAGAAAAATTTGAAGTAAAACTATGGTATTTATTCATAAAAGAATAGCCGAATAGGCTTTACATAGTGAAATAACTAAGTCCCCCCTTTTTTGATTGGGGGGAGCAGTTGTACCCGTCCTAAGACGGGTTGCCTACGTACCCCTTTCGAGGATTAAACCGCTCCGTAGTTTATAGTGCTCGTATGATCAAGTATTTTTTTTATTTTTTTATTTTTTTGCGCAAGGCTTATTGATGCCGACCTCAATGGTAGTAGCGTTTGAGGCTCATTGAGTTCCAGGCTCGAGCTCGAGGAACCTCATCGCCGGCGGTGGTTTCGAGTCGATAAACGCCATGTTTGACGACCCTTGTGATGATGTAGGGACCTTCCCAGTTAGCGCCGAGCTTGCCGGCGTTCCGTTCCTGAGTATCCGTGGATGCAAGTGAGCAGTGTTCCTGAGGCTGTTCAGCGGCATATGATGTTGTTGGCGATAGTATACTTTGCACTGCGGGAGCGTAGTCGCCGAACTGACCATTTTTCTGCGGGTAACTCTCCAGTCTCGAGGAAGTGTCGAATCTCGATCCGCCAATCTGGTGCGTCGGTTGGATCTGGGGTTGGAGTTGCGTCGGCATCGATGCTTGGTGATGTAATGTGCCTTCGACTGGGATCGTGCGTCGTAAGGCGGAATCCTTGTCGGATGCTAAGGCGGCTAAAGCGTCGGCACCTTTGTTGTCGGATTGGTTGATCTGGAGAATTTCGAAAGTCTTGAATTCTTTGCCCAGATTTTGCACCAAGGCGAGGTATGCTCCCATTCGTTCGTCTTTGGCCTCGTATTCGCCGCTGAATTATTTTGCGACGAGCTGAGAATCGCTGTGAGCTCGGATGTTTTCGATGTTCATGCCTCGAGCTAAACGAAGTCCGGCTAGTAACGATTCGTACCCGGCTTCGTTGTTGGACGCTGTGAATTCGCGACGAATCGACTGTTCGAGGACTTCTCCGGTTGGTGAGTGTAATTGAATGCCGATGCCAGAGCCGAGACGTGATGACACGCCGTCGACGTATAGAGACCAAGGTTCGGTTGTTAGTGCATCGTCGTTGAGTAGTTGAGGCGCTAACTCGATGAGGAAGTCGGCCAACACTTGTGACTTAGCGCTGGTGCGGTTCCGGTACTCGATGTCAAACTCGGATAGTTCGATCACCCATTTGGCCATCTATCTGACTGTGTTGGGCTCTGGAGGATGGTTCAGAGTGGCCGACTGGTTAGGAGGGCGATAGAGTGTGACTGGAAGTACGGGCGTAGTTTGCGAGATGCGACGACGACGACTAGTGCTAACTTCTCCAAGGTCGGATAGTGTGACTCGGCACCATCCAATGTTTTGCTGATGTAAAAGATCGGTTTCTATTCACCCAGATCTTCCCGAACTAGAATTCCGCTGATTGCCGCGATGGAAACGGCGATGTATCGGAGCAAAGTGTCGCCGTTTTCTGGTTTTGCTATGATCGGTGGCATGGACAAGTAGGACTTGAGCTGTTGGAATGCTTCTTCGCACTTGTCGTCCCACTCGAACCGTTTATTGCCGCGGAGGAGCTGGTAGAAGGGCAGACACTTGTCCGTAGATCTTGAGATAAAGCGGTTCAGAGCGGCGATTTGGCCTGTGAGACGTTGAACTTCGCAAATATTTCGTGGAGACGGTAGTTCCAAGATTGCCAAAATCTGCTTCGGATTGGCTTCGATGCCGCGCTGGGTGACCAAGTACCCAAGGAATTCGCCTGAAGTGACCGCGAATGTGCATTTTGCTGGATTGAGCTTCATCCCGTACTGATTGAGTATGTGAAAGCATTCTCGTAGATGGGAGATGTGGTCGTCGACCTTCAGTGACTTGACGAGCATGTCGTCGATGTAGACTTTCATCGTTTTTCCGAGTTGATTGCGGAACATCTTGTCGACGAGATGTTGATATGTTGCTCCTGCATTCTTCAAGCCGAAAGGCATGACTTTGTAGCAATATGTCCTCCGATCCGTGATGAATGCGGTCTTCTCGCTGTCTTCTGGATGCATGAGGATTTTGTTGTAGCCTGAGAAGGCATCCATGAAGGAGAGAAGTTCATTTCTTGTCGTCGCTTCGACGAGCTGATCGATTCGAGGAAGCGGGAAACTGTCCTTTGGGCAGGCTTTATTCAGGTCGGTAAAATCAACACAGACTCGCCATTTGCCATTCTTCTTTTTAACCACGACGGGATTATCGAGCCAATCGGGGTACTTGACTTCGGTGATGGATCCGGCTTGTAGCAATTTTTCTACTTCGTCGTGGACAGCCTGGACGCGTTCAGGCCAAGTTTCTGGTGTTTCTGTTTGATCGGTCTGAATGTTGCATCCACGTAAAGTTCGTGTTTGTAATTTTTGGATCGATGCCTTTCATGTCGGCCATCGACCAGGCGAAGGTCGAGACATTATCTCGGAGGAAGGTGATGAGTTCATCCCTTATGCTTGGAAGTAGTTCTGTGCCGATCCCGACGCATCGTTCTGGATGCTTGTCGTCAATGTTGACCTGAGCGACGAGGTCGCTCTTCGACTTCTCGTGGTGAATGACCCTGTGGTCGAGGTCGTTGCCATTGTCTAAGTAGAAGCGTTCCGGACCCGTTGTATATCGATGTAACAATGCCGTGATACTGTCTGATCGTCACGAACAGTGAAAATGCTTCCTTTGATCGGCATTTTGACGCATTGATGGTAAGAGGATGGTACGGCTCGCATGGAGTTGATCCAAGGTGTGCCGAGGATGACGTTGTAGATCGCGGGTTTATCCATGACGTCGAACTTGACAATAGAAGTTTTGACTCCGACCCGAACGGGGAGTTTGATTTTTCCGATCGTTGAGATGAAGTCTCCTGTGAAGCCGGTGAGAGGTGTCGGTGCGACCTCGATCTCCTTGTCTTTGATGCCCATTTTTTGGAGAGTGTTCCTCAAGATCAGGTCGACCGAACTACCTGTGTCGACAAGAATCTTTGACACCTCATCGTCGTCGATTACTAGGGATATGACAAGAGGGTCATTATGAGGTTGGTCAATGCCGCGTGCATCCCTTTCGGTAAATGTGATAGGAACATCGTCGGAAAAGAGGGCGGGCAAGTCGGCGGGTGCGTTTGCAGCCTTACGTTCGTATCGTTTGATGGAGTCCAAATGATAGGAGTCTGCCCATGATCATGTTGATTCTTTGTTGTGTCGGCGAGGGAGGCGGTGTTTTATCATCGTCCCGTTCTCTCTTGTCGTCGTCGCCGCTTCGTCTATTCGGAGCGTTGTTATTGTTTGGTCGTCGATGATGGCTACGTGGCTTAGGGAGCTTGCATTCGCCGTCCTCCCACTTTTTCTTGAGGAGGCTATAGAAGATCCGACATTCATCAATGTCGTGACTGTAAGAGTTGTGATATTTGCAATATGAACCATTTGCGTCCGAAGTCTTCGGGTTGTTCCTGTCGTACTTGTTCCAGTCTGTTGGACGAGATGCGGTGTTCACGCTACATCGGTTCTTGTCGCCCCCGTCCTGGTGTTGACGGGGCTCTTGGTGGCCGTCCTTGGTGGTGGGTCGGGGCTTCTTGTCTTGTGCCGTTTTGTCGTCTGCTAGTGTCTTGGCTTTGGCGGCTTTATCTTCTTCGATTATTATGTAGCCGGATGACTTGTGTAAAGCATCCTCTAAGGTCTTTGTTTTTCCGGTTTTTAGTTTACCGCAGAATGCTTGGTCGTCTCGCATATTTTTGATCAAGATCCCGAGAGTAATCTCGTCCGGGAGTCTGCAACGAGAGACGATGGCCCTGAAACAATCCAAATAGCTGCGAAGTGATTCGGTGCAAGACCAAAGATCAAGTTCCGACTTTGACGTGTCGATGTAGAACGAGTAATGTGTGAGAAACTTCTTTCGTAGTTCTTTGAACGAGCTAATGGAACCCGGGGGCAATCGTGAGAGCCAGGTTAGGGCGTTCCCAGAAAACGATTCGACGAAGTATTGGCAGAAACAGGCGTCTTTGAACGCCGCTAGTTGTCTTTCTGGGTCGGTACTCCCGTTGTAGCTGGGCGGCAGCTTGATTTTGCCGAGGTCCTTCATGGGGGCGCTGGTGATAGCCGACTTGAATGGAGTTTGGTCGGTCTGTCTGAGGAGCTTCTCCAACTCGGGGGCCGTTGTAATCGCGTTGTGGACCCTGGAATCCATGCTGTCGAGTCGCTTGTGAATCAGATCTGCTTCGGATGCTGTAAGGGTTGAGGTCTGGGCGATGACTCTCGAGCGGGCGTTAGATCTGTCCTGACCTCTCCGGAGGTCGGTTGTTGGGGAGACCCCAAAAAGGTTGTTGATGACTCGATCGGAGTTAAGGTTCCTTCGTGGTGTTGTTTCCCCATCTACGTCCTCGACGTCGTCAGAAGCGAGGTGAGTTTTGAGGATACGGTCCACGTCTTCGCGATACGCGACCTGCTCGGCTCTGAATAGATCGAGACGATCGTCCATTCCCTTTTGGATTTGGGCTGTGAAGATCTTCATCATGTCAGTCATGTTGACCGGTGGCGGTTCTGGTAGATTCTGCGCTCCTGGTAGCTGGTCGGCGTGTATCGTGTCGTCAGTTTGACGCTGGTCGGCTTCTTCCGTGATAGGCAAACTCGTAGCAGGATCGATCGGCCAACCTGATATCGGATCGGTGAGCCGATCAGGGATGTTGACGCCTTCGGGTCGATCTGTTGCTTGATCTCCAGACCGGCCTTCGCCGGTGTTCGTAGCCTTCGGGTCGGTTGGTGTAGAATTGTCAACCATCTTCGAGCTCCGCGGTTTTTCTTAAAGACTGAGTCTCTAATTTCCCACAGTCGGCGCCAAATGTAATAACTCAAATCAGTTTCAAGGAGAAAATAAGAGTTAATGGGTTTAAAGAGAGATCTTTATTGAAAAATAGCCGGAGCTCGGAAGATACACGGTGAGTTTAGGTCGTCGGAATAAGAACGCCGAACTAAACTTGAAAGAGAAGAAATCTAAAGCGTTAAACGATGAGTTGTTATGTTTGCCCTAGGTCTTTCTCTCTCTATTTCTGAATGTCCCTATTGTTGAGAAGTCCCTACTATTTATAATGTTTTCAAGTCGGTCTTCATGACTTGCTCTTTTCCCTTTGGAATAAGAAAGTTTCCCGAGAGATTAGGCCAACCTGGCGCTTTATCCGGATTAAGTAAAGCTAAATGGAAATATTCTATTTATCTATGCTGACCTGGCATCCGATAAGGATAAATGGAACATTTCCTTTTAACTCTGCCGACCTAAAATAACCAAAGGCTATTTTTAAGGTTTCTTAATGGGACGAGTTTGATTCACATCGGACTTTTTAGAGGGGATACGAATCCCGGCGCTAACAGTTCGAAAATAACCAAAAATATCTAAAATACTCAAAAATATCCAAAATACGCAAAAATCTGGAAAAAAACTAAAATAAACATTCAAGATAAGTGTAACTCCATTCTTGTATAGTATATAAAGTCAAGTAAAAACGTACCATTAGATAAAGTATTTGAAATATCTAAAAGTATCCAAAATACCTATGTATTTTCGGATACTTATTTGGATCTCGGAAAACACCTGATCAAATTGTGAACCGGAGTATTTGAAGAAAAGATCCACTCGGGTATTTTAGAGATATTGAACCCGACCCAAACCAATTTTTTCTTCAGGCAGTTTCGGATCCAGATATGTATAAGCCGTTTTCTCGAGTTTGATTCACATCGGGCTTTTTAGAGGGGATACGAATCCCGGCGCTAACAGTTCAAAAATAACCAAAAATATCTAAAATACTCTAAAATATCCAAAATACGCAAAAATCTGGAAAAAAAAAACTAAAATAAACATTCAAGATAAGCCTAACTTCATTCTTGTATATAGTATATAAAGTCAAGTAAAAACGTACTATTAGATAAAGTATTTGAAATATCTAAAAGTATCCAAAATACCTATGTATTTCCGTATACTTATTTTGATCCAAATTGTGAACCGGAGTATTTGAAGAAAAGATCCACTCGGGTATTTTAGAGATATTGAACCCGACCCAAACCAATTTTTTCTTCAGGCAGTTTCGGATCCAGATATGTATAAGCCGTTTTCTCGTAGGTTTTTCTTGTATGTAATTATAGCCCACAATTCCTTAGATCTAAATTTAATTCATCTTAGCAACTGACTTAATCCTCCATTATGATACCACTCTTTAACGCTCTATTTTTGAAAGTAAAGAATTGAATTTAGTGGTATTCGGTCTACTAGTTAAAAATGTCAACAATTTTTACATTCGTTTCCAACTAAAGATCCGACGCATGTGTACAAAATCGAAATTAGTCTTAAACCATTCTAGGGATTTTGGAAAAATATATACAACCTACATCATGTCTCTTTTGGTGTGCCAAAACTCATAACCATATCTTTCCATGTTACTCACGTGTGTCTCTTTCCCATTTCACTCATCGAATCGTCATAAAATGTCAAGACCTGAAAATTTTAAACAATACCATTACAAAACTGAAAGATACAACACACAACACTCTAATCCCATTACTATTCAACCCTAAAGATGCTGTTCATGTAAACATAAAAGAGCAATAGAGAGATATAAAAAGATTACAAACCTGCTCTTATGAATTTCACATTCCAGGGCGATAATCTTCATACTTCCAATATGCTTTCGAAGCTTCTCCAACCTGCGGACTCAACATGCCTTTTAGCCACTCCATTCGAACAATAAGCTCTTCCAAGTCAAAAACCGCAGCTTCGATCGAATCTGACTCGTTGATATTTAAACGAAGCTCTTCATTTTCTATCAATTGACCCTCTGTGGAACTCTCAGTTTTCTGCTTCTTGACACTGCTTGTTTTCTCTTTCTCGATACTCTCTGTTTTCTGCTTCTTGACACTGCTTGTGTTCTCTTTCTCAGTACTCTCTGTTTTCTGCTTCTTGACGCTGCTTGTTCTCTCTTTCTCAATATCGCAAACATCTGTCATCACTTGATCTAAATATAAAAAGAAAGTCAAATTAGTTGTTTCCACAATGTGTTAAACCAAATTAAACCATTGTAGAGGAGAGCCATCGTTCATTTAAGTAGAAAAATCTAACCTTCATTCTCACGTTTCACGAGCTTAGCACATTGCCTTTCTTGCCCATCCTACAATATGAACATGTGATCAAACAAGATAAAGCAACTATGGCAAATGAGAATCCCAACTTTTGAAACTATTTATATTCAAGAACCAGACGTTTTAGTGTATCAAAAGAAACAAGAAACGCAGTCATAATAAGCTTAACCAATAATATGCAACTAACCAAAAAGACCATGGACAAAACAGAAAACCACTTGTAAGAGATAGAAACTAACCGTAGTAGGCAATTTCCAGCCATCTGCAAGTGACCATTCCAAAGATGGACGCAAGTACTTGCGCAAAGCTCTGTAGTTCTCTCCTTCGCCATGCGGTGGTGGAGTCAGTTCAATCTGCAAAATAGATGAATGTCACTGAAAGAAACAAATAAAGAATGTGATACTTCCACCCCTAGTTATCTCCATAACACTTCTTACACAACAACACAAAAGGCGCAGGGACAAGTATAGACATGTTTTATACCTGTACTGCGTTAATTCCCTTCATTTTCAAAATCGTTCCAGACCAGAAACAATCATCTTTCCACCAATCAACTAAATCTCCTACTTTCCAAGAATGATGAGCGACTAGAAGAGGTTCTGGTTCATTCTTGATTTTGAGGAGTTCGCTTTCATGATAAAGTGGTGGATATGGGGGTCGAACCATCAAGCACTCTTCTTCCCCATCTTCAAACTTTTGATAGACTTGTGTTTCATGTAGATCTGAAGCATATAAAAAATGTCAGAATAGAATTTACATATTGCATCAAGCTAAACTGATATATAGTTAAAACAAAAATAAATATGCAACGGAGGATAAAACTCACCTTCTTCTTCGTAATCAAGATACTCCAAGCTATAGTGCAGTTTCCCCTCCTTCGTGTATATCTTTATTATCTAATAAACCATCAAAAAACAAAACAAAGATGTTAATATTGTTGTACAATAGTACAAACTGTTTATATCTGATAGCGAGAAAGCAGTTCCAATATGACAATGATAACATTAGTTCTTGATAAAAAATCGATGTTGAGTGATTCCTCAATAAATACGTATCTTCCTTATCACTAATGCAGACATAAACTCGTGATTGTGAGAATACAAGGCCAAGAGGAACAAATAGCTGAGCACAAAATAAGCCAAGTGTTGTGATGACTCTAAATGAGCAAGAAGTAAAAAAACAAACAGAATTGACACGAACATCATAAAGAATAATGTAGAAGTGGAACAAATTAGGAGCTGAGGTGAGCAGAGATGTAAAAGACCGTTGAGGGATCAAAGAAAGAGAAGGAATATATGAAAAGAATCGCCAAACTTCAGTCTCATATTGACAGAGAACATAACCGACAAAGTCTCTCAAGAAGAGCCTTGTCTCTTTGTTTCAGTCCTATAATTCACTAAAATAGGTTCTAGTTCTAGGCTCCTTGACTTTTAACTCCATTAATTGGTCTAACCTGCCACCACTGCTGGACTGTCATTGAAACCGGAGACGACCCTAAGAAGAACTGATTCACGTCTTAAGGAGAAAAGACCGGAGTAGCTGATTTAAGACTCGAACAGCCCAAATTCTTAGTTCCTAATTTAGGTACTCGTGTTCATGATCGGTTTATTTCTCAGGGTAGAAATTTGTGTCCGTTTTCACCCTAAGATTGATCTACGTTTTACCATGAAAGTAGCTTGAACAGTTGAACTAGCGCTCTCTCTCGCCCGCAAGACAAAATCTCTAAGGACAAACCACTAGGTATGGTTTGGCTAGAAGCTCCACCATGAGAAGTCAAGCATATTCATTTCAGCCTCTTTCCCCACACCCAATTATTACCAAACCTGACTTTCCACCACATCAGCTACATATTCTTCTTACACGAACAACACTACTCCTAACTCTAGCTATGTCGCAGAGAAAATATTCCCACCAAGAGTATGTAGAATTCTGAGCAGAACAACATTATTTCTATTAGGGCCCTCCACAAATCCGCACGAATAAGTCTTTAAGTATCTTGCTTGCCACCAAAAATGAGGCATTCAGTGTTACGGAAGTAGCAGGAAAAATCAACACTTGAAAGATCCAGAATACGCACTTCATGTGATGCTAGACTCCATGACAAGGCTACTTTTGGAGATTGGCAGTGATAAAGATCTTAGGGAATAAGGAAAGAGAGTTAGATGGAGAATTGTTTTCATTGGACATCACAACTATTGGCCAAGGGTTGAGAATCCTTGTAAGGAGTTCAGTCTCTGAAGAAGAGGATGCTCTTTTCATGTACAAGGAGTCCTAAGGTCCTAGGAGGGGTGGATATTGCTCAAGAGAGGATAGCATAAGGGTTGGTGGGTTGATCACCTCAAGGGAATCATGTTCTAAACTTGTTGTACTAGCTTGAATTGGATATGCAAAACCAAGAAATCTAGTTGTGGAAGTAATAAACCAAAGATTGATGCCACCATTGGATTTGGCTTAAGTTAGTAATGTGAGGGTCTTCTGGAAGACCAGAAGATTCTCATATAAGGTCTAAGAGAAGGACATGCCCATCTTCATAAACCTAAGAAAAAAGGGCATGTCCTTCTTCATAGACTCATCTGCTTCAGCCATTCACCTTGAGGACAAAGTGAATTTCTAGAAGAATATTCTCATATAAGCTCTAAGAAAGAAGGACATGTCCATTATCATAGACATAAGAAAAAAGGACATGTCCTTCGTCATAAACTCATCTGCTTCAGCCATTCACCTTGAGGACAAAGTGAATTTCTAGAAGAAGATTCTCTTATAAGCTCTAAGAAAGGACATGTCCTTCATAAACTCATATGCTTCAGCCATTCACCTTGAGGACAAAGTGGATTTCTAGAAACAATGATACAAGTGCATTTGAATGCTCAGACATCAAATATGCTTAGTAGAAGTAATTAAGGGATTTACCTTGCATTTAAACCAAGCTCCACGATATCCGCGTTCAAAGGATTTTACTTCAACAAGATGACCAACTTTGAAAGGTAGGTTGATCTGAGCCATTTCTTACTTGAATGGGTTCTGCATATAGTTAAGATTGTACCACAAATTGAGTTGGATGGAAAAAGGATTTAACACAAAGATATTATGTGCTCAAAAATCACATCTTTGTTTGGAAAATCTAAAGAGTAGAGGCATTGTAATAATCATCAACATAACAAGAGAAGATCAATTATCAAAATTTCTGCAAACTTAAAGAAAATATCATATCCTAGTGTTGAAGACCAAAAGTTCAAAACTTGGTCTCCACATTAGGATAGTAAGAACTTGAATGGTTGTTCTTGATGCGAATTCATTTGCTTGTAAACTAAACCGCTTTATTCTAAGGATTAATATCCTTGCGGTCTAGACAATCAGATCCATTGAAATATCATGTGAACAAAAACAAAAACTTGCAAATATTGGTATCAAAGTGATCTAATCCAATTGTGGATTAGATCCTCATTGTTTATACCAACCATACAAACTCTAAATATAACCAACAATGATAACAAAAAGAACTAATATTAACAACATATATCAAAAATTTTGTTGCCCAATTATATAAAATTAGTTTGTTAGTATAAAACTTTGTTCTGATACTAATTCGTTGTTAAAGCATAATAACTATCCGAACTCATCTTGCAGTCAACGCACATTGTATCATATCAAAGTTTTATACTAACAATCTATCATACTATCTGGGCATATCTCAATATTTCAAAACTAGTTTCAGGAAAACTGTTTTAAAAACCATCAAAAAACGACTTAGAAAACAGATAGGCAGGGAAATCGGATCTGCCACTGGAAAACGAAGCCTGATGCGACATGAATATCCTGAAAACTACTGTTCATCCGAAAAACCCCGAAAAAGACATACACAGAAGATCATATCAAACGTTCTCAACCTAAATCATCACGAGACTAGAGAAACAGAAGTAACATACCTGAATCGGTTCAGATGCAAGCTTCATATCTGAAAAGCGAGGAGAGAAAGTTTGCGGCGGCAGTATAAAGGGTTAAATGAAAACCCTAATTTGGAAATAAATACATATGTTGTTTCACGCAGAATTTTTATTAATATGCTAATAATTGTTTGGGTCTTTCACAGAAGGAGAATGACCATCGGACTTGGATCTTATGTTTATATACTTTTATCATGAGCCCATTAGCCAGTTTTGTAGGTCCTTAATAATAGCGAGCATTATGTTTCATTTAATTCCTTTTGTTATTTGTTTCGCAGCGATCACGAAATGTTTTTATATATTTGTTTTATAGAACGGCGGGAGTAACGATTAGGGGGGGGGGGGGGGGTTTAGGTAATGAAGTTCAGTTATTTGAACCTGAGTGGGTTGACACATTTGAGGATGAGGAAGGAGAAATCACGGAATTGATGGAGTTGTCTCTATTCTCATTTTTGGGGCTGGATTCTCCGTGTACAACAAAATTTTGGGGAAAGATTGGTAAAGAGGATGTAGTGGTGTTGTTGGACAGTGGAGCATCACACAACTTCATCGATCCATCAATGCTAGCCAAGACAAAGTTAACACCAGTACGAGATAGAAGTTTGGAGATCTTATTGGGCACAGGAATTAGGGTGAATGCATCGGGTGTGTGTAAAGAGGTGCAGTTCAACCTACAGTCCGTGGATTACGTAGCCGACTTCATTGTGTTAGAGTTGGGCAAGGTGGATATCGTTTTGGGCGTTAAATGGCTTCGAACATTGTGTGAAGTCGATTGGGATAACCATGAATACTCGTTCATTTACAAGGGACAACGAGTTACTCTAAGAGGAGATGTTGCTTTAATGCAAGGAGAAACAGCATTCAAAGCCTTAGAGACAATGAATTATGCTCAACAATGTGGGTTTGATATCGAACTGTTTCATACTACACCAAGTGAAGAGGTTCATATCATTCCTGAGCCAATTCAACTATTATTACAAGAGTTCGAGGATGTCTTTGCCGAACCGACACAGTTGCCACCTCTGCGAAACCGAGAGCATGCTATTCATTTACTAGAAGGTACGGGACCAATCAATGTTAGACCTTATCGTTACCCTCATGCTTACAAGGAGGAGATGGAGAAACTTGTTGCACAGATGCTTGAGGCAGGTACGATTAGGCCAAGCAGAAGTCCCTATTCTAGTCCAGTATTGCTAGTAAAGAAGAAAGATGCAAGATGGAGGTTCTGTGTTGATTACAAAGCATTGAACAAAGTGACAATGGCTGATAAATTCCCGATTCCAGTCATTGATCAGCTGTTGGATGAGTTACATGGGGCTCAAATTTTTTCCAAATTGGATTTGAGGTCTGGGTATCATCAGATTCGAATGGTAGACAGAGACATTGAGAAAACAGCCTTCCGAACGATGAATGGCCATTATGAGTTTCTAGTTATGCCATTCGGCCTCACAAATGCACCGGCGACTTTCCAGGCATTGATGAATGAGTTGTTCAGGCCGTTCTTGGGTCATTTCATCCTGGTGTTTTTCGATGATATCTTAATCTTCAGTTCATCACTAGAGATTCATCGTCAACATTTACAAACTGTCTTGGAGATTTTCGAAAAACACAAGTTATTTGCCAACAGGAAGAAATGTTTGTTTGGTCAAGCAAAAGTGGATTATCTGGGGCATGTAATTTCGCAAGAAGGAGTGGCTACTGACCCAGCAAAGACTGAGGCAATGAAGAAATGGCCGGTTCCAAAGACAGTAAAAGAGTTACGTGGGTTCTTGGGCTTAACGGGTTATTACCGAAAGTTTGTGAAAGGGTATGGAACTATAGCAAGACCACTAACAAATTTACTGAAGACCGACCAGTTTGAATGGTCTGAGAAAGCACAACAAGCATTCGACACCTTAAAGGAAGCAATGGTATCTGCTCCGGTACTCGCATTGCCAAACTTTGAGGAGACATTCGTGGTTGAGTCAGATGCTTCAGGCTATGGTTTGGGTGCAGTGTTGATGCAACAGTTAAAACCAGTGGCATACTTTAGCTCGGGTGTATCAGATAGAGATCAGATTAGACCGATTTATGAAAGAGAGCTGATGGCCATTGTTCTAGCTATACAGAAGTGGCGACACTATTTGCTTGGGCGAAAATTTGTGGTTCATACGGATCAAAAAAGCTTGAAATTGTTGCTCGAACAGAGAAGTGTCAATGGATTATCAGAAATGGCTAATTAAATTGTTGGGGTATGACTTTGACATCGTCTATAAACCGGGAGTAGAGAACAAAGCTGCTGATGGTTTGTCCAGGATTGTCACGGAATCTGTGGGCTGTACGTTGGCAGTGCTTTCAGCATTAATAGTGCCTACAAACTTACAGCTTCAGGACATTTTGAAAGAAGTAGAGATTAATGCTCATATTCGAGAGCTATATCAGAAAGTTGCAGCAGGCTCTGATGAATTCAAGGGTTATTCGATAATCAATGGGAAGTTGATGTATAAAGGACGGTTGGTGATTCCTTCTAATTCCAATTATATTCCATTGATTCTGAAGGAGTATCACGATGGTCTGACGGGAGGGCATTCAGGTGTGTTGAAAACACTAAAGAGGGTGAAGAATGTGTTTTACTGGCGAAGAATGGGTAAAGATATTCAAAAATATGTGGCGGAATGCAATGTCCGTCAACGTCACAAATACTCAACATTGTCCCCAGTGGGTTTATTACAACCGTTGCCAATTCCGAACAGAATTTGGGAAGATCTCTCGATGGACTTCATAGAAGGGTTACCACTATCGCAGGGAGGTAATGTGATTTTCGTAGTGGTTGACAAATTGAGTAAATATGCTCATTTCATCAGGCTTAAACACCCTTTCACGGCATCAGACGTTGCTCAAAAGTTTATTCAGGAAGTGGTGAGGCTTCATGGATTCCCTAAGTCAATAGTTTCAGACAGAGACATGATCTTTCTCAGCTCGTTTTAGAGAGAGTTATTCAGACAGGCTGGAACTCAGTTGAAGTTCAGTACAGCGTTTCACCCACAAACGAACGGGAAAACAGAGGTCATAAATCGTTGCTTGGAGGCCTATTTACGCTGTTTTGCATCCTCTCAACCGAAGTCTTGGGGTAAATTTTTTTCCTGTACAGAATTGTGGTACAACACTTGTTATCATACAGCTATTGGTACGACTCCTTTCACAGTTGTTTATGGCAGAGAGCCACCAGATTTGTTGAGGTTTGAAGAAGGATCAACTGATAATTTTGAACTGGAGTTATTGTTGAAGGAAAGAGATGATATTGTGCGTCAGCTCAAGGAACATCTAGTGATAGCCCAGGCAAGAATGAAAGACAATGCAGAAAAGCATAGGAGGGAACTTGAATTCGCAGTTGGTGATATGGTTTTTCTCAAACTTAGACTTTATCGCCAGCAATCAGTGTCTAAGCGGGTATATCAGAAGCTTGCTGCGCGATATTACGGACCATATGAGATCTAGCTAAAGTTGGGGCTGTAGCTTACAAGCTGCGTCTCCCTTCTGCCTCAAAGATTCACCCGGTCTTTCATATCTCACAGTTAAAACCAGTGTTGGGACGAAATCATGAAGTATCTGATTTACCAAGCTCGTTCGCAGATAACGATTTGGTTATTGAGCCTTTGGATATTAAGGAAACACGTTATGATTCGGAGGGTCACTTGGAGGCGTTGGTGAATTGGTCTGGTCTTCACGATCATGAACGTACTTGGGTCAGAGCAGTTGAGTTGATCAAGCAGTTTCCACATTTGTCACTTGAGGACAAGCTGCGTTTCGCCGAGGGGGGTATTGCTAAGCCGTTAAGAGTTTATATCAAGAAGAAGAAGGCTGACGTGGACAGATTATTGGTGGAGAATAGCGACGGAAAAGATTAAAGAAATAGAGTTGCTGACGTGTAATCTCTTTGTATATAAGTCGGGGTCATTGAATTACAGAGTTTTCATCTAGAAATTGGGATCAGAAAGGGGATTCGAAGAGAGCTTGTTCTCTGAGAATTTGGGCAATTGTAAGCGTTTGTGCTGCAATTGGTTTGGTTGATCTTCATGGAAAGTCTCCAGGAGCTTCAATTTTGTATTCCTCTTTGTTAATTGAATAAAACGATTCATTCTCTTAACATATGGCCAAATCCCCATGGTTTCTAATAAGAGCACGTCAAATCAATAGTTGGGAAAGATAATGTTCTATGACAAATTCACTATTAATATTCTCGCCACCTTTCTACAACATCAGAGCATCACTCCACTTTGCGAACAGCCCTAAAGAGAGTTCATATGCAACTCCTTGCGTTCTCTATTTCCCTAAATGTTTTGGATAACATGGATATATATAACTTTACGTTTTCTTTCATCGTGTATTTTTAAAGCTGTACTAAAGAGCTATTGGGCGCTATGTTCTTCAAGTTCTTCTCTGATTGGTAAGCAATTGGTAAACTTTCTCTTTACTGTTGCGTCCGAAGTTTGGTTGCTAGCAGCCCCTAATAGTGTTGCTTTGAATTTTGAACATGTATCTCTCTAGACCGTATTTGATTAAGAGGCTTGGTTCCAGTCTTGATTAAGAGTTTTTCCTGAAATCTTAACAGTGATAAGATTGTAAATTTCAGAATTTGCAACAAATCAAATTGTTTTACCAGTGTGGATCTACATAGACTATTAAGCTTTTAAAATCTTGCTAAAGAAAACATGTTTCTGGATCCAAATATGAGATCAAGTACAAATGGCATGCATGTTTCAAATAGAAATGATCATGTAATAGAAGTTATCAAATGTTATGCATCTTATTTTAAGAATCAAATTTCTTTTAAACGATTGCATACTAAATTTGGTCGACAAGGGCAGCAAAGGGAAGATCCACTTAACCATTAAAATTTTTTTTTTTCTTAAAGTATTAATGGAGAATAATCATACGCATTTGAAATTAAAGAAAAGGTTTGGAAAGTCTTATAAAATCTTTCTGTATAGCAGAGAAAGGTGGAACGGAAACTGGTATGCATTGGTTACGGATATAAAGATTAAATAGGGGGTAAAGGGAACAAAAAGGGAAATTTATGTAACTTTAATCCTTTTTTTTTTTTCACTACGCCATACAATTTGAATTCTTAGTGTTATGTTACAAATAGAAAAAATGAGTAATCTATGGTTCTACTACTAAAAATCTATATTCCCTCCATTTTTTTTTTAATTTGATGTTCTAGGACGATACACACAAATTAAGAAAGACTGTATAATATCTATTGTAACCTTATTTATTATTGTTTAAGTTTTAATTTATTAATTAATATGACGACAAAAAAAGTAGTTTAGTATTACTTTTGCATATATGTGTGAGAAGATCGCTTATTTTTAAAATTAAAAATTAATCCTAAAAGAGGGAGTATTCTTTAATTTCATGAAAAAAGGAACAAAGAGAATATATCTACCTTTCCTTTATTTATAGTACTTATATATAAAGTTACAAAAAAAAACCAAACCAAAAATATTGAAAAAAACCTTCAGTTTCATTCTTACCCCAAAAAATAAAAAGAACGTCAACTTAAATATCAAACATCAATCTAATATTTAGATCTAAAATATAATTTACATAGATATTTTTAGCCAAAAACTACACTTCAAAAATAAAGTTTTAAAATTTTACTTTGTTCAAATGTCTATGTCAATTATTCTTAATTTGCAAACATAGTGAAAACTTACATATAAAAATAACCCATGCGTAGCACGGAATAACCCCTAGTCTACTATATAAAAGTTGGCCAACTCTCTCCCTCAGCTTGACACATCAGCGTTTGAGAGAGTGACACGTGGCATTCATTATTTAATTTTCCAAAAATCATTTTATTTGTATTAAAACTTGCACCCATAAGGATTCGAACTCACAATCGTCTCAATATTAGACAATTGTTTTATCTAATAGGCTATAAGTACTACTTGACAATCCTCTCTAAAAGATTGTGATATTGTCTTTATCTTCTACGCATTAAATTCAAAGCATTTTTTTAACAATTGGAAGCATTTATATGGGAAATACATATTGTATGATCACATTTGGACTTTAAATTTGATAGGTTTATATGTAAATTTAGATTTCTGAATTGAGTCAAAATTTTGTGAAATTTGTATTTATTATGTTCATGTTAGTTTTGATCATTTCATAATTAATTATATGGCAAAAATATTTTACGTATTAATTTATTTAATTTCTCCAAAAAACAACCTCTTCAATTTATCAAGCCATGCTCGTGAAGTCAGTCGTGTCCGTGCTTATGAATTGGAAAGGTGAAAACCCTGCATGGATAAAATAGATACAAGGGGTAACATTTTTCATTCATCGATTTTCAATCACAAGAATGTGATCTTACTCAGAGTCAAATCAAACTTTTGCATATTCTAACAAGTTTGATGAATATCCTTTAATTTGCGCCTCAGAGAGGATGTACAGATCCCCTTAAATTTTTCTTTAGGTGTATGGTCTAATATTCTACATAGCGAATTCGAATTGCAATCGTATGTGAAAATTGATCCAAAAAAATTATATAAATTGAAATTAATCAAAACTAATATAAGCATAGAGATAAAACTCATTTATTAAACTTCAAAAATTAGAAATTAAAAAAGAAAGAAATATAAGCTATAAATACGACTGTTTAACTTTATGGAGTTTGTGGGAATGGAATAAGTTGTGGAGGAAGACGGAATGACTCTTACCGTCTTCATTCTTTTCATATTTCGTCCATGTGAGTTTTAGTTTATTTTAAAAATAATTTAGATTTTTAATACCTATTAAATTTGGACTAAACTTCCTTATATAATCAAACCACACTTAGTGCATCACCATTTTGCTTTTCCATGGCACAACAAAATTATTTGCAAACAAAAACTGTATACTCTTTTAATATAAACATATAATTGTTAAATGTATCAAATTATAATTAATTTTGATTGTTGTGAACAAAAAAGATTTGAGATATATAAATAAGACATATTTGAAAGAATATATAGAAAAACAAATCCGCACGTATGCGCGGATATACTCCTAGTAATGAATGAAAGAAACTAAAATACAGGAGGCGTACAAAAAGTGTAGAAATTGTTGTCATAAAAAAGACTTTATTAGATATTCCCATTTGTTAAAAATTGTTGTCATAAAAAGACTTTATAACAAATTATTTCCATGGATAACAGAGATTCTTTTTAGCAAGTCTGCATGGACCATTAGCTTTTATAGTCCAGTTACATTTATAACATTTATCTTGATCTCTCTCGGCAACAAATATATCAAACCTTTTGAACTGTTTGCTCCATTCAAAGCTGCAGAAGAAGAGTGTTGATTTCCAGATATTTGGTTGAAATGAAAAGTGGTAACTTGTATTGAAAGGCAATTTGTGAACCCCCAAATCATCATCTTTGGATTTGCAATGGACGGTAAGAAGTGGACGGCTTTCAATATTATTTGTCATTGTGACTATGGTCCTGGGCCAAAACGGTGGTAGAGCATCACTCGAACCAAGTAAAAGAGTAACACTCGAACCAAGTAAAAGAGTAAATATGATTAGAAAAGTAACACAAAGTTTTTGCGGATTTTTCATTGCTATTATATTTTTTCCTGTGTATGTTTAAACTTTAAACTTCAAAGTAATAAGATTTCTATTGGAAAATAATTTTTTTATAGTAATTGAGAATGCCTCAACATATTCTTTCAATAATGTGTCTACCAAAATTAAGAATATACAGTAGTCAAGTAATACCAAAATTACCAAAATTACAGTAGTCAAGATAAGTAAAGTAATACCAAAATTACAGTAGTCAAGGCAAGTAAAGTAATATCAAAATTACAGTAGTCAAGTAATACCAAAATTACCAAAGTTATATTTCTTAAAAATATAGAGTAGGCAACTACCAAAATTACCAAACGAACAAGCGAACAAGTAAAGTAATTGAAGCATTTAGGTTAGATCCGATTCTTAACGGATTTCGTGAAACTTGTCGTCTAGACATTGAACGAACAAGCATTGACACCTTTATTAGCTCACTAAGAGTTTTTCCGCGCGTATGTTTTTATAATTACTAGTGGATATCCCGGACTATGTCCGGGTCTGTTAATTATAGTTTTGTTTGCTATTTAGATATGAGAGAAACTATGTTCTTAATATTTGTGATGTTATGAATCTAAAATCAAGTATATTTGATTTAAATACAACTAAATTACTGTGATTTCTTGGAATTATATTGTTAGTTGGCTATGTTTTGCCTTTCTTTTTTTTAGAATTCAGTTTCAAACATTTAGCCATACTGTTAGGCGTAGTTTTAGTCTCATCATACAATATTCTATGAAAATTTACTACACACGTGATAACTGATATTGCGGCTTTTGTTGATGCATACAAATTTTAACTACTATATTTGGTTAAAAGGTTTTGTGGATGACCAAATTTTAGAATTCTAACACTATATAAAGTGATCTAAGTAATAACAAAACAAAAAGATTTAGAAGTTTTGTAAGAGTTTTTCCGCCCGTATGTTTTTATAAATATTTAATTATTATTTAAGTTAGATTAATTTTAACTTTAATTTGATATTTCCAAGATAATTTTTTATTTATAATAAAGTTTTGATTTGAGTTTATACATCTTGAATATTTAATATGTCCGAAAAATGTATTGTGATTTAACTAAAAAGTTTTACTAATTGGATATGTCAAAATTAACTTATAAGATAAAACTTGAAATGTGTTTTGGAACCCATTGTTGTTCACCAGCTTTCAAATATTATTGAATTTTTTTTTGTTTTAACTAAATTCGGTATATAATTGGATCTAACAACTATAAGTTTTCTCTTTTTTAATTGAAAATAATTTTTTATTTTAAATTGAAAACGAAATAATTTATCAAACATATAATCACCAACTCAAGCACCTCATTGTTCTAATTAATTTTTGTTTCTTTTTATGGTGATCGTGTTTGTTTAGTATTTGTTTCTTTCATTAGCAGCCCCAACCTCTACATATAATTTTTTTTTTTAATCGAAAATAATTTTTTTATCTTAAATTAAAAACAAACTAACGTTTCAAACATATGATCATCAACTGAAGCACTTTATTGTTCTAATTCATTTTTGTTTCCTTTTCTTCCAATCGTGTTCGTGTAGTTCATTAGCAACCCCGACAAAAATTATATATACTAGGAGAATACCAGCACATACGCGCGGGTTTTTTTCTATATATTCTTTCGAAAATGTCTTATTTATATATATCAAACATTCTATGCTTACAACAATCAAAATTAATTATAATTTGATACAATCAACCATTATATATTTATATTAAAAGAGTATACAATTTTTGTTTGCAAAGGATTTTGTTTGGCCATGAAAAAGCAAAAATGGTGATGCATTAAGTGTGGTTTGATTCCATAAGAAAGTTTAGTATAAATTTAATAGATATTAAAAGTCTAAATTAATTATAATTTGATACATTCAACCATTATATATTTATATATTAAAAGATATACAATTTTTGTTTGCAAAGAATTTTGTTGGGCCATGGAAAAGCAAAAATAGTGATGCATTAAGTGTGGTTTGATTCTATAAGGAAGTTTAGTCCAAATTTAATAGGTATCAAAAGTCTAAATTATTTTTAAAATAAACTAAAACTCACATGGACGAAATGTGAAAAGAATGAAGACGGTAAGAGTTCTTCCGTCTTCCTCCACAACTTGTTTCATTCCCATAAACTCTATAAAGTTAAACAGTCGTATTTATAGTTTATATTTCTTTTTTTAAAAAATTTAGAATTTTTGAAGTTTAATAAATGAGTTTTATCTCTATCCTTATATTAGTTTTGATTAATTTCAATTTCTAGAATTTTTTTTGGATCAATTTTCACATAGGATTGCAATTCGAATTCGCTATGTAGAAAATTATAAACAAATATTAGACCATACACCTAAAGAAAAACTGTAGGAGATCTGTACATCCTCTCTGAAGCGCATATTAATCGATATTCATTAAACTTATTAGAAGATGCAAATTTTGATTTGACTCTTAAGTAAGATCACATTCTTGTAATTGGAAATCGATGAATGAAAAATGCTACCCTTTGTATCTATTTCATCCATGAGGGGTTTTCACCTATCCAATTCACAAACACGGACACGATTGATTTCAGGAGCACGACTTGATAAATTAAAGAGGTTATTTTTTTGGAGAAATTAAAGAAATTAATACGTAAAATATTTTTGCCATCTAATTAATTATGAACGGATCAAAACTAACATGAACATAATAAATAAAAATTTGTTATTTCAATAATCAGAAATCTAAAATTTTGACTCAATTCAGAAATCCAAATTTACATATATAACTATCAAATTTAAAGTCTAAATGTGATCATACAATGTATTTCCCATATAAGTGCTTCCAATTGTTAAAAACAAATGCTTTGAATTTAATGCGTAGAACATATAAACAATATCACAAATGTTTTACAGAGGATTGTCAAGTAGTACTCATAGCATAATGGATAAAACAGTTGTCTTATATTGAGAGGATTGTGGGTTCGAGTCCTCATGGATGCAAGTTTTAATTCAAATAAAATGAATTTTTGAAAATTAAATAATGAATGCCACGTGACACTCTGTCAAGCGCTGACGTGTCAAGCTGAGGGAGAGAGTTGGCCATCTTTTATATAATAGATTCATAGATCATTATTATCATTAGCTAGTTAATACTATAAGCTTTATTTGCATTTGCCATTTAGTTTAATTTGAACATTTTTCTTATATTACACATATATTTTAATGAGCCTTTTATAATTAGATTAGTATATGTATTATATTATTTTCATAAGAGATTTTTAACAAACAAAAAATAGCTAGAGCATTTTTTTTGTTGTTGTAGATTTTTAATCGTTTTAGACTAAGGTTTTGTTTGTTTCTCCATCTCAAATAGACATCCAGATGATCCATCCAAATGATCCATCCAGATGATGTTTGTTTATTTTCGGTTATTTTGGTTGTTCATCTTAATGGCTCATCTGAATGTAAATGTGTTTGTTTGCTTAGTTTACATATCCATCCAAATGATTTTGATTTAAAAAATGACTAAAATGCCAATACTTTCATTTAATCATATTTTAAATCTAATCTTAATCATATTAATTTTAATTCTTGATCTAAAATATATTTCTTACCCAAATAATTCTCAAATTATTACTTTTGACATTTATAAATTTTTTATTTTCATGAAATATACATTTTTTATAAGAATCAAAACATCAAGAACCAACATAAATACAAAACATGAACTCCAAAAATCACAATATCAATACCAAACATTTTTGAGGTTTTAAAAACATTTTGAGGCTTCAACTTCAGTTTTGCAACATCAACATCGAATGATCTTCAACCAAAAATACAAACTTCAGATTCTTGCATGAGACTGAAACAAAGTCAAACAAATAAGGACTGTTCTTAAGACTAAAATACTATCTGAGATTCTTGCATGAGACTGGAACAAAACCCATTCGCTAGTTGCCATCATCAAAACCTTTAAGGCCACTTCCTGGCGAACTTCATATCTTACTTTCTCCTCGAAACATCTAGCATTCCTCTTCTTCCGAAAGCTATCCAACTACTGTGCCCGTTGGGGATGGTTAAAGCGGTTCTGGTATTCTATAACAGGCTACAAAAGAACACCAAAATGACAAAGGGGGAATCCACAAAAAAAAAGAAACATAGATGAAGTGACGATTTGGCAGAATTCGGACACAAACAACAAAGTTACCATATGATTCTGCTGAGCTATTTCCATCATTTTCTCAGAATTTATACAGTCCTGGTTTCCAAAATGGACAAAACAGACTGAGAAAACAGAAGCAGGACAAGTTTATGGATAGATAAAAAAAAGAAATGTAACTCAAAAACCTTCACAGCTCGGAAAAGTCAAAGCACGAAAGCCAGATGCAGATTCAAGTAGATAGATCATCATCATCAACCCAGAAAAAAACGCAAAAAAAATGATTAGAAAATCAGATACCTAAGTTTGTAAGCTGGTTGAGATTGAGAATCACACAAGTGGCTAGCTGAACACAAAAGTGCCCACTACATTAAACAATTGCTCTGTAATAAGAAGAATAAGAAGAAAAAAAAGCATGAGTAATTCAATCTTCTTTGTATTAAATTTGAACCTCAAATCATTGTTATTAGAGATCAACTTATGTATTCTCGATTTAGCAAACAAACAATAAAGATCAAGGATTCCTCACATTCATACAGCAAAATCATCTGAGAATTTACAGGGAACACATAACTTCTGCCTAAACCAACCCATTTTACACAAATGAATTCTTCAGATTATCATCTTAGAGCATCTCCAATGAGACTCTATTTTTACTTCTAAACTCTATTTTTAGAGTAAAACTATCTGCAATGGTACTCTATATCCTACTCTAAAAATAGAAATCTCTATTTCTAACTCCAAATTTGGAGTCACAAATAGAGATCTCTATTTTTTAGAGTTGAACTTTTTTATTTACAAAATAATCTTTTACATTTTGATATGTTTTTATTTTTTATTTAAACAAAACTTATATTTTTTATTTTACATTTAAACAAAATTAAATCAAAGATAACTAATTATATAATTAATTAAAATATATAAATGCAACATTGAATGATATTAAACTAAAAATTACATGATACACGATTAAAAATTATTTTGTGGTAAATGTTTAATTTTAATGATATCAAAATTTTATTTATTTTTTGTTAAACATATAAGATACATGGATAAAATTTGTATACTTGTAAAGTAAAAAGACCTATAAGACATTAATAACTAAAGAAAAATAGAATATAATGGGAATTTTTTTTTAGAGTAAAAAATAGAGGTAACCATTGGAGCAAACATACTCTCTATTTATAGAGAACTCTATATTTAGAGTAAAAAATAGAGCTAACCATTTGAGATGGTCTTAACAATCATCTTTTCTGGAAAATAAATTCTGGAAAATATAGCCAGCGATTCCGGGCTAGGATGAAAGGTAAAGCTTTCCCACTCCAAGCAACTGATCTCTTTGACCCAGCTGTCATCAATCTCGCCTTCCCAGTCGATATCAGTCCCGTCTTCTCCGATCACGTTTTAGATGGGATGTCTATCGAAGTACTCCGAAGCTTGATTCCCCATCCAACATCTGTATCTAGTGGCCAATCTGGATCTTCCTCTTCCACCACCAACTTTTCACCTTCACCTTCGCTTTCATCGTCGAGAGAGTGAAGATGAGGAGAGTCGAGAGAGAAGATTAGTCTGATTTAGGTCTAAGTTTTTCTTTGTAATTTTTGGTTTTAGTAGGGTTATTTTCGTCATTTACTGTTTTGAGATGGATCATCTCCATCCAGCTGAGCCAAATCGATTCATCCAGATGTGTTTGAAAATTTTGCCTACAAAATTAAAACTCATCCAGATGAATGATTTTCGATTTTGTTACAAAACAAACAAAACTTCCATCTCCATCTAAATGATCCATCTGGATGGAGAAACAAACAGGATCTAAGAGACATGGATATCGATATTTTGTCACATTTCATGTAAACAAATATTTCCTTGCCTCTTAGCTATGTCATATGATTTTTCCCAAGTTCACGACACTCTTCAAGAGTCGCGCACCTTTCATGCATAGTCAGTTCTCATATTACACGCTAGAGTGCAACACAAATATAGAACAAATTAAAATGTGCCATTAATTACAGACGTAATATGTTATAAAAATGCACTATGTCTATGTGTCAAACACCTAGCTTGGTGTAAAAAGTGTTAATCATTTGACCCACCACTATCCAAAGATCTTTCACTTCCTCAATTACAAAGAACTTCCAATATATACTGAAATTTGGAAGAATTTGGAATGATTTGAGTTTTAATGAAATTTTAGATGATTTTGGGTGAATTAGAAAATTTCTTATGATTTGTCATTAAAGTCTATGAAATCCCACTTAAAACTATGGGATTTGGATTTATATATTTTTAACTAACAAACCCCACCAAAACCACTTAAAATCACTCAGAATCCTCTAAAATCCACTACTTAAAATATTTCCAATAATATGGGATTTGATTTACTTTTTATAAATTCTTGATTGAATAACATAGGATTTGGCAAGACATTTAGAAATCATTAGTTCAATAACATGGGATTTTAAAAGAACATTTTCTTAAATTTGTATGAATTGATGATCATGATAATGACAGAGGAAATGCAATTGCCATTGTTTGATGACAGGTTTGGGGAGACGATAAAATCAGTAGGTTTCTGCAACATAGATTAATTCAAGCCTACAACAACACCTTTCTAAAAAAAAATGGCAACAGCTAAGTGAATTGGTAGAAGAAACATAAACACACAGACACTCATATACTAATTTTAATTGTTTTGACGTTGGTTTGTTGTCTCTTTCCACTTACGCCCTCTTGTGTTTTGGAATTCAACAAGTCACACATCGATGTTTGAGTACTGTAACTCTACCGATCTATTGGATTGAAATATAAAATATTAGAACATGGATACACCAAATATGTATCTTCGTTACATTTTATACTAAGTTTCTACAAACAACACTCATTGTACAAAACCAGAAGCAAGCAAAAGTCCGCTAAAAAAACACATAACAACAATGGGGACAAACACATATAGAAGATCGTCTTCTTAATTATTTTCATTTCACATAAGAAGAGAAGATGAAAAAAAAAAACGCTTTTGTTTCGTTCATCTAGAACACACCAAACTGCAGATTTACTCATCCACGATCACGCACGAGGTGCGCTCTTCTTGAATAACGCATGACAATTAGGAGAAGATAAGCCACGATTAGGTCTCGATCTACCGCTGGAACCGGAGCTTGCACCGTCTCGTGGCACTTCCACCATCGGCGACAAAGGAATATCAATTTCCAGATCAGAAATAGAATAGCGAGCTACAGAGATCGAAATCCTTCTTTGTTGTCCAGGCTTCTTCAACAATGGCATCTCTGTAGAATTCATGCCTCTCCTCTCCTTCGTCGTCGATTTCATCTCTTTAGTTCTATCGACTTCTATCGTTTCTTTCTTTCTTTTTGGTCGTAAGAATTCATAAGAAAAAAAAACAAATTTCTCAAATTCCATCTCATAAGGTAGTATTTGGATCTATTGATTTTTAACTACAAATTATCTTACAAATCCTTCCAAATTGTTTTTAATGTATTTTATTGTTCAAATCATTATTTTCCAATAAACTGAGATTTGAGAAAAAATTTACAAATGACTAATCCAATAACCTTGGATTTTGAATAATTTTTATAACTATTAGATCCAATAATGAAAGATTTGGAAAGAAAAGGAAATTCTCCCAAATCATCAATCCAATATGCATGCCCCCCTTAATCTTTGAATAGTTTTGAAACATGAAATCTATTTTTGGAACATATAACAATACTTTCTATTTTTTTCATCTATTACCGGAAGATTGCTGCCACCTCGGCTACCATACCAACATTTCCTACCATCATGTTCACTCGATCACTTTGTCGTTTTGACAAATTTGATCCTAAATTGTGATGTCATTAAAAAAAAATTACTGTGATGAAGAAAATGTNGCTACCATACCAACATTTCCTACCATCATGTTCACTCGATCACTTTGTCGTTTTGACAAATTTGATCCTAAATTGTGATGTCATTAAAAAAAAATTACTGTGATGAAGAAAATGTACTGAGATCTGAGAAGTACACTAAAGCTATGTAACAGCAAACTTACAGAATCTGAGAAGTTCAGTTTAGCCGAAGTTTATTTTTACTTCACATGAGTACATATAAAAAATTTTGAACCTCTGTAACTATTACTAAATAAGATTTGATGAAAATGGAAGTTGAAATGAGAATAAAAAATATTAAATATTTCATGAGTGAAATAAACATATACTTGACCTTTGAATGGTTTTGGAACATGGAATCTTTATCTGGCTAGTAAATCTTTACAATTTTTTGAAGTTGCCTGAGGGATTGGATATGCTCTTCTTCATTTGACGAGAATAGGAGGATGTCGTCGATATATATCAAGGCTGTGTGGAGAAGTGGTTTGAATATGCGTAACATTGCATGTTGAAATAGCGACGGTGCTGTCTTGAGACCGAAAGGCAGAACTTTCCACTGAAGATGTCGATTTGGGAGACAAAATGCTGTTTTGTATCGCCATTATTCTATATCCGCTAGTATGATCACCATATTTGTAATCCAAGTTAGCTATGTTCTTTTTGTTGCTGTTTGAGCCTCCCAAGGTTCTAGGGTTTGCATCAATAGTTAAAATCGTAGAGGTTGCTTGTGTCTCAAGTAAAAACCTGGCCATCTGTAAACGCTTCAGAAACACTACGGAAATCATATTTAACTCACCTTCAAGGTTCTTCTTCTTCTTTTTGCTCCACGTTGTGTTCGAATCGGACTATGTAAACGCTTCAGAAACACTACGGAAATCATATTTAACTCACCTTCAAGGTTCTTCTTCTTCTTTTTGCTCCACGTTGTGTTCGAATCGGACTATGTAAACGCTTCAGAAACACTACGGAAATCATATTTAACTCACCTTCAAGGTTCTTCTTCTTCTTTTTGCTCCACGTTATGTTCGAATCGGACTACGAAAGAGATTGAGCTGAGAGATTTGTGTTGCTTCATTTAATTCTTATTAGCACGGGAGCAGCTTCTATATCTCTTTTTTTCTATGAGGCTTGATGACCTTTGATTTCAATCTGAAACTCAAAGACTAATAAAGTCCTTTCTTGATAAACTCAAGCTCAACTTTTTCCTACTTTCGTTGAATTGTTTCTTTGTGCATGGTTGGTTTCTTCTTTGAGTATTACTCGAAAGGAAATGCGAGAGAGAGAGAGAGAGAGAGGTTGATGAAATGGAAAAGATGGGTAAGCAGATGATCAAACATTGTGGCGGTCTACCTTTTGCTATTAATGTATTAGGCCGATTGTTAGCTGCAGAATACACATTGCATGACTGGAAAATGATATATGAAAATATTAGATCCCCTTATAAATCTCGCACACTCGTTGTACATTGGTCTGATGAAATATATCATCCGAATGGGGAGATGAGGAATCCAAAACTTAGATATCTCTTGTTTACTAACGAGGCATGGAAGGAAGATTGGATGGCATTAGGCTTATGTATTATACAAGGCTACAATTGATGAGGGTTTTAGATCTATCCCATGCATAATTTGAGGGAGGGAAGCTACCCTCTAGCATTGGGAAGCTCATCCACTTGAGATATTTGAGTTTATATCAAGCTCATGTAACTCATCTACCTTCTTCTATGCGGAATCTGAAGCTATTGCTGTATTTAGAACTATGGGTATCCGGGGGATCTCTCTTTTATGTGCCTAATATCTTGAAAGAGATGTGAGAACTGAGATACCTTTCATTACCAGGGAAAATGCATGATAAGGTAAACATGGAATTGAGTAATCTAGACAAGCCGGAGAGATTGGAGAATTTCTCAACAAAGCATAGCAGTGTGACGGATCTTCACCGTATGACAAGGATAGGGACTCTCTCAATCTTATTTTACGACAAGAGGTCTAGTATGGAAACTCTGTCTTCATCTATTGGTGAATTGAGTCACCTGGAAAGGCTTACTATAACCGATAAACCTTCATGGCAAGAGAATTTGTTTTGGATTGCATTCATCTCAAACAGTTAAGGTTGAATATATATATATATATATGCCAAGGTTACCTGCTGTGAAACACTTGCCTTCTTAGCTTACAACCATAGCTATATCTTATTGTTGTTTTTGAGGAGGATCCATTGCCGATTCTAGAGAAGCTGCTTCAGTTGAAAGATGTTCATTTAGGGATAAGATCTTTCTCTGGGAGGAGAATGGTTTGCTCAGAGGGTGGGTTTGCTCAGAGGGTGGGTTTCCTCAATTGCAGAAGCTGATGTTTTCTTGTTTAGATGAGTGGGAAGAGTGGATAGTAGAAGAAGGCTAGAGCTTCCTGATGGGCTGCGATTCATGACTTCCTTAAAGGATATGAGGTGTTAATAGTATAGGAGGGGAATGGAAGAAGAGATTGTCGGAAGGAGGAGAAGATTATTACAAAGTCCAACAGATCTGATGCCGGTTTTAGAGAAATTGCTTCAGTCGAAACATGTTTGTTTAGAAAGACAATCTTTATGTGGGATGAGAATGGTTTGCAAGAAGTAAAATTCTACTGAATTCGATTATATTTTGTAGATGAATCTGTTCTGAAGGAAATATATGTATCAAACGAATAATAAACTTTCTGCGTTCTTGTCTTGCTTTATGAGATCTTGAATATTTTAATCATTTCTCTATAGATATAACAGTCGCAGCGCTGTTCAGCTATGAGATTCAGGACAAAAGAACCAAACAAAAGCTTGCAGAATGAGCTGAACTCATCCATAAATGTACCAGCTGTGACATCTATAGTGAAATCCAAACCACAAAGTGATTCATAACAGCAATTAATATGAGATCTCTGTTCCCTTCTTCTCAGCAACCAGAGTGTGTGGTTCACTCAACAAAATCAAACTCGCAGCCACAGTGAACAACATTATCAGGTAACGTTCCAATGTGTCAGTTAAGTTGGAAACAAGACGTGTGTTTTCAATAAGCTTCCTCTTTGGTGGTTTCATTGCACAACAAAACAGATATTTTAGAGCTTCCCTTTGATTGTCGGAATCCGGTAATGTATGCTTTATTAATGGTGAGATTTTTCCCAGTTGCAGCATAGTGGAGTACCAGTTCATATAGTGATTATTGAAGTGTTGCGCTGCTGCTTGAAATAAAATGCAGTGTAACATCATGATGGACAGAGGAAAGTGTAATGTCTTTCCCAAACACAGCTTTGTACCTTGGCGAAACATGAATAGAGGAACCAAAAATTTGCAAAGCATCACCATTTAAACACATCAGCAGAGAGATATGCAAACTGAACTTCTTGTCGAAGAGCTAGAGCCCTCTGATTGGATTTTCTTTTGAATAACAGATGGATTGGATTTTCTTTTGAATAACAGATGAGCTCCTTAACATCTTGTCAGTTATGAAAAACAACCATCAAAGTACCCAGCCGTGAAAGCATTAGTACAATTCCTTGAAAATTGATTTTGTGAATACTTTGAATATCATGTTACTGCTGCTGCGTTAGTAACTTCACCATGACCAGGCGTGACCCTTGGTTTCAGATATAAGACCCAACAATTATTCTCGATACGCCATTCCCTTTGCTAGCCTGGAAAATTGACTAATTCCAACAACGTACGTTCTGAGTCGTTCTGCAATTTCTCAGACTTGTGAGCAACTTTAAACTGAGATCTCAGTAACATTATCAGCCTTGTGTTACAATCGAGGGTTACTTCCCTCTGTTTCAGTAACAAGTTTGGGTGACTTATATCGCGACCCTATCTCTGTCTCGGGTTTTATGTTTGTATTTGAAGTGCCAAAACTTACCCCACTTCTGCTTCTTCTTTGACTTGAGTCTGTCCTTCATGTGAAGCTCTCTAGATGATGTGTGGGAACAAGCATACTGTTTTAGCAAGAGTTCGCAGCTTGATTCCAAGAGATGTTCTCCAAAACCATATCTCACAGTTAAAACAATGTTTTCTGCAACTTCTCCCCCAGATTTTATGCTTTGAGTCCATAGCTTTTGCCTTATATTTATCAGGAGGTAACAAAATAGTCATGTCCTGATCAATAGCAGCAACCAACGGCAGCTTGTGTCTAATTTTTCCAGGACCATTGTCTTGAAAGTGATTGATCATAACATTATTCAATGCCCAACAGCCTCTTATTTTCAATGCTGGGCTTCCTCTGAGACAGACCCATCTTCGAAATCTGCATCATCCTCATTCTCTGAATCAGATTGAGCTAAAGAGTCCGCATCAATCTCCACTGGTTTTCCGTACCCAAACGAGACGCTTGTTTCTCATGGAAACGCATCATGTTTATCAGAGGGCTAATCTGATTCTGGAAGCTTCCACACAGAAGCATATCAGCTTCTGTCAAAGACCTGCAAATGGTCCAAACATTCAACAGGATATCTGCAATTTCAAAAACTGCTCATAACACACAATACAAGACAAACTCCAAAACAAGAAACTATACCACACATATTTGAGAATTGGATTACCATCCGAACCACTTGTTCACAGAGCATCACGTTTGGGCACAGTATAAGACAGACCTTCTTCAATGGAAACGGCCTCAGAGCGGTTTCTGCTGCAACCATCACATCTTTCTCGACGGTATGCACACAGCATACCATGTAAATACAGTACTGAATCAGATTCACAATGAAACATTTGAGAACAAAACAGTGGCAAGAGCGTTACCAGCCCAAAATAAAGAAACCCTGAAATGAAAAATGATGCAAACAGCTTAAAAAAGTTTCTCTCTTTTCTTGAACACTTGACAGTAACAGTTACCAGTAATTGAACAATCATCTCAATTCAAAAACTTTTACTGAATAACATAGAATCTACGAGAAACCCATAAACCCAATCTATCTAGCAAGCAATTTCTCAAAACTTTTACTGAATTAACATAAGATCTACGAGAAACTCATAAAAACCAATCATCTAGCAAGCAATCCGAAAAGTTCATTTTGATAGCAAATTTAACTCATCACTCACACAATCAACAAGTGGTTCTCCAACTTCTTTGTTTAAATTCACAAAATTTGAAAACTGAGAATGCAAACAGCCTAATCAGTAAAGAATCAATCTCGGATTCACAGCCGTGGAAATACAAATTGAAACAAAACACATAAAACAGAAAAGGCTATGAAAGTAGGAAACTAAACAATTGGAAGCGGCTGCGTAGTGGAACCGAAAAACTCCAAATCGAGCCGAGAAGAATCACAAATACAATCACTGCCACAAAACCCCGACGAATTGTACGCCACCGCCATTGGGTTCGCCGCCGGGACATAATCGCCGCCGTGAAACCCTAATTGAGAATCAGCTGGAATATAATCGCCAGCTTCCATACCCAAAACACCAACAACATCCCTCGAATTGGAAACTGACACCCTCGAAGAACCAGATCCTCTCTGTTCCTCGTTGATCTTCTTTAACATAAGTTCTTCTTTTTTCTGCCTGACTCCAACTAGTAGTTGTGCTTTGATGATCGAAAGATGATTCCTCAGTTCTTCAACAGACAACCCGTCGTAGACATAGCATGCATTTTTTATCCTCTTCTCACGGCTCTGTGAGTTGAATTTCGAGACGATCTGTTGCAGCTCTTGTCGATCCTCAGGCCAGACATGGACTTTGTCGTCGTCGGGAGTGTGACAGATGAAAGCGGCTGAGTTGCCGCAGAGAACGGAGAGTTCCCTTGCTTTCTTCTTGAAACCGGGGAACCTTTTTTGTTTTTGTATTTTGGTTTTTGTTTTTAGATTTTGGTTTTTAAATTTTGGTTTTTGATTTTTGTTCTAGATTTTGGTTTTTTTAAAAACTTGAATGGTAATTTATATAGTTTTTGGTTTTTAAGGTGGCTTATGTTTAAAAACCCATAAATTGTGGTTTTTGGTTTTTGTGTACAAAATCAAAAACTCTTTAAAAACTAGTTTCCTTATATTTTAGGAAATCTATTTCTTCAAAATCTTAAATGACAAAAAAAGTAGTTTTTGAAAAACAAAAAAAATAGTTTTTGAAAAACAAAAACTAAAAACCATTTCAAAAACTGCAAACATTCAAGCCCTAAGTAATGATGGAATGGTTGTGAAAGGAGATTAATACGAATTAGGGTTATGATGCTATATTTACAGGCTGAAACATTTTTTTGTGACAACGCGTATTATACGCGTTAAGTTTTTTTTTTTTTTAATTTCCTGCCCAACAAAACCTTAGATTGTTTCACAAAACGTGTTCACTAAGTAAATTTTGCTGTTGTTTCTCAGTTTAACATGGTTTATGACGTTATGATTTTATTATTCAACCATCAACAACTAAGAATCTTAAAAATAATTGTAAACTAGATTCTACCAAATGCATTATCACGGGATACAATTATGTAATAAAACAATCAATAATAAGACTTAATTGGTGTTAATTTATGGTGTTTCATAATCGAGTTTGAGATTATTTTTAATATAAATATAATTGCACATTTTTAATATGAATAGAAATATAATTTAATGAAAATCTAAATCTAATGTGGTTATTATTTTTAATTTAATTAATTTATAGTATTGAGGGTATAAATAATTTTATGTGTGATGGTTTCAACGTTACACTTGATTTTGACATGATAATATACCTAAAATTTCATTAATAAATCTGTAAAAATAATTTAAATGTCTAATGGCATTCATGTACGTAATATAACACAAGAATAATGGTTAAACTATGAAGTGATCTTGTTTTAATAGAATGGATTGATATACAGTATGCTGTAATAATAAATCAAATTAAAGAAGCAAAAAAATAAATAAGCTTTTCATATCAAAAGAAGGAAAATTTTAACTTGTTTATTTCGAAATAAAATTTCGATCAAATTTCTCAAAGAAATTGTTGATTTACATATATTGGGTTTAGGATGTGTGTGTTTTTCTTCACCTTCAAATTTGTTCTCTAACAATCCATTCGAGTCAAACTATGTCTTATGTAGGTTTTAATGGCAATGTGGTTGGTTTCGGTGCGGTAACCCTAATAAATAAGTTATCACCTAATGGTAATACATTTAGAATGAGATGTGATTTGGATGTTGCATATAAGTGATTAGTTTTTTCTTTTACACTATCTAATACCGTTTGCATATTTTTGATGAGAAAATGCGAAATCACGTGGTTTTTTTTTTTATATAGGGAAGTGTGATTGTAGAAACTCGAAATCTCATCTTTGGCAAGAAACTCGATTTTCTGTTTTCAAGGGGAAAATATGCAAAAACATGTTTTGGCTGGAAAATCCAATTTAAAGCCAATTTTTGGATAGAACAACGCGAAATCATGTTTGAAAGTTTGCAATTAAATATTTTTTTGGGTAAACAACATAAATGCTTAGAACCATAGTTGTTAAATGTGGGTAATTTAGTATTTGTTTATGTTTTCTTTTAAAATATGACATGGTTGTTAGGTCTGGTCGTGGACCGGATATCCGGAAAATTTATAGATATTTGAGGATATTTATTGATATTTGCGGATGTTTAGTTTGATCCTTTTAATACAAACAAAAAAACTAAAATTACATACTTTTTTTATGAAAAAAATATATTTTTTTATCTAAGCTATCAAGTAAAATATTAAAATAATTATAATAAAATTAAAAAAAATTAACTTATAACTAAAAAAAATCCAATAAAAAAAAAATTTCTTTTTAATTTGTTAAATTTCAGTATTAAAATAACTAATATATAAAAAGAAATTCAAAAAAACTTATATATACATATAAGAATTATATATAATTGTTTATATACATACAACGGAGTGGATCGGATATCCGTCTTTTAAAATTTTAGTATTTGTGATTTGCTCCGTTTTTAACGGATATTGATTATAATATTTGCTTTGCTTCATACAATTACTGATATCCGGATTTTTTGAATCAAATCGAAACAAATAACGAATCGAATCAAATATAACGGATATTTTTCTCAGCCCTAATGGTTGTCGCATTGATTAATGTAATATACTGAATTCATTTTCTCTGTTTTTTTAGTTTTACAGTACATAAGTAACAATAAATAATTAAATACTCAAAATTAAGTTTTGAGTGGTTTCAAAACAAATCTATACTATAAAAGTTGTTCAATTCTCTCCGACTGAACGACACGTCAGCACCGACACGTCAGCACCGGAGAGAACGACACATGGCAACAACTAAATTAACCTAAAAAAAAAAAAAATTCGCCTTTCACGGTTCTCGCCGTCGCGCTCTCTAGCGAACCTTTCACTTCCACATTTCTGTTTCGTTAAATCTCCTCTCTCCTCACCACGACCGTCGACCTCTCTCTCCTCTTCACACCAGCTCCGCCTTCTCCACCTCTACGATAACTTCAATTCCTCTTAAGTTTCAGAAATTAAAGATCCGGGCTGCCTCAACAGATCGACAATCCGTAGGAATTGCTCTCTCGAAGATGGCTTCTCGCAAACATAAACGTCCGCGCAGACGAAACTTCGTAAGCCTCTTTTACCACTCTCTGCGAACAACTCTCATCGTCATATGAATCACTGTAATCCGAAATCTAGGTTTGGTTCACTAGCTGGCTATATGAAATCTAAATTTATTTCATCCTAAGAAGAAAATTGAAATCTTATTAGAGAATCCAATTGTGATAAGGATTGGTGAAATAGGAGATGGTCGTGTTACTCATAGATTACCCCAAATATGAGTAAATCTAAGAATAGCAATTGTGTTTAGATCCCTATCTACCTTTGATCATGAATATACACAGCAATATTATAACCTCTTTATCTCTTCTAAAATATCTGATCAAAATCTGATGGAAGCTATTGTTTTGCTTAAATGTCAGATAGTACCTGACGGCTATAGATCAACCTCGGCTGTACCTTTTCTTCACTACTTCTTCGGATCTTAAACTCAAACAAACGCTGAAGCTACAAACGTGTGGCTCAACGGAGGAGTATGCAAAGCGATCGGTTTTGTTCATAATGTTCAATCTTTCAAACCTAAAGCGATGTTTAAAAATACACATTATTGTTTACAATTATAGATAGTTTCGCCAGCCAATTCTCATAGACTTAGTTGTGTCTATTGCTTGTTATTTGCAGGTAACCGTGTGCGGGAATCAAGATAGGCCGTAGCCACCGGGGGGACAAACGCAAACAGCTTTTCATCCCTCTTTCTTTGTCTACGATCGACTCTCTCTCAAGTTACGTTCATATGGTTCTTCCAATGAAAACATTTGTAAGTTTGACTGCCTCTAATCCTTTTGTCTTCATCAAACCTGTTATTTCGGAAGAGGATTGTTCCGTTGCAATTTAATTTTGTTCTGGTTATTGGGCTTCCTCTTCTGTCTTATATGCTACTTGTACGGTGGTAGCTAAGACAAACACATGAACTACAATATTCCGTTAACTTCACTTACAATGATTGTGGAAGATTTCGGATATGTGACAAACGTTTGAATGATTCTTCTCTATATCTTATACGCTCTTTTTCATCTCAAATCTGTATCAGAAGTAAATACGTTATTTGCTTTATTAATATATACTAGGTGATAACATGCGCCCTGCGCAAGATGAGAAATCAATAAAGAATTTTATTAAAGATGATTTTAAAATTGTTTAAAATAAAAATAACTTAATGAGTTATATATATATATATGAATAATATGTATGGGTGTCTATTAAATTAAGCTTCTTACTTTTACAGTTTTTTAATCATTTATGTTTTTTTATAATGATTTTTGAACTATCTACACATTCTCATTTTCAATGTGGGAATTTTTAAAACATACTGATATTTATTAATCATTTGAGTAATTTATATAAATAATAAAAATTCAAATTATAACACATGTATAAAAAAATCTATATGTTTTTTACTATATGGATGTTGTGATGATTATTTTTTTTTACAAAACTAAGTTTAAACAAAAATAAGAGAAGAAATATGTTGTTTAAAAAAATAATTAGTATGATATATTTTTGGTAAAAAAATAGAAAGAAAGACAATATCTTCATAAATTAAATGATGTTTTCTTCATAAAGAAAGAAAATATTTATAATATTATTTGTTTTTAACATATTAAACTATTTTTAATATTTTGAATTTTTGATATAATATTTTAATTTGTTGTAGAGTTTAAATATTTATATTATTTGGTTAATTTATATGGTTCTATTAACAAACCATAATAAACCAAAAAAATATTTATAAATATGGATGGCTATTAAATCAATCTTCTTGCTTTTCCAGTTTTTTTTATCATTTATGTTTTTTTTATAATGATTTTTCAACCATCTACACATTCTCATTTGCAATGTGAGACTTTTTAAAACATACTCATATTATTAATCAATTGAGTAATTTATATTCATTTAAAAAAAATTCGAATTATAACACTTGTATAAAAAATCTATATATTTTTTTACTAGAAGAATTCCTCAAAATACCATGAAAATGAGTTTATATTCCAGAATTACCACCATACGCTAAAATCTGACACCCATACCATTTTTTATTAAAGTATTGACCATATTAACCTTATTATCGATTTGATCATTTTGTAAATCGGCTTAGGGCGACGGCGACTCTCTGGCATCATCTTCGATCGAGTACGGCGATGGCTACTGTCAAGAAATTCTTCTTCTTCTTTTAGGTTTAAAGGCGATTTCTATGGTTTCTTCGATTTTGAGATTTTGTTTTTGTTTTTTAATTCGGTGTGTACTGTACGCAAAATCAATCGGAGTGGGATAGCGATTCCAATCTCAGCGGCGGAGATGAGGTGGCGGAAGATGGACTGATTCCGCTTCCTATGAGTAGTCTTCCCGGAACGGCGTCGTGTGGGTTCGTGATCAGCGACGCTCTTGAGCCTCACCAACCTATTATTTATGTAAGCACCGTCTTCGAGATTGTGACTGGGTATCGAGCTGAGGAAGTTATTAATAAGAATTGGTGAGCTTGCTTGATTCGTTCATATGGTTTTCGTTGAGGAGCTTGGATACATTGTTTAGGTATTCGTAGCTAGAAACATATTGGAGAATTTTGAAATCATGGAATTTGAAGTTGGGTATTGCTCATGGTTATCATAGGAAAGCTTCAGACTTTTGGGACAGATATTCATAATCTTGGGTCAAATTGTTCAGGCTATTTCAAAACAAGGGATTTGTTGATGAGAAAAGGCAAATGCTTCTCGTGATTCTGGTACAAACATTGCTCACATTACCTTAAAGATATAGAAACTTGCTTAAAACACTAGAGAGCACAATTTTGATTCTCCAAGACCAAAAAGGCTCCAGGAGTTGCATCCTCTAGCTTGGAGATGTTTCTGAATCGTCAGCCACGAATGACAACGCTGCTGCATATTCAAAAAACCTTAGCGGCACAGGNTTCTCCAAGACCAAAAAGGCTCCAGGAGTTGCATCCTCTAGCTTGGAGATGTTTCTGAATCGTCAGCCACGAATGACAACGCTGCTGCATATTCAAAAAACCTTAGCGGCACAGGAGGAGATCCCCACACGTTCTGTGAGTCACCTGAAAATCAGACAAAAAGTCCCACAGTGATCTAAACAGTGAAGGTAAGGAGATAAAATCAAATCATATAGGGGAACTTGAAAAGCATGCGTGGCTCCAATTATTTCTCTCAAAGACTCTCATCGCTTTATTACAAATTTAGGAACATCTTCCTAATTTATTAATTTTTACAAATTTAGGAAGACCGTTCTGAAACTTTCGGAAACAAATGTTGTGGAAGAATCCAATTGTATGAAAAGAAAAGTTGTGAAAGACTGAAAATGGAATACATATATTTTTATTTTTCTTTTTAATTTTTTAAAAGACAAACAAGATAACAAACTAAAAAAATAAAATAAAAGATATTTGTGAAGCCTTTCCTAAAAATATAGAAATCATTCATAATGTGTATGCAGATTAAATGTTGAAGTCAACATTCACGGAAAATTATTTTGCTTTCACCTCGTCTGTGACAAATATGTCAACACAATATGACAATTAAATATCATTTTAGGAAAACTCTAGGAAGATCTTCCTAAAATATTTTTGCTTCATAAAATGATATTTCGGAAGCCCTTCCTAAACATGTAGAAATTCTTCCTTTTTCACCTGCATATTCTTCTTAATTCACAAACATCATGCGAGCACCAAAGCCTCACCTAGGATTGTAAGTGAATCAAAAATCTTAGAAGTGTTTCTTAATTACTTACTCCCACAAGCTGAAAGATGTAACGAAATAGAATTTATATCAAATCAATTTTTTTTATAAATGTTTCCTTAATTTAGAGAATTTTATGAAGCTTTCTTGAATTTTTAGGAACCATTTTTACAAATTTAGGATAAACTTCCTAAATTCTATTACTAAATCGAATAAATATTTAAAGAGTTTCAAAACTTTTATGAAGTATTTCTAAATTTTTAAGAAGTCCTTACTAAATTTTTAGGAAGTCCTTACTAAAATTTGTATGAATTTTTTCTAAATATCTAGAATTTTTTTTTTTTCCTTAATTTAGGAAATTTAGTGAGTTTTCTTGAATTTGTAGGAACTATTTTTACAAATTTGGGATAGACTTCCAAAATATTATTTTTTATTCTCTTTTTAAATACGAATGACAATATATCTATGAACGGTATGTGATGAGCTGAGGAGAAAATTGCTGTTTGAAAAAGAGAAGCAAGCTAACCAGAGACGGATAAATTTACTCTTATATTTACATCTTTCCTTGGAGAAAAAGGATTCGATGTTGGGGTGTATCAGGCGGAAGCTGAACAATAGGTGGGCCGTAGGCAGTCAACCCTTAACTAATCTCTAGTTTTGAGAAATTAGGTTGCTTGTCTTAATTTATTAGGAAGTAGTTCAAAAGTTTTAGGAAGGTATTCCTAAATTTTTAGAAAATTTAGCTAATGTTAAGAAAACCTTCTTAAAGATGTGGGAAGTGTTTTATTTTTTATATGTAATGTTAAAAAAACCTTTTTAAATATTTGGGAAGTGTTTTATTTTTTTTTAGAAAAAATCTTATTAAATTTGTTTGAATCTTTACTAAATATTTAGAATTTAGTAAGTTTTCTTGACTTTTTAGGAAAACTTTATACAAATTTAGGTACGTCTTCCTAAATCATATGTTAGGTACTAAAACGGTTCACACTGCTCAACAATTCGATCTCATAATAAAATCCGAAAATATGATAAATGAGCTTGAATAAGGATCTTAACGTAGAACACACACATACATAAGCGACGAAACTCATATGGTTGCCTTTTACCAAAAACTCTAACTTTGCCAGTGTATGTGTAAGAAAGAGTAACAAACAAAATCATGATTTCTTCCTTAAGTACCTTAAACAACCTTCATGTCTATTTACACCAAAGATAAACGTATAAAGTTAACTTTACAATTTATAAAGGAAGAGAGCGGGATTGTTCCATCTAAGAACACCCACATCGGTGAAGGGTATCTCACCAATATAAAAATTAATTTTTAAATAAAAAATAACTTAAATCAATCATAACATGACAGGTGTAGAAAAGGTATCTAAAAACTTGAGGATCGATTCTCATCTGGGGACCGTTCCTCTCTCTCTCTTCTCCTTTTCTATTTTTTCTTTATTTTAATCTGAGGACCGGTCCTCAATGAGCACCAATGTGGATGCTCTAAGCACCTTACATGACTTTCTTCTTCTCCAAAAACGTCTTCAGATGCAAAAACTTGCACTACAAGAAAACAAGCATTTTACTAGGGACAATTTCGTGGCAAATTCGTCCTAAATAGGAAGTCCCAACGATTTTGCCACGAAAGTGCAATCGTCGTTAAATGATCGTCGCGAAAGCAACTTCGTCGCGGAATCGTCGTTAAATTTGGGGAGTGAGAAAATTCGTCGTTATATATATCGTCGTAACATCGTCGTTAATTGGCGAGGGAAGGCAATCGTCGTAAATTTGTGGTAAATTGAATTGTCGTTAAATCGTGGCAAACGGGAGTTCGTAGTTAATTCGTGACAAAGGAAAGTCGTTGTAAATTCGTGGCAAATGTGATTCATCGTTAATTCGTGGCAAACTAAATTCGTAGTGAATTCGTGGCAAAAACAATCGTGGCAAATTCGTGGCAAATAAAATCGTGGCAAATTCGTGGCAAACAAAATCGTGGCAAATTCGTGGCAAACAAAATCGTGGCAAATTCGTAGTAAAGTTATAATTTTAAATAAAAAAAAACATTAAAAAAAGGATTTAAAAATTAAAATGAAAATTAAAATTAAAATAAAATTTAAAACAAATATTATAGGTTTTTAATAAAATTAAAAAACTACTCGACGACATAATCGAAATCCGGGATCGCCCGAGCTTCTTCAGCAGCTTGAGCCGCAAGACGGCGTGATTCGCGCTGTTGCTCAGTCAAGTCTTCCTCCTCTGTCGCATGGCTTGGCCCGGCTTGTTCAGCTGCCGCTCGTCGTCTCCGCTTCTCTTGCAAAAGTGCGGCGATCTGAGGATTTCCCACCGCCATTATCTCGAAGATAGCGTCGTACTCCGAAAGTTCAGCTTTGACTTGTTGCTGATATTCTGATTGAGTTTGTTGGAGACTCGCTATCTTGGCACGTAAGACGACAGGATCATCTTTGGGAGACCGTCGAGGGGCAAAAGACGAAGCAGATGGGACATTATGAATAGATCCCATCCCTACGACTTTCCCCTTTCTCTTAGGAGCAACCTACATTTTTAAAAATAATCAATTAATATGATTATAAAAAAAAACTATTATTAAAAAAATTATAATTTTTATTATAAGTAAATACCTCCTCGTAGATCCGATCGATGTCGGGAGTGGTTAACCCTCCGGATTGCACCGAAGAACCGCCCGGTGATAACTGAGACATCTGTGACTCTCGCTCGGCAATCTTCGATGTGACATCGTTGTAGATCCTCTCGGCTTTGTCCGAGACAAAGAAACCCGACGCCTTCTTCCGATGTGTCTTCGCAAAAACTTCCGTCATCGGAGGCAAAACACCTCCGTTTTCGGATGCCTACATTTTTTGTAAACTTGTTAATTAGTAAAAATTTT
>JAHZTW010000001.1:384402710-384434361 GCA_020283515.1 Alliaria petiolata
CCAATTGAACAATGATGACCTTTCTGCGGCACCCAATCGAAATATTGGAACTGGTGCTTTCCCGTTGCTTGAAAGATGCAACTCATTCCTCGAACAAAGGTAAGGCAAGTCCTGTCTTGATTTTACGTTGTCTTTGGTTCTCCCCTTTACGTTTAGCACTGTATGCATGATGTTATCAAAAAAGTTTTTCTCAATGTGCATGACATCGAGATTGTGCCTAAGAAGATGATCTTTCCAATACGGAAGCTCCCAGAAAATACTTTTCTTATGCCAATTGTGATGCTCCCCATATCCAACTGGCATATTCGCTGTACTGTGCCAATTTCCACCTCGGACGACTGTTTGCTGTGCACCGTAATGATCAATTTGCGCTTCTAAATTTGCCCCGGATACACATACAGGAGGAGGAACACGGACAACTTTGTTCTTTCTAAATAACCGCTTGTTTCTTCGGTATGTAAGCGACAAGGGTAGAAATCGGCGGTGACAATCAAACCAACTTGTTTTTCTACCGTACTTCAATTGAAATGCTTCTGTTCGATTCAGACAATAAGGACAAGACAACCGCCCATGCGTAGTCCACCCTGATAGCATCCCGTATGCGGGAAAGTCACTTATTGTCCACATAAGAACCGCCCGCATCGTAAAATTTTTCTTCCTTGAAATATCATACGTACGAACCCCATTAAACCACAATTCATTCAACTCCGCTATTAGAGGCTGCAAAAACACATCAAGGGATCGCTTCGGATGCTTGGGACCAGGGACTAATATACTCATGAATAGAAATTCTCTTTGCATGCACATGTCTGGGGAAAGGTTGTAAGGCGTTAAGATTACGGGCCATAAAGAATATTGCCTACCAGACATACCAAATGGACTAAATCCATCTGTGCAAAGACCAAGATATACATTCCGTTTCTCTCTAGCAAAGTCGGGGTGTACCGTCTTAAAATGTTTCCACGCTTTTGCATCTGACGGATGATTGACCTCCCCATCTGTCTGCAAATGATCAGCATGCCATCTCATGGATGCAGCAGTCCTTTCCGAGTGATACAATCTTTTCAACCTATCAGTTATTGGAAGATACCACATCCTTTGGTACGACACCCTATTACGACCAGCACCTTGCGGTTTATACCGTGGCTTGTGGCAAAAACGACACTCCTGCAACTTGTCATCATCTTTCCAATAAATCATGCAATTGTCTACACAAACGTCTATCATCTCAGAAGGTAACCCAAGACTATAAACCAACTTTTGTATCTCATAGTAACTCTCAGCAGCTAAATTATATTCAGGCAAAATCCCCTTAATCAAATCAGCCCAATCATCCATGCAAACCTCACCTAAGTTATGATCAGTTTTAATGGTCATCATCCTAGCTGCCAAAGACAATTTAGAGTGCCCATCTCTACATCCATCGTAGAGTGGCTGATTTGCAGCATCTAACATATCATAAAATTTCTTGGCATCTAAATTGGGTTCCTCGTCGTAAATATTACTATCATGACCAGCAGCTAGAAATGTACCCGTGTTTTCATGAAATGCATCTGTAACCATCTCATGAATCCTATCATGATCACCATATTCACCATGATCATCAACTTGATGCACATTATATGACTCAGCATCAGCATTAACTGCTTGGTTATTACCGCTACTACTAGCAGCATTTCCCCCATGCCCTTCTCCATGATTATACCAAATATAGTAGTGCGGAAAAAACCCTCTATTTAAGCATTTCCCCCATGCCCTTCTCCATGATTATACCAAATATAGTAGTGCGGAAAAAACCCTCTATTTAATAGATGCGACCACACTTTTGAGATACGAATAAATTTCCTATTCATGCATTTTTGACAAGGACAGTACATCATACCCCTTTCAACGGTAATTTGCAAACTTCCCGCCTGATACATGAATCCTTCTAGCCCATCTCGAAACTCCCTCGTCAGCGATCCCTCCGAATCTTTACGATTATACATACAACTTCGTAATTCGTATATTAACATTTTTTTTTTTTAGTAAACGAATATATTGAAAAAGTGTTTAGAAAGTGTTTTTTTTGGTGAAAACGTTTTTTTTTTAGGTGAAGAGAGAGTTTGTTTTTGTTTTTGTAATTTTTCTAATGAAGTGTTGCTTCTATATATAGGCTTTTTTTTTTTTTACATCGAATTACCAACGAATTACCAACGAATTAACAAGGAATATTTTCGTGGCTAAAAAACCAGTAAAACACGTTTTCATCTAACTTATTTTCCTCCCAAATACGTCGTTAATTTACTTCGAAATACTTTCTCGGTAATTCGTCGGAAATTAACGACGAAATTCCGAGGAATCCACGTCAGCCATGTTTCCTCGCTAATTCGTCGTAAATTTACGACGATTTAGCGACGAAGTATATTTTCGTCGTTAATTCGTCGTTAATTCATTGGAATTTACGACGATTTTACAACGATTTATTTTCGTTGCTCTTTCCGACGAATTACCGACGTTTTTAATTTTCCTCGTACATTCCTCGTAAATTCGATGCTAATTTACCACGAATTTATTTCCTCGCAAAAAATCGTGGCAAACGTCATGTTTTCTTGTAGTGTTGGTTTTATGTTCTCCTACTTGTATGTTTAGTAAGTTCTTAAATGGTCAAATAATTTATATTAAAACGTGTAATGAAAACTTTTGTGTATGTTTATACATCCACTCAAATTTAGGAAGTCGTCATACACATTTAGGAAGACCTTCCGTTAAACATTTAAAATACATTTTTCAGAATTTATGAATGTCTTATAATAGTCAATGAAAATCTCTTAAAACTCTAAGAAGTTTAAGAAGTTTTTTTAATAATTTTAGAAAGTTTTTTAACATTTTAGCAAATCTTTCTAAACATTTAGGAAATCTTTTTAAACATTTAGGAAGACCTTCCTAACATTTGATGAAAGATTTTTTTGAAAGAAATTCTGAATTCTTGCTAAAATTTTAGGAAAACCTTTGAAAATTTTAAAAGGTTTACAAAGCATTTCTAATATTTTCGGAAACTTTTCATATGTTTTAGTTTTGGTTCTTTTTTTTTTTTTGTGGAGATGATTTATAACTCTCAACTTGTTATTTACAGGGAGAATTTTGATGGTAGTCACAGTATAATATGGAGTAGATTTCTCACTGCACAACGAGCTGACATTGAAGGAGCTGTAGCTTATATTGTCTCTGGTTTGTTTTCATTTCTAGTGAGTTGGAAAAAAAATAGACAAAGGTTGAACTCTTATAAATTACCTGCTATGAGCATTTTATCTCGTTATTTATGGTAATAGTCTGTATAAATTAAAGAATGTGTACATTTAAAACTAGTATGCCTTTCGAAAGCTTTCGTACAAATTTAGGAAGACATTCCTAAACATGTATTAAGCATTCCTAAATAAAGAATTTTTCTTGAATATTTCATAAATCCTTGGTGAAACAAATGTGAACTACTATTGTATAAAAGTGAACCTGTGAAAGAAACTAAATCATCAAAGACATCAATTTTTGTTCTTCACTGGTATGAATCTCCTTTGTAGTGATTGACCATACATGAAAGGAGAAGATCCAAGAATTTGGTAGCAAAGTTATATCCATTGTATGTAATGTTTTGGAAAACTTGCTTGCCCTTCTCCTTTGTGATTGTTGTCTAAAATACACTTAAAGGCTAAATATTAGACAAATGCTAATTGTAATGGTCTGTATAAATCAAAGGATGTGTGCTTTTAAAATTAATACGCTTTTAGGAAGCCTTCATATCAAATTAGGAAGACATTCCTAAATATATATGAATCATTGCTAAATTTAGAAGCTTTTTAAAATATTTTTGAAAGACTTTGAAGAAACTTATGTGAACTACTATTGCATAAAAGTGAACTAGTGAAAGAAAATAGATAATCAAAGACATCAATTTTTGTTTTTTTTGTTTTATTCTTAGAAAGACAATAAGTGACAAAGTAAAAAAAAAAATAGAATGATATTTCGGAAGCCTTTCCTAAACATATAGGAATCCTTCCTAATTCGTATGTTCAAAACGTTTTGTACATATTTTTGTTCTTCCATAAGCAAAGCGTTTGTTCTTTGTTTTAAGTATGTATTTTTTTCGATTCTCGCTTTGTACATAAAACAGTGAAACTGATTCCTAACATTCATTAACATTACAAAACACTAAACATATGCATTGATTCAAAAACAGAAGTTTGATTTGGGGAACTTGAACGTCTTGAGCCTCTGAAGCAGAATGCTAAACAGCACCAACATCCCGGAGAGAACCTCTCGGTAATGTTGTTGATGACTTGTTGGATGTAGTTGTAGCTGGCGAACTGGTTTATGGCCGTTGTTGAGTTTGACTCCTCTCCCATGTTGAAATGCAGCGAGATCTTCACAGGGTATGAATTCTCATTACATTTTCACCTATTAAAAAGAAAAGAAAGTTTTTCAATGCTTCTTAACGATTTCGGACGACCTTCCTAAACTACTATGAATCCTTCTTTAAAATTTATGTTTGTTTTAAGGGTAGAATGAGAAAGAAAAGAAACAAATATCAAGTTTTGCACTGCAATTATTTCTGTCTAATCTCAAGCTCTTAAGCAACAAAAGTGCTTGAGATTACAAATTCTTCTTGAAAATTAAATAGGCCTTCCCGAATTGAAAATCCAGGAATGTATCTTCCTGTTTCAGTGCTCAAAAACATACATGATTTTACTAGAAAAAACTTATCTTCTCTTCCAACCAAATCACATCTAAATGCTTAAGATGCAGAACTGAGCAAATAACATTAATATACTAATCTCTTTTTGCACCCTTTGTGCCAATATACTTATCTTATCACATTATCACATAATGATCATTTATCAAACAAACATTAAGATTTTATTTTTTTCTATGAATCAGCTACTATGCAATAGCTTTCAAATGCAAAAGCTTTGACAATCTACATTTCTGATATGCTTCCTAAATGTTTCGGAAAGTCCAAAACCCCTCAAAAGATTGAAAATCTACGTTCACACATTACTCTTAGCCAACATATCTAACATAGGTGAAACATATGCAACTGCGACGATAAAACAATGCCCCGGTTTGGATTTAGGCACACTCAATACAAATCAAGTTATTGGTTCACGAAAAACGGCTCAAGTCACATTTTAGAAGCTTAAATACTCTCTTAGTCAAAACCAAGACAACAGTTCAAGTACTAGCATCAACTGAAACAAAACTAAGGGTTCAAAATATTACACAAGCGATAACTAAACAAACATATCGTTACAAAAATGCATCAGAAATTATAAAATTATAAAACAGAAAAGCAAATAAATTGAGAAGAAAACTCATGTACACCAACCGGAATTACCACTTGCTATGCAAATGTATAAAAGAAAGCTTAGTTCGATACCGAACTGTCAAAAGATTGGATATACAAACTTTTTATATAAAAAATCATCAAATAGATTAAAGAGAGAAGAGAGGTTAACATATTCAGAAAACTCATCCAAGCTTGTAAACTTATTCAAAATACTTTTGTATTAGAAAGAGAATAAGACATAGTTAATATAGTTCACTTGGTTTTATTAGCACGAAGTATCTGATTCACGCAAACTCCATGATCAGATAAAACAAACCGAAGATTGTTAAAATTTATGAAGCCTTTCCTAAACCACAACAAAAAAAATCGCACCAAACTATATGAATCTGGTTTCTTCCTTAACAAAAAAAATGAGAAGAAGGAGAGTTTACGTCAAGGAAAGCAGCATCGAGGTATGAAACATTGATCTCCACTGAAACTCCTGTCTGTGAAACTCCGGTTGTGTAAATTACAGTATATCCAATCACATCCACCAGAGTCGCCGTTGCTCAGCCGTGTAAGAAATTGCCGACGTTTCTTTTTCCTCAACCAAAACGCCCAGATTTATTTATTTTCTTTTCCGAAATCGAAATCAGAGGGAAAATGAAAAATTAGGGATTTTACCAGGAGAGAGATATGGTGGGACTTTCATGGAGCAGACGATTCGACCAGGTTCGATGAGATCAACTTTAATACCTTTCGTTACAATCGCTCGATGAATCTGTGAGGTAAATTCACCATTTTCGATTCCTTTTCTTTGCCGTCTTCATCTTTCTCGACTCGTTCTCCTTCAAGATACTGCTTAACCGATTCAAGCATCAAATTCGCATCAATCCGAGCGATCCGACGACGAGATGAAGTTCCGACGACGAGACGAAGTTTCGACGACAAGACGAAGACAGGTTCCTACGACCAGTCACCAGACGACTTCCGACGACGATCATTCTTTTTCTTTTTTGTTTTCCAAATGTTGTCCAGGGCGTTTATTCATAAAAGAGGGGCTTTTTTGTCAATGTTTAATGAAAAATGTTATCATTGGAAATTTTCAAGCGTGTGTGTTAGTTTTGAACTAAAAACTTGTTTTTGTGGTAAATAAGAGAATTGCCCTTTTTACTATATGGATGTTATGATGATTTTATTTTCTTACAAAACTAAATTTAAAAAAAAATATGAGAAAAATATAGTGTTTAAAAAAATAATTAGTATGATATATTTTTGGTAAAAAATAGAAAGAAAGACAATATCTTCATAAATTAAATGATATTTTCTTCATAAAGAAAGAAAATATTTATAATATTATTTGTTTTTAATATATTAAACTATTTTAATATTTTGAATTTTTGATATAATATTTTTAACTTCTTATCAAGTTTAAATATTTATATTATTTGGTTAATTTATATGATTCTACTAACAAACCATATTAAACCAAAAAAATATTTATAAATATCAATGACTATTAAATCAAGCTTCTTACTTTTACAGTTTTTTTTTTTTATCATTTAAGTTCTTTTTATAATGATTTTTGAACCATCAACACATCCTCATTTCTAATGTGGGACTTTTTAAAACATACTCATATTTATTAATCATTTGAGTAACTTATATTCATTTTAAAAAATTCGAATTATAACACATGTATAAAAAATAATCTATATATTTTTTACTATATGGATGTTGTGATGATTTATTTTTTTACAAACCTAAATTTAAACAAAAATAAGAGAAGAAATATAGTGTTTAAAAAAATAATTAGTATGATATATTTTTGGTAAGAAATAGAAAGAAAGAGAATATCTTCATAAATTAAATGTTGAATTATGTATAAATAAATGATATAAGGAAATTAGTCATAAATTATATCTTCATAAATTAAATGGTTAAAGGCATATAATGTAATTAATCTAATCAAAAAAGGAAATTTGTATTAAAATAATGGGAGAATAAGTGTGGTGGTGACACATCAGCAAAATGGTACCACTGTAAATAGTTCAAAAAGTAAGCCTACTCTCTAAAAATGTTACATATTGTCTTCTAAGGGGGGGGGGGTTATTGGGAGATGGATTTTAAAGAATTTTTAAAATTTTGAGATTCCATCATTATTGGTTTATAGATTCTTAAAATCCTAATAGAATCCATTGTTATTGGTTTAAAGATTTTAAAATTCTATCCAAAATTCTTGTTATTTAAAAAGTTTGGGTTTTAAAGATTTTATGATTCTATTAAAATCTTGTGTTATTGGGACAAGGATTTTAAACATTTTAACTCATAAAACAAGATTTATCAAGATTTTCAAAATAATACCTATATAGCTTAGATTCTCAAAGTCATTGGAACTAATTTGATAGATTTTCTAAATACACAAACTCTTTTCAAATCTAACAAAATTTAACAAATCTATCAACTCTTAAAATCAATCAAAATTTTATGAATCCATCTCCCAATAACCCCCCCTAAATCAGCTTAAATTTTTCTAACGTATTATCCCCCTTGTACTTTTCAATAACAGGTTAACCAAGGCATTTTCCCATATTTGATTAGTTCCCTAGAAGACATCATTGGAAACACATTAATTTTCCAAATCAAGGTGACAACCTACAATCATTCTCCAAAAAATCCCAGTTTCACAGTTGCAAGGATATCTAACAATACAGATCATGCACAAGTGAGTTTGCCCACTCTCTCACTTTTACCAAAATCATCTATTCTTTTGTTACATAGAATCTAAATCAAACATTCTTTAATAATTAACAGCCCGCTTTCTCAACGATGACCGTGCGACAAAACGACGTTGCGGGTTCTACAAACTACAATTTCAACAACGCGGAAGCTGGCCCAACTTTTACTATTCCTGGTTTAGGGAACATTAAGCAGAATCAGCCACGTACTTAAGACTATAAAGTACAAGCCATGGTCTTTCAACCCACTTCAAGTCTTGCGCAATTTTTATCCCACCTTTTTGTACGGTTCTGTGTTTTTTGCTTCATGCATTTTCCTTTTCGTTGTTCCCTTACTTAAACAAAAGAACTCAATGTTTTAAGATCTATCAGAGAATAAAAAATTATATATGCATAACAAAGTGTTCTGGAAATTAATTATCGTATAATATATCTTCTGTCCGATCCGTACAAAATCCCATGTGGGATTTGATCTTTACCCTAAAAAAATGTAAAAACACAAAACTACCAAAAAAAACAACGTTAACTATTCAAGGGACGAAATCAAATCAACGTAAGGGGTACTATAATTTCTAATAATCATATTGATAATCATACAACCATCTCACTACTCATCCTCAATCTCCAGACCGTTCTAATAAAAACCATTCAATTAAAAAAGTGACATTATCCAACTACAAACTCAATTAATAATCACCCAATTAAACAACCCTTAACATCAACAATTACAAATACCATTCTAATTTACAATCCGCATAGAATAATTTGAACGTTTCAAACCGTTAACCACAATGAGTTAAAATATATTATACTCACCTTTAATGAAATTAAAAAAATGTATTAAAAGAATTAATAAACATATTTCTTAATAAACCAATGTTAAAAATTACTAGAAACAACAAATAAAATCTCTAATGCTGCTCACATATTTTATTAGTTAGTTTCAAAAAAAAAAAAAAAATCAACGACTAAGGTTTCACTCTTCAAAGAAAAAATATCCCACTTAATGAATTAATTATTATAGATTTCAAAGCAAGTGTAAATTGATTGAATCAATATTACAACGTCCTCCTCATTAAAGGTTATTACCAATTATGATCTTCACATCTGCATACAATTTAAAATAAAATCTTTAGCCGTTAGGACTACGAAATCAATTTCTAACACAATTCAAAAATTCACAAATACAGGAAAAGAAGAAGAACAAACATTAGAGTTGGGAACAATACGCTGTAATATAACAGATTCATGCTGGGGAAGAAGCTGTTAAATATGAAACACCACCCATTATTGCTCTTGGAATAAAAAAACGCGGTTTACATAATGTGACAAATTACATGTGTATTTCTTGAACTTCCACAATTTAAATATTAGCTATACAATAGTATTCATTTGCGTCATTTAAATTACATAATGTCCGCTCCATCCAAACTATTATATACAAAGACAATCACATTAAATTAATAAAACTGGAAAAAAATAAATGCGTATAAATGTAGGTTTGTTATTGGTTGTAAAAACAAATCAATAACAACGTTCTAATTTGAAAGAAAACAAGGTTGAGAACCAAACTATATTATTCTCCTAAAATGACAGGCATAACAAAAATAAATGTTAATATATGAGAGTGTCTTCGGACAACCTATCATTTGTCACAAAAAATGACCTTTACAAGACCATTACGTAGACCATTACGTAGAAAATTAAACCAATCGTATTTCTTTAGGAGTCTAATCTTCTGCTACTGCCATTAAGATGGCTTTCTCTGAATGCTAAAACAAATTAAGGGAGACACCTTTAGAGTGGAGTTTAGTGACCTATGTGACTCCAACACTGTAATATAATTGCGGATGAACAGAAAATATAAAGGAAACAACGAAAAATAACAGAATTTGTAATTTTGAACAAAAAAAATAGATCTATAGAAAAAATTATCAGAATATAAATAAAAAAACAAGAATAAAATTAACAAACATATAAATGAACAATATATAAATAAAAAAATTGAATTACCACAAAATATTATGCATTTTTTAATATCAAATATAACAATAAAATAAAATAATTTTTAAAACACATCCGCGCGTAGCGCGGACACTCACCTAATTTACATATAAAATATCAAAAAGATATTGACAATCACTTTGTGCAAATTGGAAGTAACAAATTTACACGTAATCAGAATTTGTAAATTTTATTTTTGATTTTTTTAAAAATAGAAAAATATATAAAAAGTAATAACTCATAGATAAAAAATAATATAATATATGTAAATACTTTTTTGAGTAATTTTGCCATCTAATCGCACCTAACTTGCTTTATCATTCAAATACATTGGATAAATCGCACTCCAAATTGCATACAATATTTCTATTGATTTGACAAATCATATCACACACAAACTGTGTCGTTCCCTCATTCAAATCGAAATCTCATCCTAAATCATAGTAGCATTCGGAGCGGCAATGTGGTTTGGTTCTAGTGTAGTGATCCTAATCGAAGAGTCATCACCAAGAACTGGACTAGACCAGCTGGTTTGACCGAGAATCGTTTGTTAAACCGAGTTTGGATAAAGATAAAAACTCAGATTTAAGTTTTTTTTTTTTGAACCAACAGAAATTTTTATTAATTAAAGCTCATTTAGAAAGAGCCCATTACACGAGGGGAAGAACAATCGTTTGTTAAACCGAGTTTGGATAAAGATAAAAACTCAGATTTAAGTTTTTTTTTTTTGAACCAACAGAAATTTTTATTAATTAAAGCTCATTTAGAAAGAGCCCATTACACGAGGGGAAGAACAAAGCTTAGCCTTTGCCATGGCATCCGCTTCACAGTTGAATTTTCTCGACACGAAGAGGAAAGAAACAGAGAGCAAACAACTAGAAATGTTAACTATGTCGGCGACAATCCCGTAGATTTCCTTCGGTATGTTGCCTAAAGAGATGGCTCGGATGAGCACTTGAGAATATGATTTAAAGCAGATTTTGGTGAAACCACAAAGGGTGCCTTGGTTTAATGCCTCCCGCATTGCCAGAGCTTCGGCCATGAGGGAGGAGGAGACAAAGCTCTGGATTTTCGATCCCTGCTGGATACGGTTTTCCGATCGATCCTTGAAGATCCATGCAAGTCCCGACGTTTTGTCTTCCGTCCTCCAGGCCGCATCTGTGAAGCAGAAGATCTCGGCTTTCCCGTGTTGATTTGCGTTGAAAGAGTGAGGTCTCTCTGTTGATGTGTCTCTGATCTGAGGTATGATCTGTGCTGAGATCCATTCCTTTGCGTCCTTTGATGCTTTTTCAATCGTTTCCTCCTCTGAGAAAGCTCTTTTTTCGAAAAGCAGGAGATTCCTGGAGCTCCAGAGGGCCCAGCAAACCCATGGGAAGAGCAATCCTACTCCAAGTTCGGATTGAATTAGGCATTCCTTTTTCTGGATGATGAAGGGAGCTTCGGAGAATAGAGTGAATCTTGCTGTTTCTATGACCTCTCTGTAGGGGGCTAATCTCCAGACCTTTTGTGCGAACTCGCAATGGAGGAGTAGGTGCTCGACCGATTCCGGCTGATCACACCTAATACACATGGAACTCCCAGATAATCCTCGCCGTGCTAACGATTCTCCCACAGGTAACGCTTTCTGGAGACATTTCCATAAGAATAACTTAAGTTTTGGTGAAAAATTCCCTAACCAGATATTCCGCATCCAATCGAACCCTTGGATATGGGGGTTCGGTGTTTGTGTGGATAGCTCTTCTTCTTTAGCAGAATGATATCCTGCTTTCGTTGTGTAGATTCCCGATTCGCTGGGAATCCAGATGTATCTATCTTTTTCTCCCGTTATACTTGGCTTGATACAGAAGATCTCTGTAGACTGGTTTGGGAATTCATGTTCGACCGCCTCTTTGATCCAATCTTTTTGTATTTTTGTTCATCAGATCAGAAACCATAAGATCCTTTGCATCTTCTCGAATAGGCCCCATGGGGAGCTTTACCTGAGAAAGGGAGGTCCACGGTTCCAGCCATGCTTTGGTAGATTCTCCATCCCCAATGATTTTCCCCAAGTTTGGTTTCAGTAGATCTCTGCCTTGTATAATTCCTCTCCACCCATGTGAATATAAGTTTGTAGCCGAAGCTTTCAGAAAGTCATGATGGGGGAAATACTTTCCTTTTAAGATCCTTGTGAGGAGGCTCTGTGGTTTAAGGAGAAGACGCCAAGCTAACTCTCCGAGAAGGCTTTATTGAAGGAGACAATATCTCGAAAACCAAGCCCTCCTCTCTTCTTTGACCACGTAAGTTTTTCCCAAGGTAGCCAGCACATTTTCTTCTTTTCCGGCTTGTCATCCCACCAAAATCTAGTAAGAGCTGACTGGATTCGTTTGCATAGGCTCAGGGGAAGAAGGAAACATGACATTGCGTATGTTGGTATAGCTGTCAGCACTGCATTAAGGAGTATCATCTATCCAGCACTAGAAAGGAACCTTGAAGTCCAGCTGATAGTCGTTGCCTGATCCTATCCACTATATAGGTAAACAGATCTTTCTTTCTCCTTCCAAAGTGTTCTGGTAGACCCAGATACTTCCCAATACCTCCTTCATTTTGTATATCCAAGGCATTCTTTACTAGTACTTTGATTTCTGGGCTTGTCTTTGCTGAAAAGGTGATAGATGATTTGCTCTTATTGATTGTCTGACCCGAGGCTTTTTCATAGTCCTGTAGGATCTCCAGTAGAGTGTTGCAGCATCTTATGTTTGCTTTACAGAAAAGCATCGTATCATCTGCGAAGAGCAAATGGTTTATTTTGAGGCTCTGTCTTGCCACTGCTATCCCCGGGAGTGTTCCTCTTATCTGAGCGTTACGACACATACCGGAAAGGACCTCGCAACATATGATGAAAATGAAAGGGGAGAGAGGATCTCCTTGTCGAATTTCGCGATGTGGGATCACTAGACCCTGTGCTGAGTCATTGATCAAGAAGGAATATGAGACTGTTGATATGCATTGGATAATCCAGGTAATCCACTTTTCATGGAATCCAAATCTTCTCAGAACTGTTTCCACAAAGTGCTATTTGATTCGGTCGTAGGCTTTGCTCATGTCGGACTTGATAGCCATTGAAACATGTTTCTCCGCTTTTGAACTCTTTAGGTAATGTAGAATCTCGTGGGTAATTAGTACATTGTCAAAGATTGCCCTGTCTTTGACGAATGTTGATTGGTTTTCTGAAATGATATCCTCCAAAACTGGCTGAAGTCTTTTGGATAAAACCTTATAAATAATCTTGTAGGTTACATTGCAGAGGGCAATTGGCCTGAAGTCCGAAACTTTACGTGCTCCTTGCGACTTGGGGATGAGTCTGACATGTGTTTTGTTTATTGATCTTTGTAGCTTGCCTGAAATGAAGAATCCCTGAACTTCACTAATTATTTTCGGGGCCACTGTATTCCAATTAGTTTGGAAGAAACTGGCTGAGAAGCCGTCTGGTCCAGGGACCTTATCTGCATGGATGGAGAATGCAGCCACTTTTATCTCCTCTGGAGATGGGATGCTGATGAGAGAATCATTTGTAGCCTGGGAGAGACAGGGATGAATGGCCTTATTGACTACCGATGTACCATCAAAGCCAGTAGCAGTGAAGAGTTCTTGGAAGTAGGATTCGATAACTTGCACAGTCTGGCGTTCCTCATGAACAGCTTGACCCTGATGGTTTTCTATGACAGAGAGTTTGTTGCGAGCTTTCCTGCCTTTTGATACCGCATGAAAGTAACCCGTATTCTTATCTCCCAGGTTGAGCCATAGCTGTCTACTTCGTTGTTTCCAAAATTCTTCTTCCGCCTTATAAGCTTCTTCTAACTTATCCTGTAGGGTCTTTAACAGAAGTTCATCAGGTTGGGAGCTCGACATTACCTCATCAGGTAGGAGCTTTGAAGCATTGATTTCTTTATGATTATTGACATGGTTTTCTTTAATCCATTTAGAGATTGCATGGCGGCATCTTACGATCCTTTGCTCCACTGGCTGATTTGGTATAGCCTTCCACGTATCCTGAATTAGCTTGGTTACATCCGGATTATGTCTTAATCTTCTGTCGTATCTAAACAATCCCCTGGCTTTTTTCTTTGTAGGATCCATATAGGAGATGAGTGGCCGAAGATCAGATCCTTCGAACTTCAGATAGACACTTCTACTGGCCGAGAATTCCTCCACCCACGGGCTATTTGACATCGCCCTGTCAAGCATGTTGTGTATATAGTGATTATGGCGGTGTCCTCTCCAGGAAAGGGGGTTCCCCGAGTGCTTCAGATCGAAGAGGTCACATTGAGCAAGGAAGGCTCTAAACTCGAAGAAAGATCCTTCTGCTCTGGTAGGTCCTCCAGATTTCTCACTGTTATCAATTATTTCGTTGAAGTCGCCTGTTAGGAACCAAGGTTCGCCCCTATTGATCCCGATAGAAGTTAGAGTTTCCCAGACTGCTTTACGTTTTGGTTGAGCTGGTTCTCCGTATACAAAGGAGGCCTTGAACTGTAGATTCTTAAACTCAATGTTTGTATCTATGAAGTCTTTACACCCCTTTAAAATCGTAACTTCGGTTTCCTTGTACCAGAACAAGGCGAGACCTCCTGCAGCATGTTCTTGGAGGGGTATAAGGAAGTGTGAATCGTATCCCATCCAAGCTAAGTCTTTTAGAACTTTTTCATCTGAATTTTTTGTTTCCATAAGGAAAAGTATATCCGGAGCATTAGTCTTGTGGATTTTCCGTAACCTTTGAATTGTTGATGGGTTCCCCAACCCACAACAGTTCCAGCTGGCTATGACTAAGGAAGAGGATTTGCCTTGACCCGAAAATCCACCTTTTTCTTTGTTATTGCAGGGATCAATGGTCCAGTTGTTGGAGCTTGCTGCCAGTTACTAGGTCCAGAGTTGCTTGGCCCGTTCGTTTGATTTAGACTATTTCTGCTAGTTGTAGGTATAGACGTGCTCTCTGAGAGTTGTATGGCTTGTCCTCTGGTTGCTGATCTTGCCTGTCTACCCAAAGTTTGTCTTCTGTTTGGAGAGTAGATCAGGTTAGGTACTCTTCTCTTCTTTGAGTTTGCTCCCGGCAATTTCAGCGGACTTACTTGGGTTCTTCCTGTCAGGGGAGGTCTTCCACGTCTTTTTCGAATTTGTACTGGTGGTACTTCGATTTCTCCAAATTCCTCCTCCTGGGGGACTTGTGTAAGCTGCCGCACTGTCTCCATGTGGTTGGCGTGTTGAGCTGATAATCTTGCATTTGCAATGATAGCTGCTGCAGTTTCCTCCACAAGTCCTTGTGCTTCACTCTGGATTACCCGTTGACATCTAGCAGCACTTTCCGTGGGGTTTTCAACACTAAGGTATTGAATGGTTTCTTCTCTGAGATCTTCCATTACTTCCTCGGTAGTGGGGATGGTATGCAGGGGAGGAGGGGTAGGGAGATCCTCTGGTTCTCCGTCAGGCCTCCTAAGCTGGTTCCTCACACTTGACGTCTCCGAGTCCCCTACCTCAGTTGACCTTCTGGGGGGATTTTTTTCCTTTCATAATTGTCGAGGAGTATTGGAGTTTGCATTCCGAGGTGAATGTTGCCTAAAAGCAGCAGATGTTGTCCTATGATGATTCGGGTTTTGTGAGAACTCTCTGTGGTAGGAAAGAGAATATTCTGGATTTGTTATTCTTCGTCTCTTATTCAGCTCTTGCGTAGATTTTGCAGGATCCTTCTCATCATATCTGCCTGGTGGGTGTCTTCTTTCACGCTGAGGGTGACTAGATATACGGTCTCCAAATGGCCTTCCATAACGGTCTCTTCGTTGGTGAAAATCAGGTATATGGTTTCTTGTTGGATTTCTGTTGAAGCTTTGAGATGGTTTTTCGTTCTCAATCCTTTGTTGTATCACATTATCTTTTAGGATATCCTTGTGGTTTGAAGACATTTCCGGTTCCCTCACCTGTAGATTAGGGTTTTGGGGGCAGCTAAGAGCATTGTGGGTTAGCATCAGGCATACCGAGCAGTGTTTCTCCAATCTGTCATATTCTAGATGGAGTAGTGCTTATTCTCCTGTAGAGAATTCTAGGACTGTCTCCTTTATCAGCGGTTTGAGCCCGTCGATGAGTACACGGATTCTGGCAGTAGTTTTGGCGATTTCCTTAGCTTCAACTTCACCAAGTTCTTGGCCAATGTTGTGGATCATTTTAGCATGCCAGTAGTGGAGGGGGGGTCCCTTGATAGTGATCCAGAAAGGAATATGTGAAGGGAAGGAAGCCGAGATTATCGGTTCCCATTTTTGGATAATGACCATCCAGCGAGCGAAGTGATACGGTCGATTCTCCAAATCTTTATGAGATCTTCTTCAAGCTCAAAGCGGAACTGGAAGCAACTGTGTCCGAGGTCAGAACCCACCGCTCGTCCTGTGAGATTCCATTTTCTTGTGAGGTGAGGGATTAGAGACCAGAGGCGCTGTTCTTTTGGATTAGTGAGCCTGCCTATGAGTGTTAGGGAGTTCTCCCGAATTAGATCAGATGTGTCCAGATCTGGAACCCGGATGCATTTGCAAAGGCCTGAGTCCTGAGTTGAGGCGACCCCTTTCCCTTTTTCTGCTGCTGTGAAACAGTAAGTCATTTTTGAGGGAAGCGAATGGTAGATCTGTTGGCAAGAATAGATCCAATGGCAGAGGTGTGCTAGAGACAGAGTAAGCTCAACGCACAAGCAAGCTTTTTTAGGTCGACCTTTGGGGTATAAACCGATGGTGAGGCTTGTAGTGTAACTGCGGGAATGGGACTTTTGATGTTTACTTTGATGCTCTAGGGGAGGAATCAAAAGGTATGTGGGTAGCTTTGATGGGAGCAGGGACTCATGATTTGATGGGGTGGGAGAAAAGCCAGGGCAGGGGAAGATTTAGGAGGAAGACTAGCTTACCGGCGATGACCTAGGAGGGACCCTCCGACCCGGGTCGGGGGTAGATTCGCGGCGGCGGGTCTCCCAAGGCAGTTTGAATTTTGAAAGTTTTCTAATTTGGGAAAAGAAAAGTAGATGGGCAGGGGTTTTGGTTATGGACCGATGGTTAGAGAAAAGTATGCGACCAATCTCGGGAAGCTCGCCTGGGAGAGAAATGGAGAACTATTTCTCACACTGTTCTTTGGTCTAAGCTCTCAGATTTAAGTTAAACCGTTAAATTTGGTGTAAAACCGCCAGAACTAGTGATTTGGGTCGACATCAAAACCTGATTCACATAACTTAAAACATAATTTTTATCAATTAGTGTTTTATTTAAATGACAATTCAATCAATTCTCTATCTGGAGGCGGTTTGTTGCTTGGGTCTTTCTCGGTTCTCATGTCTCTTGGTGTGCTGCAGCTTTAGCTGGTTTCTTTGGGGAAGATCGTGACTTGGTTTTGGTTCAGGCAGCTTTTATGCTTTGTTTTTTTTTTTTTTGCCTTTCGTTCAATTTTCCCTATCTTTGACCTTTGTTATATGGCTGCTTTGTTTAGTTTGTTAAAGTAGTAGTCTCCCTGTATTGGACTTTGCTTTCGAGAAATTTCATATTCTGCCGACTTTTGTTTACGGAAAATTTTGTTTTTCGTCGGCTTATGTAATCCACTCTTCTATTTCTCATTTGGAAAAAAAGACAATTAATTCAATCAATTCAATTCCATGTAGCCATCTCTTTTGTTTTCTGAAAAACAAAAGAAAAACTTTTCCTTATTGCCTAAGAGAATTTAGCATCACTAGTTTTAAAAGAAAGTTTTGACATTTTATAACTGTTAGTTTTTTTTTTTCTCTTCCTAAGATTATAATTCAGTCTATGCATTATTTTCTAGGCAATTCTTGTTCCATCTAGTGGTCAGTGTGATTTCATATTTCCTTTGAGTTTCGGGTAGATTTTATTATTTGAATATTATATATATAATATTACAAGGCAATCTTGCATGTGGCTTTAAAATACCTAGCTTTGTGTTAGAGTCGGGATTCGTATCCCCTCTAAAAAGCCCGACAAAATTCTGATCGGCCATTTAAAAACCCTATTGATTGGCAATCCCAACTTTAGGTCGGTTAGGAAAGGAACTTAAAAAAGGCTGACGAAGCTTATCCAGAGAAAGCGCCAGCTCGGCCATCTTTTGGGAAGAAGAGAAGGAACAAGGTCGGCCATCAGGGGACAAACAGGGGACAAACAGGGAAGATTCTTGGTCAATCTCCAAGTGGTTGGAGTTTCCATCAAAGGCCGACCTGAGGACATTTAGATGAGCCGACCTGAAGACATTTAGAGATGGCCGACCTGAGGACATTTAGATGAGCCGACCTGAGAACATTTAGATGAGCCGACCTGAAGACATTTAGATCAGCCGACCTAACGGCATGGCACAATCTGTCAGTCTCCACTCAGTCTGGAGACCCTGACAGCGCCGAGCCGCACTCTGACAGCGCCGTGCCGCACTCAAACAGAACCATGCCGTACTCAATCAGCGCCATGTCGCATGCGAGTCAGAGCGCAGACTCCACTCAAAATAAATAATATGTTTAAAATCGTCTTTAAATGTAAGACCTTCGATCAAATCGATATGGGCCGCCCGATATGAGGTGTGACCTCTATAAATAGAGGAAGAACTCGAAACAGAAAGGGATCAGTCTTTTTCTCACTCGAGAGCCCCCTTGTAATCGACATTTATTCCGACGATCGGAACTCTCAATAAACACTAAACAGCTCCGGCTATCTTAATCTCGAAAATCTCTTGAACAAAACCCATTAACTCTAATCTTCTTCTACTAAGGCGATTCGAGTTATCAAACAAACGACTAACTCTTATCTTCTTTTAGCAAGCCGATCTGAGTTATCACATTTGGCGCCGTCTGTGGGGAATCGTTCAAGGGAATCTTTGAGGAGATCAAAGATCACGAAGATGGCAAGCATTTCCGCACAAGTCGACACAAGAGCTATCAACACCGGCGAAGTCCAATCTGAAGACTTAGCAGCAGATCGGCCCGAAGAAGTCATCAACTCTGAACGGCTTCCTATTGCAGAAGAAGCCGATCAACGTCGGACCTTCGCCACGGTACGCGCCGACATGACGCCGGAAACGCTGAGTCTACCGAGACCACCCGCGTTGAGTATGGCCGACATAATGGAGAACTTCTCGGGGTAGATCCAGAAGGGAATTGATGAATGGCTCGACCTTCTCAGGACAGAGCAGACCGCATATCGCGACAACGTGGATATCATACTTAGGACACGTCTACCTTCGGGCACCGCCGGAGATAACGAAGAGACAACACCACCGTGCGACATCAGGACCAATCGGCTCGTCAACAACCTATTCGGAACAACGCCGACGACGGATCTACGTCGAGGTCAGGATCGATCAAACGCTCGCTCGAGGGTCACCGACCACACAGCCACTCTTACGCCGTCCGAAGCTGAACTCATAGACGAGCGGCTCGATAAAATGGACTCCAGAGTCCATAACGCAGTCACCACGGCACCCGAGTTGGAAAAAATTCTTCGGAAAACGGACCAAACACCATTTACGCCGACCAGCTACAATGGCAACGCCGACCCGGAAAGACATTTGGCAGCATTTAAGGTCTCTATGGGCAGAGCACGCGTATCCGAAAACGAGCAGGACGCATGTTTCTGTCAGTATTTCGTCGAATCACTGTCCGGGAACGCCCTAACGTGGTTTTCACGGCTACCGCCGAGCTCGATCGGTTCGTTCAAGGAGTTAAGAAAAAAATTCCTAACCCACTATTCGCTCTATATTGACACGACGACGTCAGAGCTAGATCTGTGGTCGTGCGTTCAAGGGAATACCGAGTCACTTCGCAGTTATCTAGATCGGTTCAGAGCAATTGTTTCTCGTTGTAGACTCCCCGACGAGATCACTCTCGGAATCTTGGTCAAGAACATGCGCGACGACCAAGCATTCTGCGATAAACTAAAAACCGGGAAGGTCAAAACCCTCGAAGACGCGCTACACAAGTCCTCCGGATATATCAGAATCGAGGAAGACAAGGCGGCCAAAGCAAAACGGCTGACCGACGACAAGTCTACGCCGGACAAAAGAACACGACCCGCCATCCAGGTCGGTCATCAAGAGCCCCGTCAGCATCAGGACGGAAGTGACAGGAACCGACGAAGCATAAACGCTGCATCTCGTCCGCCGGGTTGGAACAAGTACGACCGCAATAACCCTAAAATCATGGAGGATAAGGGAACATATTGCAAGTACCACAAGTCTTCCAATCACAACACCGATGACTGCCGGATCTTCTACAGTCTCTTGAAGAAAAAGTGGGAAGATGGGGGAGTTAAACTTCCCAAACCACGGAACCATGATCGGCGCCCCAACAACGACTCGAGCAGACACGTTGGACATGACGACGTAAGGAACCGAGATGATGATAAAACGCCTCCTCGTTCGCCTACCCGACGTCGAATCCACATGATTATGGGCGGACTCTTGTCTTGTACGGACTCGATCAACTCAATCAAACGACATGAACGCAAGGTTGCGAACGTGCCTGCCGATGCACCCACCCTCTTTACCGATAACACTCCCATCACATTCACGGAAAAGGACGCCCGTGGAATCGACCGACCTCACAATGATCCGCTCGTTATCTCACTAATAATTGGCGACGACGAAGTCTCAAAGGTTCTCGTCGATACAGATAGCTCGGTTGACCTGATTTTCAAAAACACTCTTCGAAAAATGGGCATAAAAGACTCGGAGATCCAGGTCGCACCGTCACCTCTCACCGGTTTCACAGGCGAGTCAATCTCGACGATTGGCACAATTCAACTCCCCGTTCGAGTCGGTGGCAAAACATCTATCGTCCAGCTCGACGTCATCGACCGACCGGCGATCTACAATGTCATCCTCGGTACACCTTGGATTAATTCCATGCGAGCTGTACCATCATCTTACCACCAGTGTATTAAAATGCCGATCAGAGGAAGCATTTTCACCATTCGCGGCGACCAAACGGTCTCGAGACATTGCTACATCGACAAGCAATGTGTCAGGAACAACTCTACGTTCATGATCGACAATGGCAATGACTTCGACCCACGAGTCATTCACCATGAGAAGCCGAAGAGTGACCTCGTCGTCCAGATAAATATTGACTACGAGCATCCGGATCGATGTGTCGGGATCGGCACGGAACTACTCCCTAGTACGCAGGACGAGCTTATCATTTTCCTCCAGGAAAATATTGCGACCTTTGCCTGGTCGATGACCGATATGAAGGGCATCGACCCGAGGATCACCAAACATGAGCTCTTCGTGGACGCCACGTTCAGGCCGATCAAACAGAAACGCCGAAAACTTGGGTCAGAGCGCGCCCAGGCTGTCCACGATGAAGTGGAAAAACTGCTGCAGGCCGGGTCTATTACCGAAGTGAAATACCCGGATTGGCTAGCCAATCCAGTGGTCGTGAAGAAGAAGAGCGGCAAGTGGCGAGTCTGCATCGATTTCACCAACCTAAACAAGGCGTGTCCCAAGGATAGTTTTCCACTCCCCCGAATAGACCAGCTCGTCGAGGCAACGGCCGGCAACGAATTGCTATCTTTTATGGATGCCTTCTCCGGCTATAACCAGATCCCCATGCATCCGGAGGACAGCGAGAAGACCGCATTCATCACGGATCGGGGTACGTATTGCTACAAGGTCATGCCCTTTGGTTTAAAAAATGCGGGAGCCACCTACCAACGTCTTGTCAACCGGATGTTCCGTGATCAGCTCGGCAAGATAATGGAAGTCTACATAGACGACATGCTCGTCAAGTCTTTGAAGGCCGACGACCACATATCACACTTGCGAGAATGCTTTAGCATACTTAACAAGTATGGCATGAAGCTTAACCCTGCAAAGTGCACGTTTGCGGTGACATCAGGCGAATTTCTTGGCTACTTAGTCACCCAGCGTGGCATCGAAGCTAACGCAAAGCAGATTTCTGCAATACTAGAATTACCATCTCCAGGAAACACGCGTGAGGTCCAACGGCTCACAGGCAGGATCGCCGCCCTGAATCGTTTTATATCAAGGTCCACGGACAAGTGCCTCCCCTTCTACCAGCTTCTGCGCGGCAACAAACATTTTGAATGGGACGACAAGTGTGAAGAAGCATTTCGACAACTCAAAACCTACTTATCAACGCCACCCATCCTCGCAAAACCGGAGAACGGCGACACGTTACTCCTCTACATCGCCGTTTCTAGCACGGCAGTCAGTGGAGTACTTGTTCGAGAGGATCAGAGCGAGCAGAAACCAATCTTCTACATCAGCAAGACGCTTGATGGCGCTGAGTTACGCTATCCGACCTTAGAAAAGTTGGCTCTGGCTGTCGTCATCGCCTCTCGGAAGCTACGCCCGTACTTCCAATCACACTCAATCGCCGTCCCTACAGGTCAGCCGCTTCGAACCATCCTCCAAAGTCCAACGCAATCAGGACGAATGGCAAAATGGGCCATTGAGTTGTCCGAGTATGACATCGAATACCGGAACCGTACCAGCACTAAGTCCCAAGTCTTGGCCGACTTCCTCATCGAGTTAGCACCCGACCTTACCAACGACGACTCATCGGCAGCCGAACTCTGGTCTCTATACGTCGACGGTTTGTCATCATGCCTCGGCTGTGGTATCGGCATTCAACTGCATTCGCCAACCGGAGAAGTCCTTGAACAATCCATTCGCCTCGAGTTTGCAGCGTCCAATAACGAGGCAGAGTACGAGTCATTAATTGCGGGACTCCGTTTAGCCCGAGGCATGAATGTCGATCATATCAAAGCTCATAGTGATTCCCAGCTCGTCGCAAAGCAGTTCGGCGGAGAATACGAAGCCAAGGACGAACGAATGGGTGCCTACCTAGCGCTCGTAAAAGATCTTTCAAAGGAGTTCAAAACTTTCGAACTTCTTCAAATCAACCGATCCGAAAATAAGGGAGCCGACGCGTTGGCAACCCTGGCATCCGACCAAGATTTCGCCTTGCGGGGTACTATCCCAATCACTGGAATCACTTCACCTAGTATCGCCAAAACTAAGACCGTCATCACTATCGCACTAACTGCAGCCGACGTCGCTTCCTTAACCGGCACACCAGATTGGCGAATTGAAATTCGAAAGTTTCTGGAGACAGGCGAGCTACCCGTGGAAAAGTGGTCGGCTCGACAACTACGCGCCCGCAGCGCAAAGTATACAATCGCCAACAACATCTTATGTCGCTGGACGGCCTCCGGAACGCTACTTACTTGCATCCACGGAGACGAAGTGCACCACGCCATCAAAGAAACTCACGATGGAGCTGGAGGTAACCATTCGGGGGGACGCGCGCTCGCCCTTAAGATCCAGAAACACGGCCTCTTCTGGCCGACAATGATGGAAGACTGCAACAAGTATGTGCAAAAATGCGAATACTGCCAGCGCCATGCTCCGATGATCCATCAGCCGACTGAGCTTCTGACATCGGCCATCCTTCCTTATTCATTCATGCGGTGGGCAATGGACATCGTCAGACCAATGCCATCGTCCCGCCAGCGCAAGTACATACTCATCATGACGGACTATTTCACCAAGTGGGTCGAGGACAAGGAGGTTCAGGATTTTGTCTGGAAGTACATCATTTGTCGCCACGGCTTACCTCATGAGATCGTCACGGACAACAGATCGCAATTCATATCCAGAAACTTCGAAGGATTTTGCGAACGTTGGAAGATCCGTCTCAACAAATCCACTCCTCGACATCCGCAAGGTAACGGACAGGCCGAAGCAACTAACAAGACAATCCTGGACGGCATCAAAAACGCCTCGACGCAAAGAAAGGTCTCTGGACCGACGAGCTCGACGGAGTCCTTTGGTCGCACCGTACGACAACGAGAACAGCCACGGGAAAGACTCCTTTCTCTTTAGCTTACGGATGCGAGGCAATGGTGCCTGCCGAAGTCAATGTTGGCATCCTACGCAGAACAATCCTTCCAGAAAACCACGACCTCAACGACGCAATGCTAGTCGACAACCTCGATGCACTCGAGGAAACGAGGAACCAGGCCCTACTCAGAATGCAGAACTACCAGAATAAAGCTGCCCGCTACTACAACAGGAAGGTCCAGAATTGACACTTCGACCAAGGCGATCTGGTCCTTCGGAAAGTTTACGAAAACACTAGGGAAATCAACGCCGGTAAACTCGGCGCTAATTGGGAGGGTCCCTACATCGTGACAACGATCGTCAAACCGGAAGTCTATCGGCTCGAAACCACAGCTGACGACGAAGTTCCTCGCGCTTGGAACTCCATGAGTCTCAAACGTTACTACTACTGAGGTCGGCATCATAAGACCTCACGCCAAAAAAAAAAAAAAAAAAAAAAAGAACTACGGAGCGGTTTGATCCCCGAAAGGGGTACGTAGGCAATCCGTCATACGGGTACAACTGCTCCCCCCAATCAAATAAGGGGGGACTTAATCCTTTCGCCACGTAAAAGCCTGGTCGGCTGTTCTTTCATAAACAAAAAAGAAAATCTTTCAAGCGTGAGCTCGGCCATCTTATATCGTCGTCTTTGTTAGATAACCGATTAGCCTAAGGCTGGGTCTGATCCACCCAGTTCGGCACAAAAGCCAAGTCCCCTTGCATGTGTTCTTACGCCACGTTTTCACCGTGTATAAGCCGACCTGATTCGCGAAATCTAGTCATATGGTACGTAAGCCGATCAGACTCGCAACCATATTCGACTTAGATTTTTCCTAAGTGGTATCGATAAAAACGCCGACCTGATTCGCAATCGATATTCACACTTAGGAAATAAAGTGGTACAGAAGCAACTTAAGCCGACCTGTTCGCATGTTCTGTATTCACACTTGATTTAAAAAGCTGGGTTCTGTTCCGCAATCTTGAGTCATGTATTATTATTTAGCCGACCAGGTCGCATCTTACAGCCGACTTAAGTATTTAAGTATTCAAAATACTGCCCACCAGATTCAAAGACTACAACCAACTTAAGGAAATATTTCTCAGTTCTTGAATACTGCCGACCCGTATCGCATATTCTAAACTTAGAAATTCAAGTCGCACGAACAAATTAAAGCCGATATCACATTGCCGAGACAATCAATTGTTAAAACGGAAATTCCATTCATTAAAACTTAAAATAGGTCTTGTTACACACATCCAAGTCGGCCACCCGAAAAACTTGGATCAAAAAAAAATAGAAGATGTGAAAACAGAAGCTACGATTTCACATCGGTTACAGAACGACTTGACGATGGATCAGTCCCCGAACTTCTCGACCGTCTCTTCGGTCCCTTCAGCTTCTTGATCGGCCTCCTCTTGTCGATTCTCGCCCATTTCTTTCTCCTGACCTTCAGAAGGAGGTGGAAGTGTCGGCGCAGCTGGCTGGGTAACGGTCACATTCGAACCGGTTGGCTCCGTCCGAACGATTGGTCTCTGCTCCCCAAACAACTCGTCAAGGGTCAGGGTTCTCAACTCACCTAGCTCAAAGTTAATTTCCTCGAACGCGTCTTGTTTGGCCTCCCATTCCCGAAGGGTGTCGGTCACCTTTTGCTTAACAGGTTCGGGAAGAGCGAGACCTTCTTTCTCGAATAAGCCAACAGCCTGGTCGGCTCCTTTCCACTGAGATGTGGTGGCAATGATGCGTTCGGCTTCTTCCCTTTGAGCCAACTGCTTTTGCATCTTTTCAACAAGGACGGCGTAATAATTATTGACCTTACGCATCGAATCCCTGGCAGCCTCGCGCCTGGTGTGAGCGGCGTCCCTCTCCTGCTTATATCTTTTTGTAGCAAGATTCGCAGCCACTTGCCATTTTTCGACTTCTCCTTGAGACAATCTCAGGGACTCTTTCGCCTCATGGGCTTCCCGCTCAAGCCTATCAGATTTAGCCCTCTCATCTTCAAGCTCTTTGGCCGCAACCTGCAGGTTGGCACACTTTGATCTCTCCAACTCGAGAGCCTCCTTCAGAGTTTCCAGCTCGGCCTCATTGTTTGGAGCCTTCTTGACGTCCCGGTCGTAGCCGCATAGGGCGTGAAGAACGGTGCTAATAGCCTGCGAGAACAGCATCCTAAACTATTAGAATACATCGGTACAAATACCAAACGACGAAGCAGTAGGCAGATAATAAGACTATACCCGGGCCTGTTCCACCGCGAAACGCGCGGCCTCCTCTTTTCGGATAAGGCTGGAAGCATCAGTAGACGAACCCGCAGGATGATCCTTAATCTTTAGGAAAAAATCCAAGCACGCCATCGGGTCGCTAGTGATTGGATCAGATCCCCGATAATCATGCGAGAACCCAAACAGACGAAGGGCTATTTCTTGACGAGACCTTTTTGTCGCAGGCGGCCTCTCCTCCGTTTCGGGAACCACATTGTCGTTAGCCGACTCGTCTGGGTTGCGGTCGAATGCCTCAAGCTGTTCGTTTGTCTCCTGGATTTTCTTACGCTTCTCCCCGGCTTTCTTAGCCTTAGCAACTCTCTTGGCCTCGGCTTTCTTTGCTTGTTTTTCGGCAAGCTCTTCGGCCTTCTTAGCGGCCTCCTCTTCTTTACGAGCTATTTCAGAAGGGTCCTCACGCAAACCCTGATCCTTAGTCAGGACGATCTGACCTTGGCTGGTCGCACAACGAGACGCGGGGGAAGCCAAAGCACCCCCCATATCACTTGACAGATCAGCCAATGGACGAGCCTTCATTTTTCGACGTCGAGCTCTTGTTAAAGCGGCTGCACGAAAAAATTTTATCAGGACGGCCACAAAGTCAGAGGAGTTAGAGAAAACCAGATCGGCTACTAACCTCGAGTTCTCGCGAGTCTCTCTTCGGTGATGCTAGGCCAAGTGATTGCAGAGAGCGCTGCAAACCATTCCTCGGTCTCAAAAATATCGTTGGGGTCGTCCACGAAGGCGATAGAACTATGACCTGCAAAAGCGTTCAAGAACGATCAGAAAACAATGTCGGTCACTATATAAAATCTAAAAACAGTTTTCCTAACCGATAATCTTTCCCCATTCCGTCCTGATCGGTATGTCTCGATCGACAACGGAAGCAAAGTTAATCAGCACGAAGAAGTAGTGATCGCGCCAATTCCCGACTTTTGTAGATTTCGGGACGGTAACAACGTTGAACCGGGATTTAATACTCGTATAATACTAGCCCCGATATTTCAGTTCGATCTTGTTCCTCTTCGTCAAAGTCATAGCATGAAATGTGGCATGGCTCAATGGGATTTTATGCTTCACCGAGACATACAGAAGGCTGACGATCAGACGAATGGTTGAGTGTGAAAACTGCGAGATCGGCAAACCTCTCTTGTCGGCGTACTCTAGCAATAAGCGAGGCAGAGGAAACCACAGGTGGAACCTTCGGAAGAAGCTCTCATAGAGGCATATCCATCCTGGTGGAGCATCCCACGGTCGTTCGGACGGACTAGGAACCATGAAGACGACCTCCGGACCAATGCCGCATTCCTCCTTGAGCGAGATCAAGGATACCTCGGTGGATTTCGTGGGAAAAACCCCATATACGTTATCCGCGACCGGCTTGATCTTCGGCTCCCCTTTCTTTCGACGGACTTTTGGCACCTTCGGGTTCAGGTCAATGACACCGAACCGATTCGCGAACTCCTCAACAATCAGGAGGTTCAGATCGTCGCTTATATCTATCTCATTCGACCCTCCAGATCGGTCATCTTCATTAAAGACCGCTGTTGCATCTGATCGGCCACCTTCCTTGTAAACAACCATCGCACCAGATTCATCCGCCCCGAGATCTTCGTCACGAAGTGCGGGAATCTGTAAAGGAGCACGCGTCGATGTCTCGCTATCATCCCTCGTAACGATCCCGACTTGGTCGGCGATAAAGCGGTCCGCTGCGGCTTTCCTTACCGCAAAGTCAGTTTCATTGTCTTCTTCCGACCCGGAATCAGACCGATCTGAGGAAAGAATAATCTTTTTTCCTTTAGATCGGCTCTGCACGATCGCGTGCTCTCACGATATCTTGAGAAACTCGTCTAAAGAGAGGTCGAGCTCGTCAGCCTTTTCCCGATCCGACCTGGGTTTACTGGGTTCAGATCGGCTTCCTCCAATCTTCAACATTCTCGAAGAACACGGTGAGGGATCTTGAGGCAGATCGGAGAAATCACGGCGGGACGAAGAACGAAGACGGAGGAGAAAGATTACCGGCGAATATAAAATAAAAAAAAAGTCAGAGAAAAATGGGAGCTAACCTTACAAACTTTTTCTCTCGCGGATTGCAGAAGTGAAGAAGTGAAGAACTCTCGCTCTATTTATAGAGTATTCTTGGACGGTTCCCAAGAGTCATCATGACTTCGGCGACGGTTCGAATTTCTTCAAAATATTTCTAATCGGCAACTGTCGCATGGGTAACACGTGGCAGACCTAGGTCTAGACGAGCAGACCTACGAGGCTAGATCCGGAACTCACGCGCTAATGCTAGGGCTTTCCCTATATATATATCCGATCAGACAACTGAAAGGTATAAATTTTATGGAACTCTTAACAGGGCCGACCTCATTCCCGCGTCGAACAATTTCCTTCTAATTCGGTAAACACGCTCGTTTGCCGAACTTGGGGAGGGACTAACTGTTAGAGTCGGGATTCGTATCCCCTCTAAAAAGCCCGACAAAATTCTGATCGGCCATTTAAAAACCCTATTGATTGGCAATCCCAACTTTAGGTCGGTTAGGAAAGGAACTTAAAGAAGGCTGACGAAGCTTATCCAGAGAAAGCGCCAGCTCGGCCATCTTTTGGGAAGAAGAGAAGGAACAAGGTGATAGGGCTCAGGTTTTACCCAAATTATCAACTACTGCAAGTGCACAGCAATGAAGTTGAAGTATATGGGGTATCGAATCCTCAGAGAAGTGAATACTACACTAATGGTTTCTAGGTTTAGATTATGCTAGGCGATTTGTATTAAGTAAACTAAAAGCAGAAATTAAACAAGTAACAAGTTGTAAAGCGATGTAAGTTNGTCTCCCTGTATTGGACTTTGCTTTCGAGAAATTTCATATTCTGCCGACTTTTGTTTACGGAAAATTTTGTTTTTCGTCGGCTTATGTAATCCACTCTTCTATTTCTCATTTGGAAAAAAAGACAATTAATTCAATCAATTCAATTCCATGTAGCCATCTCTTTTGTTTTCTGAAAAACAAAAGAAAAACTTTTCCTTATTGCCTAAGAGAATTTAGCATCACTAGTTTTAAAAGAAAGTTTTGACATTTTATAACTGTTAGTTTTTTTTTTTCTCTTCCTAAGATTATAATTCAGTCTATGCATTATTTTCTAGGCAATTCTTGTTCCATCTAGTGGTCAGTGTGATTTCATATTTCCTTTGAGTTTCGGGTAGATTTTATTATTTGAATATTATATATATAATATTACAAGGCAATCTTGCATGTGGCTTTAAAATACCTAGCTTTGTGTTAGAGTCGGGATTCGTATCCCCTCTAAAAAGCCCGACAAAATTCTGATCGGCCATTTAAAAACCCTATTGATTGGCAATCCCAACTTTAGGTCGGTTAGGAAAGGAACTTAAAGAAGGCTGACGAAGCTTATCCAGAGAAAGCGCCAGCTCGGCCATCTTTTGGGAAGAAGAGAAGGAACAAGGTGATAGGGCTCAGGTTTTACCCAAATTATCAACTACTGCAAGTGCACAGCAATGAAGTTGAAGTATATGGGGTATCGAATCCTCAGAGAAGTGAATACTACACTAATGGTTTCTAGGTTTAGATTATGCTAGGCGATTTGTATTAAGTAAACTAAAAGCAGAAATTAAACAAGTAACAAGTTGTAAAGCGATGTAAGTTCAGAGACTAAAAACGCTAGGCGAGGGTAATTATCAGGTTTGAATCCAAGAATGCAGAATCTAAGTTTATTAGGGATTTATAAAGAACCGTCTAGAACTCGAATCACAAAGTTAAAACCAATCAACTCTCGTTGGAGAAGTTATCTATGCCTAAATTCCTAAATTCCAAATCTCTTTGTATATTTAAACAATTAAGGCAAGCAATAAGAACAGGTTCGATTTGTTCACAAAATACCTAAACCAAATCTCTTTGTGAAAATATATTTTGCCCACCTATGATTAGATCAAGTTACTAATAATGCTCTCGCATCTATTAAATAATCTAAGGTTTGATTTCTAAGTGATCAATTCAGAAAATCAAGTTAAGTTCAAATCAAGGTGAAGATCCAATTGATTTCCCTAAAATTCTAATGATTCTACAAACTCTTCATCAAACCCTAAATAACCCTAACCTAACTAGCAAACTACTCAGACATAATTATGTAAACACAAATCATGACTGAAATAAATTGCATAAAAGAATAAAGAATGATACAGGGGTTCGAAAACTGGCTCAGATGAGTTAGAATTGTCTCCCCAAAAGCTCAGGATCAATCTCTCTCTAAGTCTCAAAAACAGAAAATAATGATAAGGTGTTTGGCTAAACAATGCCAGAAAACTATATATAGAAGGGGATTTTTCGGCCAGGGGCAGACTTGTAATTCTTCAAACTTGAGATGATTTCCTTTTTCTGATGGAAATTAGACAACTCGGCCGACCTCTCTTGGTGTCGATCGACACTGATGGTGTCGATCGACACTCAGCTCGACAAATCCAGCCACTTGACTTCACTACTTCGGCTGCTTCTCCAAAGTGCTCCAAAATGTTCCAGATTCTCCCATTTAGCTCAAAGTGTTCTCCATCCTGCAAAGACTCTAAAAAGACTCCAAAACTAACAAAAGACTCTATAAAAACACTTATATCATGGCTTAAAAACGAGTAAAAACCATGATATATCAACTCCCCTAGACTTAGCATTTGCTTGCCCTCAAGCAAAACAAAAACTTAGACTGAAGTAGAAGTTTGAAAACAGGAACCTCCAAGTACTTATTCAAAACGCCACAGTTATTAACACTTCTTGAATCCACATGATATTAAAGCTAACCTAAGGAAAGTTCAGTGTACTCACCACAAGCTTGGCAATCTCCCAGTTCAAATCCAGACCCTTTCCTTGATATAAATTTCGAACTCTAACATTGGTAATGCCACAGTACTTTTCTGATTCTTTTCCCTTCCTTAGTGCCTGAACAAGACATTCTCATACAGCTCCCCTATTTTCTCTTCCCTTAGTCAACTTCTGCCCATTTTCAGGGTGTTCTAAGATCTTTTCATTGACTTTTCTTATTCTTTTTGGGACCTCTGGAATAATGCTACTCTCTACTTGTGTTCCTTGTGAGGAGACGTGTTCAAGAGCATCACTAATATTGTTCCTTGTGAGGAGACAGGCTCATGACAAAGGCATTATTCCAGACTTAGACTTTCTTTCTTTTCTATTCTTAAGGGAAGATCAAGGAGAGACTGCAATTGCCTATCTGTTTGGACTGAAAGAGGAATCAAGTTCTGCACATACCTAGTTCTTTGTAAGGGGATCTGAACTTGCCCTGTTAGACTGATTCCACTTGTAGCTTTCTACTTAATAAATCCCGAAATCAACTCCTATATCAATGGTTCTTCAAGTGTCAACTTCCTGTGGTTAGTTTCTTAGAAAAACTGAAAGTTCCAACTGATTTTGACTCAATAAAACAATTTTTTTTTTTT
>JAHZTW010000001.1:384482591-384504727 GCA_020283515.1 Alliaria petiolata
TACAGTAAAACCTCTATAAATTAATAACGTTGGGACCGTGAGGTTTTATAAAAAAATATTAATTTATAGTGATTATTAATTTATAGATATATTATTTGGTTGAAAAACTAATTTTGGGACTGACAAAAAATATTAATTTAGCGAGGTATTAATGAATCGAGTATTAATTTATAGAGGTTCTACTGTATAGACTCTCTGGGAAGACTTCACATGTCTTGACGTTTCCCAGTGTTTGTTGAACAAGGCGATTCTGCCTGTGGCTTCAAAATACCTTGCTTTGGATCGCCCTGACTGCTCTCAGTACTTTCTTGCTTTTAGTACTAAGGTACATGAATTTCAATTCTGCTGCGTATTGCTGAACCTCTCAGCCCGAGAGTGTTGTTGTATCATATATTCTTACTCCACTTCTTGTAGGCAAGCCAATGGTGTACAAAACATTTAAACATGTCTGTAATGTTGATGGAGGAGTCTCAAGGGGAAGAGCATTCAAACATTTTCTTTCAGGTTGGTGATGTTTGACGTTTCTGTAAGTACAAATCTACCAGGGCTAATGATTACTGGGCAGCTGAGTTTATTTAATCAATGTTATGCAGCTTCTTTTGGATTATCTGAGTTAATTGGGTATGCTTGCTGCAAGAGATGGTGACCATTCTTAATACATCCAGGAAGGGTGTGATTTGCTGCTGCAGATAGATAAGCAGATATTGGTATCTGTAGGAGAAATCATTTTAAAGCTAATATCACTGATCAAGGAGTCTCTGAGATTTGCTGCTGAGGCTTGGTCTTACTCAGCGAAGGAAAACATTTCTGCAACAGAAGCCAGAAGGGTCTTTCTTCCTGAATTTTTTTATCTTATCAACGCTGTTAAAAGTTGTGGCGCTGTTTCCAAGCAAGGCCTTTATGGCACTCTGCATCTTGATCATATCTGCTTTCAAAGTTTCACTGAGCCAACAAACGTTACAAACCCATGGCAAATCCGCGAGTGAAGTACTGACTGATCTTCTAGAGAAAACAACTGTACATCTTCTAAGCGCACTGTTGAACGCAGGTGAAACACACACAAGAATTCAGGCTCACACTTCTTGATTCGTTGTTCGTAGATGAACAATGTTTCTCAATTATGTACATTGTAAAGAAAAAGGATAAAATCATTTTTTATGTCAATTATCACATCATCGTTGAAGATACTTGAATTATCAATTTTATAGTAGATTAGAGTTCACGATTGTGTTTCGTAATACCTTGACTAATTATGTACAAGCGTTCACGTCGCTTCTTAGTAAACGAAATTTATAAAACTCAATTCAAAACCCCAATCCCTAAAATATAAATCCTTAATTCTAAAATCTTAAAATAGTTTATTTTGGTGAATTTGATTTCTAACAATGGACATGACATTAGTATGTCCAATTTAGTCGAAGATATTAAATCATGGTTGTGTAAGTTTCGTAAGGTTGAGGTTACTCATGTAAAAAGAGATTGTAATAGTGTAGCCCATGACTTAGCTCGGATTGGCCCGCCAAATGGCTTATTCTTTTCAGGATCTGATTATTCTCCTTGTTGGATAACACAACTTTTGTATTCCGATTATAACAATTTTATATAAATAAAATGCAATTGACGAAAAAAAGAGTTTATTTTCTATAATCATATATAATCTATAATCATAAAAGATGTAGCCTAGTAGTTTTGAAATTTAATTTTCTTTTTTTGATTTTTTTTCCAAATCTATATCCCATTAAACAACCTAAAATCCCTTATAAGTGTCTTGCTTTGTGGAAATTATTTAAGTACAGTATTTGTATCTAGGGTATTTCGGGTTTAGTAAGGAGAAAACTTCCCTCACCTCTGGATGTTTTTTTCCTTTTATCTCATCGTGTTTCTTTTAGAATATTATTCCCTCCGTTTCAAAATATTTGTCGTTTTAGGTTTAATATTTTTTTGTTTAAAAATACTTACCGTTCTCGTTTTTCAATGTAAATTTTAGTGTTAAATACCTAATTTAACCTCATATCTAGTGAAGAATACTAATAGTCAACTTGTTTTTAATCTACGTAAAACAACTTAGAACGACAACTAATATAAAAATGAGAGAGTATCTGGAGTGATTGTTTCTTATATCGAAGTATGTGTGAAATAATCAGAGGATTAAGTTACGATCGAATTAATTGTAAAAACTTGCCCGATTGGTATATATTTTATACTTTTCCATTGTTGTAAAAATTGTGATTGGAGACAATACAGTCTGTTGTTGCTGCTAAAACTATTTTCCCTTGTTTGTTTCTCTTTCCCTTGGTAATAACGAAAGCCTCTGGGCAATTTCAAAACATGGTTGCACCAAAATCTAGCCGAAAGTGGTGCAATGGAATACATGAAGACTGTGAAGACTAAATTCCAAGATGAATGTGAATATATGATGAGTTACTTCAAATCCTTGAGGACTTAAGAGCAGAGAGGTATATGTCGAACTGAAGAATCTGATGGTATATATTTTAATGGTAGAATTGATAGGAGTGGAGTCATATTAAGAATCTGTTTTTGGGTTTCAATAGATTCTTGCTAGTTGGTTTCCAAATAAACCTCGAGGGTGGCTGGCTCGTCAAGAATGCTGACGGAAGAACCCTCCTACAAGGGTCTGCTAACCGCGATTTTGTTTCTTCTGCTCTCTCTCTGTGCAGAATCACTAGTGATGAAGAATGCAATGGAAGCTTCCCTCTCCGGGGGCTTTGATAGCATCATCTTCCTCTCTGACTCGGCGAACTTGGTTACTCTCCTTCGCTCTGGCAGCTGGACCACGAACTTCGAGGCATCTTAACTGATATTTACTCGTTGAGCACGTTGTTTCTCTCTATCTCTTTTACTTTTGTACCCAGGAAGGATAATTCCCTGGCGGATGTTTCGGCAAAAAATGCCCTCTCTGTATTGCTTTTGTCCTCCCCTAGTGGAGCTTGAACCTTGGTCTTTTCATATATATATAAAATCTGCTCTTTCGTCCAAAAAAAAAAAACCTCGAGGGTGACCAAACTCCACTAAAGAAGCTTGTTACGAAGTTAGAGGAAGCTATTAGTTTCGTCAACAAGGTAAAGGTACGTAGAGATTTTGATTAATATTAACCTTTCTCTTTGCTACTTGCATATAACGTATCATTTGTTTTGTTTTTCCCGCATGCAAGGTTTCTGGACGATGATCGACCATACAATTCATTTTCAGACACCTTGAAAATGTATAGAAAGAACAACATGCCCATTAATTACTGGTGTCTACCAAAAGGTACTGTATATGTTCTTGACTTGCGGTATAAAAAATTTCATTGTTTTTGTTACCCTTGTTGTCTTGTTTTTTTGATATGTATTATCTTGCAGGTGGCTATCCTTTTCCGTTACCATCATGATTTGCTTGTTGAGTTCACTCATTTCCTCCCTCAGTAGTTTGGACTACTTGTTTTTGTTTGGTTTTTGTAATTCCTATAAGTAAGGGAAAGTGAGAAATTGGAGAGATAGATCCCTAAACATAAGGGAGACCATTTCTCTCATTATAGAACAATAACAGAATAACTCAAAAGAAATAGCAAAACACCTAATCCAAATACTTTCGGTTTGGTTTGGTGATCTCTTTTCGGTTAACTTGGTTGAACTCTTTATGGTGCGCATCAATAATCCACCAACGGGAAGATTATATTTCAAATCAATCGGATACAAAAAGTCACAACCAAATGGTCAAAGTTTTTTTTTTTTTTATGTTCATTTTTGCAAACTTGGAAGCTAGCTATACAAATATACCAATAAATATACTAATATTTATGTTTTTTAGACTAAGGTGTTGAATATCATATCATGAAAATCAGGTAAGGAATACTTAAAAAATATATATTTAAAATTAGGTTTCCTTTTTTCTTTAGTTTTCTTATTTTCTAATTTTTTTTCCCTTTTAAGTTTTTTTACAGTCAAATTAATATTATAATTTCTAAGTAAGTTGATAAATTCTCTTAAAGCATTCTCGTAATTTACACATCAACATTTTGTAATTAACTTTCTCTCTTTGTTCGTTCCGTTAATAGAATCTAGACATTCCCCGAAATTTGACCATTTGGTTGTGACTTTGCATCCGATTGATTTTAACTATATATAGCAGGATTGTACCTTTTCATAGAGAAATAGATAGGGTTTAAAAACATTAACTAAGTGTAAGAATTCAGATATCCAACTAAATATCAAGATATATAAAAACTTAGTTTAATTGTAAATTTTTTTCTAAATATAATTGTCTCCTCTATATATCTATATTTTTATAAAATACAAATTCTAATTAAATATTTTGATATGGCCATGTTTTCTTCTAACAGTATCTATAAAACAACAAAAAAAAGTTACGAAATATAAGTCATTTTTAGTCAAATAAGAAGAGAAAATGCAAAAAAGGGAAAACAGATATGAAAATCTTACCCTAAAAAAAAAGAATTTTACTTGTATGTATCTACATCTCTATATAAGTGTCATGTATGTAAAATTGTACGTATAACCAAATCATCTCTTGTCTATCTTTGTGGGAATTCTTCAAGTCTTATCACGTGCTTTGTGTGAGGTAAGGAGAAACTTTTCCTTCTAGATGACTTTGGTCTAGGCAAGATTCGATAATTGCACGATGAGCTTCTCTAATTTTATGCTTATCATTTTTCTTTTGAAATTCATTTCGAGCGTTTTATGTTTATATTGTGAAATAACATGTGGATGAAGCAAGGTTCAAATTTTCTGGTTAGTAGCTTCGAAATGCATTGCAATGTTTTCTATGATTATTCTTTTGTTATTAGATCTGATGCTTGATTATTTTCGTTAGCATTTTGGGATGATTATTTTAAAATAAAGGTTTTCAATTAATTTATTGTGTCTTGCGATTGATTTACATTCATATACTTTCTCTTTTCTAAATTATTAATGAAATTCTAGGTAATTTTCAAATCATGGTCACAACAAGGCTATCTACAAGAGATGCACATGAATACCTCCATACTGTGATGGATACATTTCAAGATAAGCGTGAAATATATGATGCATTTCTGAATGTCATGAAGGACTTCAAAGCTAATAGGTATACTCTATGTGTTAACAATTGATTTTCTTCTTAAACTTGTTCCATTTCACTCCACATAATAATTATTATATGGGGAGCTGAAGAATTTGATGATATTTTCATTGCAGAATTAGCCATAGTCTTGTCAGAGCAAAGGTTAAAGACCTCTTCAAAGGACACCGAGATCTGATTTTGGCTTTCAATAAATTCTTGCCGGAGTGTTACAAAATAACATTCCCGAGTGGCGAAACTACACTAAACGTGCCTGAATATGGAGAAGCTGTTGATTTTATAAAAAGGGTCAAGGTGCTCTCTTTCATTCGATTAACAATTTGATTTTACTTGTTTATTATTCTATCAAGTTTTTTAAATTAAAAACAAACAACACCATTTTGTATTCTAGTCTTACTATATTTTTTTTCTTTTTATTTTTGCCAATTTTTCTCTTAAATATCGTTTATATGTAGACAAGGTTACAAGACGATCGTGCAAACCAATATTTTTTATATATATTGGAAATGTGTTGTCAAGGCAAGATCAGTGTTGATGAGGTCTATCATGAGGTATATATATATATATGTGTGTAACATTAAAACTTTTTTTCAGTTTTCTCATATTAAGTTTGATGATTACATATATCTGCAGGTGTTTAATGGCCTTTTCCGATACCAACATGACCTGCGTGTGGAATTTGCTTACTTTCTCCCTCGTCATAAAATAATAGAAAAGGGTGAAAGTTCAATTTGAATAAACTGGGATAATAAGTTATGTATGCAATAAAGCCATGTTGTAATCACTAGTTTGTTGTTGAACTGGTAAGACTGGGCAACTCATTACAGTTATTTTTCATCTTTAATTAAACCGCATATTATGGGCAACATAAAACTTCTTTTTTTTTTTTTTTGGTGCAACAACAACATAAACCTAATTTTCCAATTTTCTTATACAATTATCCCCAACACAGAAATTCCATTACCTAGAATGGATTCATTTACAATTTTGTTGAATATATAATAATTTTTCGTATATTAGATAAGATATCAAAAATCTAGTTTAAATAGGTTGTGGCGTTGTGCAAGTAAGAAACGACCTACCTGTGTTTGTACGAAGTTTTAGGTATATTTCATCACGACCCCTCCATGTGGCTCCTTTGCTAAGCCTATCCTGTAGAGAATGTCTTAGGGCACCTATAATACACCCATGCAAAATAAAACAGAAAAATTGCAAAAAAAATTGCAGAAAGAGCTTCACAAATCAAGCCTTACTTGCAGAAACTTGTTGAGATTTATTGTAAATTTGCAAGATTATTGCGTTGCTGCTCAAAGATTCCTCCCTACTCAGGTCAATGATTATTGGAGCCCGTGTAGCACCATTCTCACCCATCGGCTGTACAAAGTAATTTGTAGCAGACAGACACACAACAGAAGGTGGTCAACTTAAAGAAAATGTGTCAACAAATTTTTTTCTTTTATTTTATATATAAATGTATTTGTGAATTCTCTAGGTATGAATAGATGTGTAATACTAATTAATTTATTGATGAATATTGTCCTAATTAAGAATTTTGTTTTTGCTTAAAATAGTTGAATGCTATAAAAAAGAGTTTAAAATAGTTGATTTTTTTTTAACGACATCACTAATCCATTATTTTTGGCAATATTATTTTTAAATACACAAACACTTAAAAATATTTGTCAATAAAATTTGATAATATTAAAAATGATCAACGAGTTAGAAATATCATTGAGAAATTTCTAAAAAGTGCGTTTTTAAACCAACGTGCATGATATTCCCACTCATAATGTCGAAAAGGCAATGTGAATATGTTTTGTCTTTATGTTTCTCAACTACTTATAATATTTGTCAAACTCCATTTTTATATCAAAATTTAATAATAGACAAACATCATATAATGGTTTTGATAAACCTCTTTTATATATTTGAAGACTTGTAATTAATTACTCTTTTGCACACAAAAAAGGATACCGATGGGCCAAATTTTTTAACTTCAAATTACATTTTGTGTCATCTAAGTGCCCGTGAGAGTTAAATATGTCACTAATACACTTTTGCTTTTCATCTTCCTCATCTCTCTCTCATCTTTCCATTTTCCTTTCTTTTTACTTTTTTTCTTCTCTTCAAAATCAACACAAACAAAAATAAACAATTTCAATCATGTTAACATCATTGTCCACAACGTCTTACTCTGCCGTTGTCTTCCCGATTTACTACACTGTCACCACATGCATTTTCCTCCGCCGGATTCAGATATGTCGTCCTCCAGCACCGTCCATTCGTCTTCTTGATTTACTACTATGCTACTGTCTGCATCTTTCTACTGTCCTCCAGCACCGTCCATTCGTCTTCTTAATGTTCAATCTGGAAGAACTATATAGAAAACTGAATCTCAGAAGTATAAAGATTTTTTGTTTTCATTTGAGAGAAGAAAATACAAACACGCATCATCTATTCTACTTACTTAAGCAATTACAGGCAGAAGTTCCTATTATCTTTGACCCAAAAAAAAACAAAAAAGTTCCTATTATCTAAAATGAGATGCAATGAGGATAATTTGAGTTCCATACAAATCAAATGTGGGTTCCAACTCAAAGTGAGAAGCAATTTCACGAAACTAAAGTACAAAAACCATCAAACCAATATCTAATCGAACAAATCTTCACCATTTTTTAAGAAATTGCAAAAGAAGTTTCAATAACAAAACTCAGAACCGATTGGAGAGATTAATACCTCGAATTCGCTTCAATACAGGAATGAAAATGATCAACGAACTCAATTAACTGTAAATTGGTCTCGATTTGCTCTGGATTTGGTGTGAAGAAAAATCCCCAAATAATGTTTTCGGGAAACTGAGTCGAGAGAAAATAATTTTTGGACAAAGCGGTTTTTCTTATTAACCGGTGATTTTCGTAAAACCACGGACTCCGCGGCCAGAAATCGGTTTGACGGATAATGGCTCTGATCACCCATAATCGCCATGGTGACCCACCGCACACCGCTTTCTCGGCCGCCGAATCGGCTAAGCGGCCGAGTTTTTGAACAAGGGTACATATAAGTAATATGCTAAGAATACCAAAATCGAATACCAAAAATGCTTAGAAGTTGCTGTTTCAAATAGAAGGTCTCTACTCGTGCTGAAACTTATCTCTTTAGGATATTTTACCCAGTTTACCTTTTTCGAGACTCTTTTTTTTTTATTCCACTGCTAGTTGAGAGTTTTGTCTTAAAGTTCTTCTGTTCTTCAGATTCTGGATTTCTGTTGAATCCTTTTCTCAAGATCTTGGTTTTGTTTAATCCTTCCGTTCCGATCTTTGAGTTTCGAGTGTCGTCTACCCTTGTTTAAAGTTGTTGGTTTTTTTGGGAGCTTTCTAGATGTTGTCGGCTATGGACAAAGCCCTAATGGCGATGTCATTAGATGAAGATGATGATCAGCCGTTCGCTCTACCGGATCTCCCTGAATTTAGTTCCTGTGAGAATAACAGGTTTAGTATCATCGGTAGGCTCCTCAATCCTGATTGTCAGAAGATGGAAAATTTAATCATGGATATGCCCCGCAAATGGAAAAAATACGAAAGGGTCCGGGGAATAGCTCTCTCTCGTGAGAGATTTCAGTTCATCTTCAAATATGAGCAAGAATTGATTGAAATCCTTGATAAAGGATTGCATACTTACAATGAATGGGCGTTGGCAACGGAGAGGTGGGTGGAATCTCCTTCGGCTGATTTCCTTTAGTTTGTGGACATTTGGGTTCAAATTAGTAACATTCCAGTTAATCATTACTCTGCTGAATCTATTACTGCTTTTGGTGAGTTGCTTGGGTATGTTATTGAAGTTGCTTTTGATCCTACTCAACCGCAAAGTAAGTATTATGAAAGAGTGAAGATTAGGTTTGACATTTCAAAGCCTCTTAGGAGATCTAAAATGGTCATCCTGCCAAGAGGGGAAGGCTCGGTTAATTTGGGGTTCTTCTATGAAAAGGTTCAAAAGAGATGCTACTTCTGTCAGCGTCTTACTCATGAGAGGGAGGTTTGCCCTATTCTGGTTAGAAAAAGGGAAGTATTAGCTGATGATAAAAGGGTTGGGATTTCCATTCCTCCTAGATCTCGGTCTCCTATTCTTAAAGCGTCAGATCCTCTTTTTGGAGTTTTGAGGGAAGATCATATTGGAAAACACCCTATTTCTGGTAGACATCGTATTGCTCCAGATGTGCTGGAAGGTATGAGATAGTATATGCTTGTGTCTAAGGGTGAGGATAGATCGATTAGAGAAGAGAGAGTCAGAAAATCTGTAGGAGATGCAGAAAAGGATCCGGTTACTCGTAAAACGGTGCTTCAGCTTGAGCCGGTCCCAATAATTTCAAAAGAATTGAATAAAGGGAAGGAACTAGTCTTTGGGTACGATTCTGATGATTCTTCTACTCAATCTGACTTACCGGGTTTTCATGGCCAGAAGTTGATGTCTTCAACAATCAAAGCTGCTGGAATTGTGTCTCCGATCTCCTCGGAATCTTTCTCCCGCCAGATTAGTTTTTCTTTCAGGGTTTGTTGGAACTATCTTCCCTTCTAAGGATTTTCCAACGGTTTATACGAGTGGCTTTTCTGAAGCCAATTCCTCCGGGAAAATTCCTAAGAAAGGGAAACCGCCCTACTAAAAGCATAAGGAAAGGGAAAGGTTTGGATATGATCATTGATCCGGAGAATGTTATAAAAAAGGGGGGCTTAGAAAGGGTGTGTTGGTGAAGAGGAAGGTTGTAGTAGAACTGGGTGGTGATCCCAAGGTCGCAAGATCGATGTCACCTGGTATGGTCCCAAGTGAGGGACTGTCCCAACCCCAATGAGTATTTTGAGCTGGAACTGTCAAGGATTGGAGCGGCCTCAAGACTTGACAGTTTCCCGCCTTATGGAGATGCGTAAAAAATATTTCCTGGAGGTGTTCTTTCTTATGGAGACGATGAATCAAAGGGATGTGATTGTAGATATTCAAGAATGGTTAGGATATGACTATGTTTATACAGTGGAGCCGGTTGGAACTTGTGGTGGTTTAGCCCTTTTTTGGAAGAAATCAGTGGTTGTAGAAAGGCTCTTTGTGGATAAAAATATCATCGACCTTAATATACAGTTCGGTAACAAATCGCTCTTTGTAACTTGTGTGTATGGGAATCCCAATGTGGAGCTGAGACCTTTGGTTTGGGAACGACTTTTGCGAATTGGTATTAATCGGAAATTGGGATGGTGTATGTTAGGAGATTTCAATGAGATTCTTAATAATGGGAAAAAGCTAGGTGGCCCGAGAAGAAGAGATATAACTTTTGTCCCCTTCTCTGATATGCTAAATGGCTGTGGTATGAAGGAGTTACCAAGTTCAGGGAATAGTTTTTCTTGGGCGGGGAAAAGGTATGATTTATGGATTCAATCAAAGCTTGACAGAAGTTTCGGGAACAAGGATTGGTTTAAGATCTTTCTGGCAGCTAATCAAGCTTTCCTTGATAGAAGAGGTTCATATCATAGGCCTGTTTTTGTCAGTTTACTGTCATCGCAAGAGAGATATAGAGGATCCTTCAGGTTTGACAAAAGGATGTTACATAAACCGTTGGTTAAGGAAGCTATTTACAGAGCTTGGGTTAATCCTAAGGCTGAGTTTGGTTTCTCAGTGGCTGGCAAATTAAGGAGTTGCAGGAAAGAGCTAAGTAAGTGGAAAAAAGAAAATTTATCCAATGCTCAAGAAAAAATTAATCTCATCCAGATTGAGATAGAAAAAGAGGTTTCGTCCATTCTTCCCTCCTTTCCAAGGCTAAATAGACTCAATGGGGAAATGGTTATTGCTTATAGGGAGGAAGTGATTTTTTGGCAACAGAAGAGTCGTGATAAGTGGATGCTAGTAGGAGATAAAAACTCTAAATTCTTCCATGCATCTGTTAATGCTTCAAGATCTAGGAATGGTCTTGATGGTTTGCTAGACTTGAATGGTTTTTTGCATAGAGCTGAAGGATCAAAAGGGGAAATTGCAAATCAATTCTTCAAGACTCTGTTTACTTCCTCCTGTCCGGAGAATCCTCAAGACCTTTTTATTGGGTTCTTACCTCGGGTTTCAAATGAAACTAATGAGTTGCTAATCAGAGAGGTTTCTAAAGATGAGGTTAAAATGGCAGTTTTTGCAATAAAAGGTGATAGTGCGTCTGGTGCAGATGGTATGACATGCATTTTCTACCAGCAATATTGGGATATAGTGGGCTCTCAAGTCACATAAGAGATTCAATCTTTCTTCAGGACAGGGGAATTTCCACTTGAATGGAACTTCACTCAAATTTGTTTGATTCCTAAGAGATCTGGTTCTGCTCTTATGTCGGATATGAGACCAATAAGTCTATGTTATGTGCTCTACAAGATAATATCGAAGATTTTAGTTTCTCGGATTAAGCATTTCCTTGCAGAATTAGTAGCTCCTAATCAATATGCTTTTGTGGAGGAGAGGTTAATTTCTGATAACATTTTGATTGCTCATGAAGCTGTCCATAGTCTGAGAACTCATTCATCGATATCTAAGGAGTTTATGGCGATCAAGACAGATATGTCTAAGGCGTATGATAGAGTGGAATGGAGTTATTTGCAGGCTCTTTTGAAAGCTCTTGGGTTTCATACGAAGTGGATTTCTTGGGTGATGTTTTGTGTCAAGACTGTGACTTATGAGGTTTTGATAAATGGGCAACCCCATGGTTTTATTGTCCCTCAGAGGGGATTGCGTCAGGGAGATCCTCTTTCTCCCTTTCTCTTTGATTTATGTACGGAAGGTCTTACGCATTTAATGAATAGGGCGGAGCAAAATAGTTTGATCAATGGTATCCAATTTTCTGAAGAAGGGCATGTGGTTCACCATCTTCTTTTTGATGATGACATGCTCTTCTTATGTAAAGCAGCGTTAGACCAATGTGAAGTTATTCAAAGGATTTTAGCCTTATATGAAGGAGTCTCTGGTCAAACTATCAATAATGGAAAATCATCAATCACTTTTGGGGCGAATGTGGAAGAAAGTATCAGAGATTTAATCAAGGTAAAGCTTGGTATTAATATGGAAGGAGGTGCTGGCACTTATCTTGGCTTGCCATAGTGTTTTAGCGGATCGAAAGTTGAAATGATGGATTATATTAAGGATAAGATGAAAGGGAGAATGTCAGGTTGGTTCGCTAGAACCTTATCTCAGGGAGGAAAATAAACTTTATTGAAATCTGTTGGAATGGTGATGCCTATATTTGCAATGTCCTGTTTTAAACTTCCAAAGACGACTTTGGATAATCTGTCTAGCGCTATGTCGGATTTTGGTGGAATGCAACAGAAAACCTTAAAAAGATCCATTGGAAGAGTTGGAAAAAATTGTGTATTCCAAAAGATCAAGGTGGTCTTGGTTTTAAAGACATTCAGTTGTTTAATCAAGCAATGTTGGTTAAGCAGGCGTGGAGACTAACTCAAGTTCCAAATTGTCTTTTTCAAGATTCATAAAGAGCAAATATTATGAAAATCAAGAGTTTTTGGGGGCTGAGTTAAGTTCTAGACCCTCTTATGCTTGGAGAAGCATTCTCCATGGTAGAGAGTTGTTGAAAAGAGGGTTAAGAGCCATGGTGGGAAATGGAAAATCTCTATTGGTTTGGTCAAGCCCATGGATCCAGGATGGTAGAATGAGAGCTCCTCTCATGAAAAATATTTTTATCTTTGATCTTAAGGTGGAGAATATCATCGACATATCCTCAAAATGGTAGGATAGAGATAAGTTGGAAAATCTTTTTTTCAGAGTGACATTGACATCATAGTCAAAACTAATCCAATTGTGGAAGAAGATGATTTTTGGGCTTGGGAGCATACAAGAAGTGGGGATTATTCGGTAAGTTCTGGTTACTGGTTTGCTACGCAGACCTTTATGACGGATGAGATGATTGAGGCTAATGTGCAGCCGTCTCTAAATGCTTTAAAATCTGATGTGTGGAAGATTTCCTCTCCTCCAAAGATCCTAAACTTCTTATGGAAAATGCTAAGTGAAGCAGTTTCGGTCGCTGACAATTTGATTAAAAGAGATATGAAAATTGATACAAGGTACCAAATTTGTGGTATGGAGGGAGAATCCATCAATCATGTCCTCTTTCAGTGCACGTTGGCGAGACAGGTATGGGTACTTTCCTTATTTTCTTGCCCTGAAAATGGCTTTCATGAGGAGTCTGTATATCAGTATTTCTCCTATGTAATGGTTATTGGTAATAATGATAGTGTGTTTCCCTGGTTATTATGGTCGCTTTGGAAAAATCGCAATAACTTAAATCTTTGAAGGAATGGTTTTTCGAGCTCTTGATTTGATTAAGAAGATCAGGGAAGATTCATCTGATTGGTTTCAGGTTCAAGCGGTGGAAAAAAACTGAACAAGATAGGAAAAAAAGAATGTCTCAGCTGGATTTAAAGAAATGGAAAGCTCCAGATTTTGGATGGGTTAAATGCAATATTGGAGTGGCTTGGGACAAAAGGAAAGAAGTGGGCGGTGCTTCTTGGGTGCTGCGAGATCACCAAGGTTTGGTTCTTCTTCATAGTAGAAGATCTTTTACCAGAATGAGAAGTTTTTTGGAAGCGGCGAAAGAGTTAGTTTTGCGCCATTAATAGCATGTCTTCCTTGTCTATGAAAAATGTGGTTTTTGCAGGGGAAGATTCAGATTTGGTAGGTGCAATTAATAGGCCGAGGTCGTGGCCTTCCTTCTGCCATCAATCATCTCAATTCAGGTCCCTTCTTTCTGTTATTAGAGGTTGAAAAAAAAAATTAGAAGTTAAAGTGGCTAATAGTAGAGCTGATTTGATCGCTCAAAGTGTGAGTAGGGAGGATCGATGGCAATCTTATGTAGCATTGGGGTCTCCGATTTGGTTAAAAGACTTGTTTGATTCTGAAAAGAATTTGGCATTAATGTAATCTTAGTATTAGCCTCTGGTTCTTTGATTGCCTTAGATCCTTTTTTGGATTGTTGTATATCGGTTGTAACAGTTGGTATATATATGGAAAATACTTTAGATGGAAAAAAAAAGAAGTACTATGCTTTTTAGACAACTATCAATATCTATCTTGTCTCTTTCTTCTATTTTAGGGGTGATTTGATATGCTTTTTGACATTCATTTGACTATCAATAATATCTCGTGTCTTTTTCTTTTATTTTAGGAGTGATTCGATTTTCCCTCTTGATTAGATTAGACTACAATTTTCTTTGTAAAACATTTTCTGGTAGGTAGACAATTTTCCAGATTCATGATATGTGCCTAACAATATCTCTATCTACAAACACACGCAAAGTACATCATCATCATATATCATAATCATTCTTTTTTAAAAAAACTAGTAAAGAAATAAGAAAAAAAAACTAGTCCCAGAAATGGGGACCAATCCAAAAAAGAAAAAAGAATGTGTTTTATGGGTTCTCCAATAACAAACCTTTCCGTGAAATCAAAACAGGTTCTAATACCTGTAAGACGATCCAGACTGTGGCGGCGCCGGTGGGAGCCGGTTCGGCGTGGTGCGACGGTTGCTGCCACCAGAACCAGAAGAATCCTCACCGTTCTGAGCTGGATCACTGTACCGTCGGCTATGACCACCAGAACCGTACCTCTTCAATGAGTCAGGTCCACCAGCAGCAGAGTTAAACGCGTTCATCCAATCCTCCCCGGAAGACCCTCCATTGGTTCTCGGGCTGCTTTCTGCAAATATACAGAACGAACGCACAAGAAACTGAATTAAGTTTTGCGGTTAACGTATTAGCACAATTTGTTGAAAGGGCAGATGTGTGTGTGTATATACCAGTGCCGCTGTCAGACCAGCTTGAAGCAGCAGCTGCGCGGTTATCGTGAACGCTAAGCTGTCTTGTGAGCTTCGAGAGAAGAGAGGACTGCTTCTGGTAACGTTCTCTTCGTCTTTTGACGTTCTGGTCCTCTTGAATCAACGATTCGATCCTCTCATTACCTATCGCACTGCAGATTAATGCAACAGAGAGATAGAGAGAGAGATAAGCACGACGTCACAGCCATATTGAGTTTACAAATAAGCACCACATCACAAGATATGGAAACCTGATAGAACTGTAGAGCTGATTCAGCATGTCTTCCTTTGATTTCTCCACTTGACAAAGAACAACGGCCTGTTGAAGCAAGCAACAGGTTTAAGTAATGTGAATCTGTGATCGAGTAATAAAAAGCCATGGGAAAATAAAGATTCACAAAAATATTCATTAGTTCACCTTTGGAACATTTGCAGCTAGGCTGTTGAGAACAGCTTCAACGTAACCACGTACTTCTTGGGACATCCACCGCAATTCCTCTTCCGGGTCAGCCGGTTTCCTAACCATCTTATCCTGAGAAAAATGATAAGAAAATCAGACAACCAAAGCAAAACCGAAATTTTAACACCACATCAGGGAAACTAAATGCCTTACATGCCCAAAACAAAGCTATCTTCAACGTTTACGTATAACAAATCTTAACCCTCTTCAAGTAAGACCCACAGAGACATCAGTTTTACTTTTTATTTACTCATTCAACAACGACTTTTTAAATCTTACTCTCTCCAATGGGCATTTCAAGCCTATGTACGAAGTTTATAGCATAGACATTGTCTTCGTGATATTGGTATTGGAGATTCAGACCAGCCACCGCAATTTTTGCACAGGTTTAACTTTAAAGGGAAAGCGGAAAAGAAAAATCACAGAATAAGAAAGATAGTTTCCTTGTGTCACTTACAAGTGAACCTTCTGAAAGGCTTTGTCTCATGGAAGCGCCACCCACTTGGCCTCCTCGGGCCTGGATAACCTTTTGCAGCTTATTAATCCATTCATTCTTATCGACCATGCTCTCGGCCTTAAGAACCAGCGCATTGTGAGCTGCAACATAAGAGCTTTTTAAGGTGTTGCTCATATAAAAGAGCAAAAAGAGGGTCAAGCAGCTAATTTTGCTAATCGCTTAACATACCTTTAAGTACAGTCTTATATGGAACCCTGCATGTTATCTTAAATACAAGGCCTGGTCCTTTTGAGTCAGGTCCATTCGATTTCTTATCTTTCGAGCTCTTTGATTTTTCTCCTTCATCATCAGAAATTTCTTCGATACTGCATTCCTGAGCAGATTTAACAGAGTTTCGTGAGACAAATTTGCAAAAGGCCACATGTTATTTATGAAGCATCCAGGTTTTCTCATCAGCAGTAATATGGTAATAAAACGTTTTGCAGAGTAGGCTTCACAATTACAAGTAATCATCACTCTGCTCAAAGGACCAGGTGGAAGAGAATCGTAAATATGAAACCCTATTATTACTCATTTAATTGCAGTTACATCTTCGACCAAAGAAAATTGAGTATTGCAAGAGAATGATACCTCCAAAGTTACGGTGCCGCGGAAGTTCCTTTCTTCTTGCTTTTTCGTATAACCAAGCTGAAGAAAGGTAAATGCAAAAGGCAGATCACTTCAGCAACAATCATTAAAAAATTGTTCTAGAAAAAAAAGAGAACAAAATTTAAAAATGTAAGAGGTAATATACTGATAGCGTAAACAAAATTTAAAAATGTAAGAGGTAATATACTGATAGCGTAAAAGTTACAATTAAAATGCACACATCTTTCTCTTTTACGACTAAGAGGTAACTCGTCAAGGTATATTGTGATAAACGCTAACCTTTCCAGTTTTCTCATTTAGAACAAACCATCGCCTACTCCAACCATTTGTCTTTGCACTTTTCTTCATTAAGTACCCTGCACGACAGAGTAAAATTTATGTTACAGACCTTGGAAGTTGGCGTTATAACAAACTAAAACCATGAAAGCTCATTCTACACTAGTTCAAGGCTAAAGTGTCAGACAAGAAAAAACAAGATCGCAAAATTGAACAGGAAGCTTGGAAGTTTAGTTTTTTTGGCAATATTACGTTTTTGTATCAAGAAATATCAAGAAAAGCTGATCCTACATCAGTCCAAAGCTTAAATGACAGAAAGAAATAGAAAAGAGGAAGAAATCACGAAACGACAGCTATGCTTAGCAGCAGTAAAAGCACGCAATGCAAGGAAAAGGGATCGCGAGCAAAAAGAATTTTGTTAGGCAGCCACTACGTAGAAGTATATTAGAATAAGGACCTGCTGTTATCTCCCCCTCAGGTCCAGCAGTTTTTAGACCAGAGACCTCTGGCGTTTCTTTTTCTTTCTCTTTATCTTTATCTTTATCTTTATCTTGCGGAATAAATTTGTCTCTCAACGATTTCAAGCTACCACCAGTCGATGGTCCATCTGGCTGAGGACTAGTTGCCTGATTTACAAGCAGAAACAAGAATTGTTACATTATGTACTTTCATATGGAAAAAAAGTAGAAAGCACTATCCAGAAAGTGAATCCAGATTGATTCTGAGATAAAGGCAAACCCGGCCTAAGAGAGACTGCTCTGCATCTTGTCCCTTCTTGGAGGAACGGCCTTTTAGCTCGTCCTCACGACGCTGCCTTTCCATTCTGATGAAAACCGTACGGCCAAAGAGAAAAAATAGTGAAAATCATAAAAGAAAACAATAGAACTTGTGTATACCGTCATACATTAAAAGATAGAAATAAGATAATGATCAATAAGTATGAGTATGATACGTCACTCCCGAAAAGCAAAGAATGGCAATCTGATGTTACCTTCTTTGCACGAGGCGGATGAAGTGCTGAGGTGGTACAAAAGCACGCTCCATATCAACTAGTGCAACTACCATCTTCTTAGCTTCACTCTTGAATCCATCAAGTGCGGCACTTGCTATAGCTACAACCTGGTTGATGATTATTTAAGAAAAGGAACAGCTATTATGAAGTTGAAAAATTCTACTGAATGAGCAGCAGTGAAAAGCACTATTACCTCTCTCTTAAAAGGAGGATATCTCCCAAGACCAGGTGTTGCGTTTGCGGAAGCTGAAACTATGTCAACAAGCACTCGGTGAACCTAAACAAAAGTTCAGACCATATTAGCTCATCAACAAATGAGACGGTAAAGCAACCATGTATGAAAAACTTCAGAATAAAATGAAACGTGACAGTATTTACAGTAAGATTTAGGACTCCAATAAATCTTGATCAGGAAAGATAAAATATTATATTGCATATGTTGAACAAGACCATGTGTAACAAGCCATGGCCAATGTTTCGCAATTTAGTAAATTTCAGAATTTCAATCCAACGCAGCTCATTTTAGAGGAAGACGACACCAGATAAACTATAAACACTAACATGAACACACCTCATCAACGCATAGTCGTGCTGGGTCTTTAGCCAACTCAAGAACAACCTTTATTAATGATCTCAACCCTTTCTCCGGAGATATAAGATAAGGTTGATAACCATCTGCCTCTAAAACGATCTGAAACCATTGGAAAATCAATTTGTCAAACTCCATTCTAAATTGTTTACTTGTTATAAAATTCGAGGCAGAAAAAAGTAGAAACCCACCCTTTTGACATTATTCAAGTCAAAATATCTATCCAATGGAAGCTGCTTGATACGGTTGGGGAAATTGCCTTCAAAACTTGCAACAACTTTCCAACCACTTCCCTGAACCAAAATTTTGTTAGAAAAATAATTTACCAAGCTCCAAAAGGGGCTTCAGGACATGAAAGGCACAACCACACGACATGCAATCAAAAACTTTTTCAGTGAACCATATAGCATACACATCCAATATTACTCTCATTAAATTCCAGATGATATAAGCCAATCTTTCTGAAATATTTTATCCTCTACTTCAAAATAGCACCATACTTGTTCCATACAAGTAGAAAAATTAAAAGGCTGATTGATGATATTTTACTAGGCAACGGGTGGTTTGCTCTTATTTAAAAATTCCAGATGAAAGTATTGTTCAGCTTATGTAGGAAAAATACTCACTTCACCACCAGCTAAGTGGAGAAGAAATTTGTCCTCAAACTCACGGCAAAGCTCCAAAGCTATAGCCCTTGTACCTTCAGCACTGCTAACCAGTTGTTCACCAAGCCTTGCTAATTCGTCCTGCACTATTTGAGACTTGCCCTGGAGTCTGTGCATGTAAGAAAGGAATTTGAGAGTTCAGATTTTTCATAAGAATCATGTCCTTGAATTATCATCCAGACAACTTAAACAAAAGACAGGCATCGCACATATTGGGAGACGAAAGAAACATATCAGCTTAACAGAGGATGAGCATCGACCAGTGACCTTGCAAGCAAGAGATCTTATGTTCAGAACTCAGTAATGTTGGCATACAAAAATGGTACCTATCCAATTTTAGATGACTATTTTCTTTAGTGCAACTATATTTTTTGCTTTCTCTTCCTCTGAAGATTCTGCCTTTAGGTTTATTCCAATTCTTTAATCATTGTTCCTTTACATTGCAAATTCAGCATAACACTTTATTTTCTAGACTTTTACGTAGATTTTAATCTATTAAATCCGATAAAGATATTAATCTTGTTTTCCTTTGGCGAAACTAATCTTCCACCTGCTCCCTATATGCTGCTTAAAAAAAGACACAAGTATATATCACGAGAAGTGCGCTAATGAGGAAGGGAGCAACTCTACGTAACTAAGCCTAAAGATTGACTTGAACTTCAAAGAAAAAACGGGGTTGGCTTTCATGGAGCAAATTGTAAGTCTCCCTAAACAACACGTAGAGAAAATAGGTAGAACAAACAATCCATTTTGTAAATATGACATATTAAAGCAAACATATGGAGAGAGGAAATACCCAGACAAGACATTTGGTAGCCTGAGCTTCATTCTGCTACGAATCTGGCTAGCAAGCGTGTCCACCAGGGCAATTCTGCCAAGTTTGCTTTGTGGAGCACCAGTCAAAATGGATTTAAGACTTTCACTCTCGGCACGCCAAGCAGTTTCTAAAGAGTTCTCACTGCCTCCAGACGCTGATGCAATTGAGACAGATTGACCAATAAGTGCAACCCATGGAATATCAGTTGTTTTTGGAGGTCCCTGGTTTGAAAGAAGAGCCTGAACTGCTGCAAGGGCTTTTGGATTCTCTGCTGCCTGGTCAATTTTGCTGATAATCCCTACAGTCCTAGTGCCTATAAACAGGGAAAGATGTCAATATATTTTGTTATGGTATACAAAATTTTTAATCCAATGCTTTAATCCAAATATAGTAAGGTCGCCAGGTACTTGGGAAATATAATGAAGGGTCTCTATAATGAAAGTGTTAATGTACTCACTGTCTGGATCATACTCCTTTGCGGTCTTCAAGGCTCGAGATGATGAAATTTCAGATGCCTGGCTAGCAGGCACAATAACCAGCAGTATGGCATCATTGTGCTGTGCATGTTCACCAATCTTGCCAAGAGAGTAAAGAAACAAATTACAAGATGACAAGGAAAGTATGTTAATGAATCTATGTTGCCATTTCAGCCAGAATGTCAGATAAGAAAATATTGAAAATCTCCATGGTTGACAGGTGGATTAGGGGCATGACAAAGGCATCATGCAGTTCGTAATCTTACCATTGAATCGTCAACAATTCTCTGGTCCAGTCCAGGCAAATCAATCAATTTCAGTGGTGGAGCTGCAATTTAAAGGTACAAATATGTCATGATGATTACAATATGTCATGATGATTACAGAAAACAATTAATATGTGATTATTCATGTTTCAAAGAGTAACATAGTAAGTTAGTCTGTTAGTGCTACATTATATATAATCCAATATCACAACTTCGCTTCACATTCTAACCAAAAAAATTGAAGCTGCTAATGTGCATTAGAGTCAGTTAGTGGTGGCAACACATTACAGCTACGCCATTCGGTGATGTCACGGACATATTCAGATACCCAGCTTAGCTTTGATAATACGGATGTCAAAATGACCAATAAATAGGTTGTGGCGTTGTGCAAGTAAGAAACGACCTACCTGTGCTTGTACGAAGTTTTAGGTATATTTCATCACGACCCCTCCCTGTGGCTCCTTTGCTAAGCCTATCCTGTAGAGAATGTCTTAGGGCACCTATAATACACCCATGCAACAAAAAAAAACGGAAAAAATTACAAAAATATTAATCAAATTCATTGTATCTTACATGCAGAAAGAGCTTCACAAATCAAGCCTTACTTGCAGAAACTTGTTGAGATTTATTGTCAATCTGCAAGATTATTGCCTTGCTGCTCAGAGATTCCTCCCTACTCAGGTCAATGATTATTGGAGCCCGTGTAGCACCATTCTCACCCGTCGGCTGTACAAAGTAATTTGTAGCAGACAGACACAACAGAAGGTGGTCAACTTAAAGAAAATGTATCAGCCAATAGTGACGTAAACAAACTCCTGCACACTCGATATACAAACTTACCAAAACCGGATGCCCAATTAGGCTATTCAAAACTGCAGACTTTCCAGCTCCCTGAATCAGCAAGAAAGTGAGATCACTTAAGTCTAAACATAAGAAATATTTGTTCCAATCACATACACAGAGCAATCTATTCTGCCATTTTCCAACAGATAAGTGTTTTACATAACAGAGAGTTCGATTGAAAAACAAATCACAGTGGTTAGGAAAAACTCGATCTGACCAGCAAAGCTCATACGTTTTTCTTCCTGAAATACACTTTCTTGGAGTGAATTTCTCATAGTTTCAAATATCAAACACATCAACCTTCTCCGTTCCAGGTTTTAATCTCACAGAATCAAACAATTCCTGATAATGAGAAATGAAAACAAAACTAGCTACGAAAGAAGAATCCATCCTACCAAACTCCTAGGTTACGGGAACACTTCGACAAACCTCATCGAGATCCACAAGATCCACGATACGGTATCCAACATCTACACTCGATCACATCATAAAACAAACAAACAAACCCCAAAATTACAACAACATCGACGAGAACAAAAAGGAGCGAGAGGAAACCCACCACATTCCCTAGGGCAACGACGTTGAGAGAAGTGGCCGGTCGTCTAGAAGAAGAGCTCTCCTCGGGATCTTCGTCAGCGAGCAGCGCCGCCGCTTGTCTCATCGAATCCGAAAGCTGAGACAACTCATCGATCGCCTCCATCGTGACTTGC
>JAHZTW010000001.1:384513344-384537593 GCA_020283515.1 Alliaria petiolata
TTATTTTAAACGGGATAAGGAATGGGACGAAAAATTCGGGACGGTACAGGAGGGAACGTGAAACCCGTCCCAAAATTTTCAGGGCTCCTGATGAAAAAACTTTATTATATGTTATAAGATATCATATTTGTTTTTTCTATAGTTATGTAGTTAATTATAGTTTTTTTTGTTTATTAAAAATGAATTACACCTATTATTAAATTAAGAACAACAAAATAAAGAGATGAATTAAGTGTTACAATTATTAATTACACATTTTAATTTTTTATGTATTTATGTTTTTTTTTCTTTAAATATAGGTGACACATCATCTGCCACATGTCAGCATTTCAAAGTTCATTTCTGAAAAAAACCTTACTTTATTATATAAGATCGCCGATGAGTCTACCTTTGCAATAGATAATCCCCTAATACACCAAACCAGAAACCTAATTCGAAAGTAAACAATTGGGAATTTTTAATCATCAGTTCGATGACTTAATATATTATTAATTAGATAAAGATGTTTTTTTTTTGAACCATAAGTTAGATAAAGATGTTGAAGCTATGTTTGCAGTAGCCAGTAGATGATCACTAATAACAATTTTTTTATTTTTTTTACGTTAACCACCAAGAACATCTTGCAATTGCATATTTACATCTATAAACATTAAAATCCTAAGAAGAAAAAAGAGAGGGAAAAATATACACAATTTTCTGCTAATTAAGCTGTCTCAAAATTAACAACTATGACGAAACAGAGAAGAAACAAAAAGTAACAAGAAATAAACAAAAGAACTTTCGTACAAAAAAACAGTTTTTAACAAGAAAAACAAAAACGTTCTTGCTCGATCACGCGGTTTTATTCACGAGCAGCCAAAAAACGAAAATTCTATTTGAGAGGAGAATGATCACGAACAGTTCTCGGATTAAACGATGCTCTGTCTTCAATACTCGATTTCCTAGCGAAATCTTTCTTCTTCATTACATATGATGAAGATCCTCTGTTTTCGCTCTGTTCCTTGATCGTTGGAACCAAGTACCAAACTATACAAGTGCACATAATCGCAGCAGATCTTCCAAAGAAAACCAAGAAAACAAGAACCAAGATCACAGTCACGGGAAAGAAATGATTCGGTCTCGTGATCTTCTTAAGATTCTCGTTCAAAACACAGCTATGTTTCTGCTCTGTTTCAGGCTCTGTTTTCTTCGTTTCCTCTGTTTTCGATTCGTTGACCACTGTATTGACTTTAGCCGCAGCAACATCTTTGGTCTTCTTCTGTTTTTTATGATGATAAGATGATTTGATCACGACGGGGACACACTCGCCGGAGCTTGTGAACACGAATCGGACAAGAGGCGGGCCACCGGAATCGAGCTTCTTCGAGTATATGCTTTGTCTCTTCTCGTCTAGCTCCGAGAGAAGCTCAGAGAATTTTTCAAGTCCACGATTTGAATAAGGGTTCTTGCTCTCTTTTCTTGATTTTTTTGGCGAAGAGCATGGAGATCTAAATGGGCTCACCATTTTTAGTTCAATCGATGATCCTTTGGTTTCTTTAATTTTGAGATGTTCTTGTGAGATTAGGAGAGTTTCAAGGTTTTTTTTTTTTTTGGGCTTTGTTTTTGGTAATGGAGGATTTGTTTTACAGACAAGAGAGACGACCTTTAGCATTAATATACGGGATTTGTATTAATTTTTAAAAGGCTTGACGCGACAAGAATATTATTTTTATTAACACCGATAAAAAGAATATGGTTTTTTTACATTAAAAAATGCATTTAAGAACTTGACCGGATCTGATGAAGCGTTATAACTTGGTCAAATCTCAGGGTCTCAGAATTTTATATTCTTCTGATAATTTTTTTTTGTGTGGGACGAAGATAAGAAGTTTCCACGAACAAAAGGACTTCATGCGTATGTGTATAACGCTGGTCAGTTGGTCTTATTGTTTGACTTTCTTGCGGCAGAAGTTAAAAAAAAAATCCCTTTTTTTAACTTCTTGAAAGCATATGTTTAAAATTTTAAACAATAAAAACAAATATTAAAAAAATATAACATGCACATACTAAACAACAAAACAAATATTGTAAAATTTGTTTTTTGTGTGCAAGTATTCTCTTAGTACAAATAAAATGCACAAAAATAAAATTTAAAAACCTCTTACAATTCTAATATTAGATTTATATTTGTTTCATTATTTTACATTGATTTGTTGGTACTTTGTATTCATTCTAACCATATGCCGAATTGATTTGGTTACCTACACAACATCCATATCATGCGAGTTGGCTTATGACCTTTTTTTTTTTCTGGTTACATATGATTTCATTTTGCTGGCCGGAAAATGCAATCTCGCGATAAAAAGCTTTGGTCCTCTTGTCTTCCGGTCAAATCCTTTAACACATACAAATCATGTCTAGAAGCATTGTTGAATTGTTTCTGTTGACAAACCTTTGAATATGGATGATACAAATGTTCCAAAATATACAGTTCTTCTAGGCAAGCCCCATAACTAGGAAGTAAGTCCCATTGAGTGCGAAGCTACCCCTCATTGCTGTTCTACAAGGTATCAAGATGATTCCTCTTACGGTCTACGATCTCGTTTCTTTAATGTTATTGCATGAAAAACAAGTCTACTTGTCACACAGTTTACCAATTCTTTGGGAGATGCATTTGATTACAACTGGTTGAATGAAATCAACGGTCTCACCTGATGTCCAAATGGCAAGCAAATAAGGACATGGACTGGATGGTGGACATGTTTTCGACTCGTAGTTCCTTGTTATGTTCTATTATTTTCTTCAAATTATTGGTAAATGCATCCATGTTCTGCCTGTATATAGAAATTTGTACATGATCCTTATAAAATGCATTTTCTATGTCAGCTATTGATACTTGTGCTTGTGCACATTTTGGTCGTTTCGATCATGTGGACATATTTACTGTTATTGGTGCCTTTGTATCGGGTCTTGCGTTTGTAAATGCACTAGCAAAATACCAGCATTCCCTCTCATCGGACAAGCATTGCAATTAGGTTAGATCTTTTTGAAACAACTTTCCAAAAAGTAATCATTTGGAAGTACAATTCATACAATGTTTTTTCGTCCAATTGCATAAGCGTGGTCATACATACTTTTGAATGGATTGAAGCATAAGATACAATTTTAGAGAATGCAATTAAAGTGAATCATAGAGCGGCTGAAGAGGTACCCATCCAAGTTTAACGACTATGCGTCCAACTTTCGTATAATTTAGAAAAGAAAGTTAGTGCATCGTTAGAAGCCACACACATTCCACGCTTTTTAGTCTCAATCCTATAAAGCTCGAAAGAATTTATTTTGTTTTGTCAGATAAAACGTCTCTTAACTATTCCAAATCTATGCTTTCGTGTTCTATGACCAGACGATTAAGAAATCCATGTTTACGTTCCACAGGTATATGGTGATTTACATGACTTTTAATTGTCTATGCAACTTCACTAATATTAGCTGTTCTTACTGCCTCCCAATCCACATAGTCCATCGTTCTTGTTGTTTTTTCTCTTTTTCCTGCTATACCTTATGCTTCTCTTCTTAGACTATCCCAATCATACCTTTCTTTTTCCTCCCTTATTTTTCCTTTTGCGTTTAATGTAGCCTCATGATTGAGGTCGTTGCACGATGAGTCTCGATGCTGGCTTGAGTCAGGTCCAAATGAATTTTATGTGCATTCTTGGACATGAATACAACTCGTACTTTCATTAATATATGAGATCGAAGTCTCTACCACAAGCATTTCTTTGTGTTTAGTGGACCGCAGCTTGTCTTCTTTGTGTTTCTGCTGCTTTCATGGATCTGAAGTTTCTCACATCTCAAAACATCCACAAAGCAACAAAAGAGATCATTACTGTCATCAAATTTTTTTTTGTGCTCTTTATCACCTCGAGACATATCTGGTGATACTTGTAAGCTTCTAGGATCTCTTGAAACACCAACTTCTAAAATTTCATACTGATTCTTCTGGCTAGACTCTACTATTGAGATTGTATCAGCTGTGATAATGGCTCTTCCTTCGCCTTGTAGCTGAGGAGAACCTAACGACTGAAGGAGCTCTCCTTTTGAGTTGATCTCTGAGCTTGATCCTGCTCTTTCTGTCTTTAGAGGAGCATCGGAAACAAACAAATTTTGAGATGTAAGTGTAGAATCTTCATATGGAAATCATTCTTAGACATGATATATTTGATTTGTCTTATCAACTTTTACTAATGAGCCTTTTAGTTATGAATCAACATGCACTTTTGAATATGTGGTTTTGCCAACTGATTCATTATCTGAGTTGGCAATCTCACTACTTCTTCTAGAGGTGCCATTGATGTTTACATAATCCTTCTCATCCTCAGCCTCAAGTTGTGTGTTGTTCAAAGTAACATATCTCTAGTCATGAACGAGTAAGTTTGACATCGATTCATCTAATATTCCTGTAGAAGGCATCGAACTTGTTCCTACGTTAATTTTGAGGGGTACTTCTGGGGCAAGAAAATTCGCAGCAAGTGACATGAGCGCAGAGCTTGATAGATGGTTAGAAGCGTTCCGAGTAAAAAACACTCCAACGAAAAAATCAACATCGAATCCTTTCCAAGGTATAAAACCTTGATCCCCTTGTACAAGATGCATTCGTGCTATAAACGACTTTGCTCGTCCTCAAAATGTATTTCATTCTTCTTTCCACCATTTCACATGCTCGTCTGATCCCTCAACACCTTTGCCAAGTTTCCACACTTTTTTAGTCTCATTATCTAGGGCAACCTTTGCTTATGCGACACCATTGTTCTTCGGTTCCTTTCTCTTTTTTTGGCTGCCCTTTCTTTGGCTGCACTTTCTCTTAGCCATGCTAGGCAATAGAATAAGGCAATGTTTTAATTTCTTATCCCCCAAATCAGATTTGGGTTCCTTTCACTTTCCCTTTCATTGGATATGCATTCTCTTAGCCGTGCTAGGCAATGGAATAAGGCAATCTGTTATTATTTATCCCTGGCTGTTTCGGGTTCATTTCCCTTTCTATTTCTTTTGTTGTGCTTTCTCTTAACCATACTAGGCAAATGCAATGAAATAAGGCAACCCAACTATGATTCAGGTTCATTTCCTTTTCTTTTGTTTTTGCTGCACTTTCTCTTGGCCTTGCTAGGCCATTAATCAGCCGCCCACTGGTTGTTGTGTGTTGTTCAAAGTAACAGATCTCTGGTCATGAACTAGTAAGTTTGACATTGATTCCTCTGTTATTCGGATAGAATGCATTGAACTTGCTCTTACGTCAACTTTGGATGGTACTTCCGGGACAGGATACTTTGCAGCAAGTGACATCAACACAGAGATTGATAGATGGTTAGAAGCATTCTCAAAGAGAAACACTCCAACGATAAAATCAACAACCGATCCTTTCTAAGGTATAAACGTTGATCCCCTTGAACAAGACACATTTTGCTATAAACGACTCTGCTCGTCCTTGAAATGTGTTTCGTTCTTCTTCCCACCAGTTCGCATGCTCGTCTGATCCCTCAACACCTTCGTTGATTTGGCTATTTTTTAGCCGTGCTAGGAAATGGAATAAGACAATCTCATAATTCTTCCCTGCCTGATTCGGGTTCTTTTCCCTTTCCTTTTCTCTTTCTTTGGCTGCACTTTCTCTTAGCTGTGCTAGGCAAATGCAATGGAATAAGGCAATCCAGCTCTGTTCAGGTTCCTTTCCCTTTCCCTTTCTTTGGTTGCACCTTCTCTTGGCCTTACTAGGCCATGAATCATACATCCAATGGTTTTCTCCATCTTCAGGTTGAAACTCTCATCCTCAAAATCTAAAGCTCGTTTACAAACCTTCTTGGCACTAGCTGAAGCTTCAACAACTACTGATTCTTTGGCATCTCTCTTTGGTTTACCTTCGTTAACAACTTTTGGCTTTTTCCTCTTTGGCTTTGGAGGAGTCTTGATATGTTCTGTAACATTGTTACTCATTGAGCTTCTTTACTCAACTGTTTCATCACTATTTTGCAACATCTCTCCTCAAACGATTTTACTTTTATCAAATCCAGTATGACCGGATAAATATGATGATGATGTAGTGTTGGCTAGAGCTTCAAAAGACAAATTGCCAAGTCCATTCGTGTCTTTGTTTCCAACAAATCTCCCTTCTACCGCCTGATTCTGATTTGGGTAGATCAGAGCAATTGTTTTGATAGGTGTCTGCGGAATCTGTGGTGGAGTTTGAATGTTACTTTCTTCCCTGCCTTGTTTATCTATTTTGTAAAAAAAATTTAATTTTCTTATAATTTTTTATTTTTAACTGTAAAATGATGATAAACCAAAAGTTGAAATCTTTTTCAAAAAAAATTAAAAAAATTGAAGAGATCATCACCAAATAAAATAAATTTCCACGACGAAGATGTTATTTCTAATGAACTCTCTACTAACTCTATTTTGGCTGCAAAAAAAAACAAAATCTAGTGGGAAATTATTGGGAACTAATTTGATGTACACATCTATTTGAAGGGAAGTTTTGAAACCTAGGATTATAAATAAAATTGAGCAATTGATGGGGATTCTGGTAAAAGTATAACATATATATTTGAGGTTTAGCAAATAATTTTATTGTTTGTTAAAATGTTTTTTTTATGAATCATGAGAATTCCAAACTTAGATAAAATAATTTTTATGTTCCAAAAAATATTTGAATTCAGAATACAAAATAATTAATCCCGTTATACTACTACTAGCATACCACCTCTTTAGTTTGTTAAAGTCTTTTGCCTTAGAAATTGATAGTAATAAGAACATTGTTTATAGAAAGCAGAAAGCAGAAAGGAAAAAAGCGGACTTTTTTTCTCTCCCAGGCGAGCTTACCGAGAGAAGTCTTTACCTTCTGGTATGTTGACAGATCTTTTTCTCACCAACTTTTCTTACCCCAAAGTAGAAAGTTTTTTCAAATCTGAGATATCTTGGGAAGTACGTACCGCGGTTCCACCCCCACCTTCGGGTCAGAGGGTCCTTTCCGACGACGGTAAATCATCATCTGTGCTTTTCCTTTGCCCCGTAGTACTTCTGCAACCAAAACAGGAAGTGTGAGTGTGTTTTGGTGTGAATAAGACCACTAAAAGCATTCCAAAAGCCTTCCAAAAGACATCCAGCCTTTCGAGCGGTGTGGATAAGACCACCGAGAAACTTCAACTAGAAACTTCGACTGAAACTTCGGCTTAACCTTGAAGATGGCGGAGTATGCACAAAGGAGGTTCTCCTATGCAGAAAAAGGAAAAGCTGTTGAAAAGAGCTCAGAAGTAATCCCAAGAATCAGGATTAGAGTGCCGGAGTTTGATAACTCAGATCTAATAGAAGAGAACAGACTAACCCTTATAGGAAGGCTCACAAACCCTACAGAGCAACGGATCTGGGCAATGATTTCCTTCTTCGCAAAAAGGTGGAAATTGAAAGGAAAGTTTGTGGGATCTGAGTTGGGAAGAGGTTGCTTCCAACTCAGGTTTGATTTCGAGGAAGACCTGCTCCAAGTACTGGCAGACAGACCGTACAACTTTGCCTACTGGATGGTGATATTGCAACGATGGGAACCAACAGTCTCGGAACACTTTCCATCGCATATACCATTTTGGATCCGGCTCAAAGGTATACCCCTTCACTATTGGAAAGCTGAAACTCTCCAAACCCTAGGAAAAGGAGTCGGCCACTTTATGGAGCACGAGTTAACAAAGATCTCTGCAAGAATAAAAGTGTCGGTTAATGGACTAGAAGGGCTACCACAGGAAACTATTTTAGAGTTCTCAAATGGTGATGAAGCGGTGGTAACCCTGGAGTATGAAAAGCTAGAAAACCACTTCATCAGGTGTTTCAAACTCACTCATGTAGCTAAGGATTGCCCAGAAGCAAGGAGAAATACCTCACCCAGAAAAGAAGTGCAATCGGGAAACCAGGAGACGAGAGGGAGCTCTTATCAACATCGCTCAGCATCAACGGGAAACAAGGAGTCAACGGTTTATAGGGAGGCTGAAAATATGAGTATTAACGACGCCCTTCAGCGAGAAGCTAAAATGTCCCTCAGAACCTTCCACCAGAGAAGAGACCGCCATGGTAGGCCGTTTGGGGAAAGAGCATCTGAGAAAAGTCAGAAAGAAAAAGTCTGGTATGAACTAGCGTATAAGGAGAAAAATAAGGTAGGGGAAACTTGGCCAATTAGCTCTAACTCAGTTCGTGATGAAGCACACACTTACAAGAGAGCTCCGGAGATGGGTCAAACAAGGCCCAAAACTCTGACGCCTAGAGAAAATCCACGAGATTTGCGAAGCAACCTGCAAAACAGAGATAGAGACAGGGTCAGTGAAAGCTACCAATCCCCAACTCAACAATGGAGAGTAAAAGCTAGACAAACGGAGGATACTGAAGCTATCATTTCCAGAAGTGAAACGGAATCTACAAGAAACAATAAACAACCACTTCAGATAAATTTGGATGTAGAAGCATACTCCTCACCTGGGGTAACCACAGATGAAGTAATGGAAGATCTCCGGGATGTCACCATCCAATACACAAGTTGTGCTGACCCTTCAGAGAGCGCATCAAGGAAAATGAGATCTCTGCACGGGGAAGAAAGAGGCATGATGGCTGAAACGGCAGCATTCATAGTTGCAGCCTCAACATCGACAAACCACCAGAGGATTAATGGCCAACATGAAACGATGGAAGCGTTACAGAGAGTACCATCAAGGTCCCCTCCCAGTCTAGTACCTCTTCAGGAAAGTGAAGAAGTTCTCCCAGTAAAGAAACGGAGAGGGCGCCCTCCACAAAAACAGATGTTGAATAGCCCCCATAGATTGGCAGGAACAAGCTCTCGTATAAGAAAAGCCAGCAATTTTAGAAGTTCCCCCAAAAATACAAACCGTAAGATTAGTAAAGGGAAAACAGACCAAAGGAAGGGGACAGACCCGATGGATGCAGCAGGACCAAGCAGAACTTTAATCCCTGCTATCAGAAAGACAAAAAGGGATTTTCGGGCCCATCCAAGTCAGCTTCCTTAGTGATACTGGCGTGGAACTGTCAGGGGATGGGGAACCCTCAGACAGTTCGGAGGCTCAGGGAGATACGTCTCGGTATTTTCCCAGACATCATCTTCTTGTCAGAGACCAAAAATGCAGACAAGGTTGTGTACAAGACGTTCGACTGGATGGGGTACTCCCACAACGTTCTGATCCCTCCCCAAGGACACGGGAGTGGGGGTTTGGCCCTATTCTGGAAGGAACACATTGAGTTAGAGGTGATCACAAGCTGCAAAAACTTCATTGACACTAGCATAAAGTATGAGGGAAAGAGTTTTCACGCAACTTTCATTTATGGAGACACGGATAAAAACCAGAGGAAACAGACTTGGGACCTGTTGACAGGCTTGGCAGTAGGCAGAGACACCCCGTGGTTTGTAATTGGAGATTTTAATGATATACTCAACAATTCTGAGAAATCGGGTGGTGTCATTAGACCAGAGGGATCCTTTGTGGATTTCAGAACCTTCGTGTCAGCAACTGACCTCTATGATCTACAACACAGTGGAGACCCCCTGTCATGGAGAGGAAACATACAGTTTAATGGGGATCAACAGGAACCGGTAAGGTGTAGACTGGACAGATCAATGGTGAACAGTAATTGGGCTGAGATCTTCCCAACAGCAAGAAGTGAGTACTTGAGATTTGAAGGAAGTGATCATAGACCCATCCTATCGGTATTTGATCCTAAGAGAAAGAGATCCAAAGGCATGTTCAGATATGATAGGAGATTAAAAGACAACGAGGAAGTAAAACTACTAGTGGAAAAAACATGGAAAGAAGCAACGACCTTACCAGTGGAGAGGAAAATTGATCGAGTCAGATGGGCTATTATCCAATGGAGAAAGGAACAACATCTTAACAGCAAAAAGAATATGGAGAAACAGCAACAAGCGTTTGAAAGGGCAATGGTTAGCCCACAACACAATGAAGCTCTCCTGACAAAAATCAATGAGGATTTAAAAAAAGCGTACAAGGAGGAGGAAGAATACTGGAAGCAAAGAAGTAGGGCTTTGTGGCTGAGTTTGGGAGACAGAAACTCATGCTATTTCCACGCTATTACTAAAAGGAGGAACACAATCAATAAATTCTCAGTAATAGAAGATGAGGAAGGAAAAGCAAACTATGAAGAAGAAGATATAGCTAAAGTCATAGAAAACTATTTCCAGAAGCTTTTCACATCAAATGGTGGCAACAGCAAGGACATCATTCAACAACCTCTACAACCAAAAAATAACAGAAGAGATCAATGAGAGATTAACAAAGGAGCCCTCAGCAGAGGAGATTAGGAAAGCAGTCTTCTCTATCAATGCAGATAAGGCACCTGGACCTGATGGGTTCTCTGCTAGCTTCTTTCACACAAATTGGATTGCTATTGGAACAGAAATAGTGGAAGAGGTCCAAGAATTTTTCAAAACAGGGATTCTGCCAAGATCTATCAATGCTACACACGTGAGACTAATCCCTAAGATCCATGGGCCAAAAAAAGTGGCGGATTATCGACCTATCGCTCTATGCAACGTCTACTATAAGGTGATTTCGAAAGTACTCACTAAAAGGCTTCAGCCAGTCTTACCTCATATTATATCGGAGAATCAGTCGGCTTTTGTCCCAGGAAGAGCCATTTCGGACAATGTGTTGATAACACACGAGATGCTGCACTACCTCAAAACGTCCACTGCAGAAGTGCACTGTTCAATGGCGGTTAAATCTGATATGAGTAAAGCATACGATAGGTTAGAGTGGGCATTCATAGAAGGAGTTTTTAAGAGATTGGAATTTCACCCTCGATGGACAAACTGGATAATGCAGTGTATAACAACAGTATCATACTCATACCTAATCAATGGAGCTCCGTATGGGCAAGTCATACCAAGAAGGGGAATAAGACAAGGAGACCCGCTGTCTCCTTTTGTGTTCATCCTCTGCAGCGAAGTGTTATCGGGTCTGTGTCGACAAGCACAAGCAAATGGAAGGATGAAAGGGATCAGAGTTGCAATAGGAAGCCCCCGGGTTAATCATCTGCTCTTTGCAGACGACACGATGTTTTTTTGCAAAGCAAACACAAAGAACAGTAAAGCGCTAAAAGACATCCTAAGCGATTATGAGAAAGCGTCGGGACAATGCATTAACAAGTCAAAATCGGCAGTTACTTTCTCCCACAGAGCACCTAATGATCTAAAGGAAAGAATCAAACAGCAGCTAGAGATAACCAGTGAGGGAGGAGTTGGAAAATACTTAGGCTTACCAGAGCATTTTGGCAGGAGAAAAAGGGATCTGTTTACAATCATAGTAGATAGGATTCGCCAAAAAGCCTTAGGATGGTCCACAAATTTCCTGTCTCCAGCGGGAAAAATGACCATGCTTAAGAGCGTATTGTCCTCTATGCTTACGCATGCTATGTCTTGCTTCAAACTCCCGGATTCTCTGTGTAAAAGAATTCAATCGGCATTAACACGATTCTGGTGGGACACAAAGCCAGATGTTAGAAAGATGTCCTGGATAGCATGGGATAAGATGACACAATCAAAAGAAGCAGGTGGTTTGGGTTTTAGAGATATACCAAGCTTTAACGATGCGATGCTAGCTAAACTCAGTTGGAGGATGTTAAAGAAGCCAGACTGCCTGCTAGCACGAGTGCTATTTGGCAAGTATTGCATTGAATCTTCGTTCCTTCAGTGCTCTAAGCCAGCGACGTCCTCCCATGGATGGAGTGGAATACTCATAGGGAGAGACCTGATTGTGAAACAGCTGGGATGGGCTGTAGGAAATGGAGAATCTATTAGCGTCTGGAAGGACCCATGGCTATCTCTATCTCAGAAACAAGCCCCCATAGGACCGGCCACTGAAGCTACAGCAAACCTAATGGTATCGGACCTATTCTTGGAAAATACAACGGATTGGAATATCCCAATGATCCAAGAAATACTTCCATACCACCTACAGGCGATCCTAGACTTAAAACCCAGCAAGACAAAGGCAGAAGACAAACAAATCTGGCTGAAAACTACTTCAGGTATCTACTCTACAAAAACAGGGTACTACTCAGCAATCGAAGATAAACCAAACAGAGTTGTCTTAAACTCGGGTATGCTAAGATGGATACCTGATATCTGGGCTCTGAAAACGGCTCCAAAACTTCAACTTTTCCTATGGAAAGCTGCAAGAGGAGCCCTACCAGTGAGCGAGAGATTGGCTTCCAGACAAATCCTTACGGATCCAGTCTGCATCCGATGTGGAGAAGTAGAATCTATAGCTCACACCCTTCTTCACTGTCAATTCGCCAGACAAGTTTGGGCGACAGCTCCATTTCAACACAATTTCACACCGGATCCGGAATGGGATTTCCCAACAGGGTGGCTGACTATGAGGAGACTATTGTGTCTTCCTCCAACTGGAATCACATCGGCATCGCTGGCTCCGTGGATAGTCTGGACGATCTGGACAGCAAGGAACAATAAGATCTTCAACGACGTAGATTACACAGTAGAAGAAGTAACGCTCAAAGCAATCATAAGCGCAAAGGAATGGGAGAAAGCCCAAACTCCGACAACCAAAACTCAAGCCATAAGAGCCGAAGAGGGAAAGACAAGGGACGCTACCTGGATCACATGCAAATCGGACGCAACCTGGAGGGCGGATGGCAAAGTGGCTGGATTGGGGTGGATCTTCTCATCGGCAGCGAAGGGATTCATATCCCAAAAGTCACAGGTAACGACGCTTGTGAAATCACTGTTGATGGCAGAGAGTTTAGCCATTCGAGCAGCTCTGGAAGACGCTTTGAGACAAGGGTTCTCACGAATCCACCTGGAATCGGACTCGCGGCAGTCGATTCAGGCAATCAGGCAAGAATCGGACTTCTCAGAACTTCACGGAGTAATCTCCGACATAGATTGCCTAGTTCGACGTTTTGGCTTTTTCTCTTGCTCCCACATTAGCCGGGATTGTAATACAGATGCAGATAATTTAGCCAAACAGGCTTTAAATTTGTATGCTGAGGGCCCAGACCCAAACTAAAGATTTTAATACAAGCAGTTTTTAGTTCAAAAAAAAAAAGAACATTGTTTAAACCCGATCGAGTTAGGTCAGTTTATTTAGCGATACTGTTATTGTTCACATGCTTTCTGTGGCTTTATCAGTTTTCTCGATCATTAATGCACATGTGACAATTAAGTGTTGTTTTAATTTGCTCGTCACTCCATGATTTATTTAATATCTTACGTTGCCACTCTGTTTAGAGAGAATAATATTCAAAAGTATACATATCATTTAATGAGACATGAAAAACAAATAAAAGTGAGACATGAACGTGGCAGCTGCGGACTACAACAACACTTTACTTTTCATTTATGGTAATTTAATTTTAGTAGTTGAAACGTTAAATAAATGTATATATTGAATTTCTGCAGTTAAAGCAATTTGAAAGTATCGAGTAAAAAGGAAAAATTTACTTGAAAGTACTGTTATATCTGTAGAATATATAGAGTAATTGAAGTAGATATCATTTGAAGAAAAAAATTAGTTATGTTTTCTATCACCTAATCCATTGTCAAATAGACTCAAAACATTAAAAGTTTCGATAACATTTTTTGGATAACACTATAAAGTTTCTCGATATGACAGACCCCATTAAAGGAGATGATCCATTTACAAGTAAACTGCTTCATCATTATATGGTTAATTATTAGTCTAATCCAATTACACTCTTAACCGCAAATAATATGAATGGTAAAACGAATTGACGAACGACCCAATGGCATGAGCTAATAGACACGATGATAAGGATTCCTTGACTTGCGATTTGAAGACTTAGACCTGGTCTTCTAGAATCTTTACCTCTTTGGCTCTAGATTATTTTCAGGTTCAATGATCTTATCAATTAAGTTTAACTTCTTTTGGCGCACTCCTACTATTTTTATATAAAAGTAAAAGATTCTTATTCACACACTGTTCATAAAACTATATTTCCTTTTCTCGCATTATTCCCTAAATATAATCATGCAAATAGATACTTTCAAATTTTCCCTTTTTACTTTTCATTTATGGTAATTTAATTTTAGTAGTTGAAACGTTAAATAAATGTATATATTGAATTTCTGCAGTTAAAGCAATTTGAAAGTATCGAGTAGTTGAACAAATGTACTTGTAAACCGGACCATCAGTGATGAGAGTAGAGTAAGGGAAAATACTAATCATAAAAATTTTCCCGGTTTAAACATGATCCTAACTTTTTTTTTTGTTAGCAATTTTTTCTTTTTCATGGTAACTTTGATCCGAACTGCATCAGACTGGCGCACTACACATTATGCATACAAGAACTTTCAGTGGCGGAGGCAGAACTTTTTTCTACCTGGGGCAAAAAAAATATAAGAATTATAATTTATAAATTGTAAAAAAAAAAAAATTCATCAGATCAACAAAAAACAGACGAAGAATTGAAAAAATGTATAAATGTTAACGAAAAAATTGAGAAAAACGTAAAGTTGATAAAAAAACTAACAAAAAGGAAGAAAGCCTTTTTTAATTTTTTATGTTTTGTTAGCTAACAATTAATTAAGATCCATAATTATTCATGTAAAATGGGATTAAGTTAAAATTAAGCCCAATATCAAAATAAAAACATGAGCCCAAATAAAATTATTTACCCAATTTAATTAAATTTTTGTTTTTAATGTTTTAAATTATTTTTATGGGGTCAAATAATAAAAAATAATGGGGTCATAACATTTTTAACTAAAAAAATACCTATTTTTAAAAAATAGGTGAGGTCAGCTAACCCCCTCCATCCTTCCTGCCTCCGCCCCTGAGAACTTTAGCCGACTATACACCTCCCGATTAAAATATATACCGAATTTTTAACTTTAGGACCCAAAATTCAGTTTGCTTTGCAAAGACCGAATAACATGTTGGCGCCGCAAGTTTGTTTCTAATGGGGGTAGGATTTGGGAGAAAGGAAGGAGAAAACGAGTTTACGCATTTCCCCCGACCCAAATACCACTATTTCATAACCAGTGGTAAACTTAGAAATAATTTTTATCCAGTATTCAAAAAGCGCTAGCTGTTAAACAGACGGTGACCATTAGCCTATCACCTACAACGGTTAATCGGAACTTATGCGATTTTAGGCGGTTTAGACGATTTTATAATAATAATAAAATATACATAGTAAACAAAAATAATTAATATTTAATATATAATATTGAAACCTTAATTACATAATACAATTTTGAATAGAAAGTCTAAACGAAACGTGAATGTAATTAAATAAGCAAAACTAGAGTTTAAAGATAAATAATATCTCTTACATTTTTTATATAAAAAGAGACAAATTTAACCTGCCTAGATCCATTTAGACCCGTTTAATTACCACTTAAACCGTTGGATGATATTGTATGTCTAACTTGGCCGATTAACATGAGATCTAAGCGGGATAGGTGCGTATAGCGCCTAAGCGGCACCTAAATGGCCACCTAGTCCGCTTTTTTAAACACTGTTTTTACTGATAAAAAAATAATATGTAATAATATAATATAAAGTTAAAGATATAGATAAATTTGTAGGAGTGCATTTGGAGTTTCAAACATAAAAAAATAATATGTAATAATATAATATAAAGTTAAAGATATAGATAAATTTGTAGGAGTGCATTTGGAGTTTCAAACACAATTTTAAGGATGTCAAAGAGTATTTTTTTGCTAATTATTACACTTAACCTAATCAAACAGACAAACATCGACTAAAAACAAAAGTTAAAAAAAAAACATAGAATAAAAACAAGTGATTTTATATTTAAGAAAAAAAAAACTAGAATGCATGAATCCAACTCGAACGCAGCTTAATTAAGGAGTAAGTTTGAATTCTGGAGTAGGTGTGAAAGTGAGAAGAATCATTTCTTTTTAATACAATGCATTGGAACATTCTATGGATCATTGAAATTTATGAGGGGAAAGAGTTGTTTTTTAATACTTAAACCGAAAAAAAAGAAAGAATGGATTTTGTTGTAGTCGATTCGGAAATTCCACTATGTATACGTTTTATTTACTAAAATAGTTATTTTCCTCAGACAGAGTGTTGCTACGTGTTATTTGGCATACGTCTGTTACTGTTAGGGCTGTTCGTATGTACATACGTCAGGAGTTTTTATCTTCAAATTTTATTCAATTAAATTAAATGGTTCGAACATTCGAAAATCTTCAAATTAAAAAAAAGACATAGTATGACCAGTTACATATAAAACTTTTTTTTATTACTATCATATTTCGTCTATATTTTCCATACCATTTTTGTTACATGTTATAGAAAAAAAACGTAATTACAAAGAATATCATTACTTTTTAATTCCACATCAGAAAAACGCGTCGCCACGTCAGAAATCGCTGACGTGTATTAATAAACTCAGCCGTAAAGCGCTACAGCGGCAATCACGGCTGAGTTACGGTATGTTGCGGCTGATTTTAAAAAAATGGCTGAGTTATGAGCTAACGGCTGATTTACGAGATAACCCAACCATAAGTTACGGCTTAGTTAACGAAATATGTCTGAGTTATGAGAAAACAGCTGATTTACGAGATAACCCAGCCATAAGTTACAGCTGAGTTATAACCCGATGGTTGATTTGTCAAAATTTGGCTGAGTTATTGTTCCGACACGGCTGAATTAACTTTCTCCGGCTGGCTGAGTTATTGTTTCGTTACGGCTGATTTTCGTGTAAGTGTCATAAATCAGCCGTAATGAGCTGGGTTAACGAAAAAANGTTGCGGCTGATTTTAAAAAAATGGCTGAGTTATGAGCTAACGGCTGATTTACGAGATAACCCAACCATAAGTTACGGCTTAGTTAACGAAATATGTCTGAGTTATGAGAAAACAGCTGATTTACGAGATAACCCAGCCATAAGTTACAGCTGAGTTATAACCCGATGGTTGATTTGTCAAAATTTGGCTGAGTTATTGTTCCGACACGGCTGAATTAACTTTCTCCGGCTGGCTGAGTTATTGTTTCGTTACGGCTGATTTTCGTGTAAGTGTCATAAATCAGCCGTAATGAGCTGGGTTAACGAAAAAATCGGCCTAATTACGACTGATTTAGTAGCGAAAGATTAATTACTACAATAGCATGTTTTGACGACTGACTTATTAAACGATACGGCTGAGCTAAAGATTTTCAGTTGAGTTACGACATTAAACGACTGAATTTGGCAGCCGTTTTTTCATTTTTTAATCACTGTAATAGTATTCATGTTACAACTGACTTAAAGTTTTATTTGATGGCTGGTTTAAGACAGTTTATTTACGTGTTCGTTTGGTGGCTTACTTGCCACTTCATCAATTAAAAAATGACGTCAGATGCATATTTCCATGTCATCATCAACAGAGAAATACGAAACATCGTCTTCGTCTTCCTCGTCGTCATCATCGTCTTTTTCGTCGTCGTTGTTCTTCACCTTGTTCTTCACATCAACAGAGATATCCATAACTTAAATTTTGAACATCCAATTCGTCATCGTCTTCCTCGTTCTTCTTCATTTTCGTTCATCATTCTCGTATATCCCTGTGCAGTCCTTACCATAAGTTAACCTACGCAACCTTTCGTCTTCCATGAAGTATTATAACTCAGCCGTGAAGTATAGTAACTCAGCCGTGAAGTATAGTAACTCAGCCGTGAAGTATAATAACTCAGCCGCGAACTTACCGGAGCAAGTTTGTTCGTGAAAAAGGAGAGATTTTTAGCCGAGAAAACGAAGAGCCACTCAAGAAAACGAAGAGTCCCCACTCGAGTTCGTGAAAAAGAAGACGAAATGCGACGAAGATAAGAGAAGTGGCCGGAAGAGACGATAAGACGGCGGAATTAGGGTTCGTCTTCGTCTTCCTCGTCGTCGTCATCGTCTTTCTCGTCGTCGTTGTTCTTCACCTTGTTCTTCACATTAGCAGAGATATCCATAACTTAAATTTTGAACATCCAATTCGTCATCGTCTTCCTCGTTCTTCTTCATTTTCGTTCATCCTTCATTTTCGTTCATCATTCTCGTATATCCCTGTGCAGTCCTTACCATAAGTTAACCTACGCAACCTTTCGTCTTCCATGAAATATTATAACTCAGTCGTGAAGTATAATAACTCAGCCGTGAAGTATAATAACTCAGCCGCGAACTTACCGGAGCAAGTTTGTTTGTGAAAAAGGAGAGATTTTTAGCCGAGAAAACGAAGAGTCCACTCGAGAAAACGAAGAGTCCCCACTCGAGTTCGTGAAAAAGAAGACGAAATGCGACGGAGATAAGAGAAGTGGCCAGAAGAGACGATAAGACGGCGGAATTAGGGTTCGACTTCGGAATCGCCGAGAGAGAGAGGTTTCACCGGAGAGAGAGAGTTTTTTTTTTTCGTAACTGTTATTCATGACGTGAATTTAGTTTTTTTTTTATGTTAATGAGGTGGATTAAATGTTAATGAGGTGGATTAAAATAGTTTTTGGTTAATCATTTTTAAATTAAAAAATCTCAAATTAATAAATAGTGTATGAATGAATAGTGTTAATTGTAATTACACAAAGACACAAAATATCTGAGTAATTTTTTTAAAAATGTATAATATTCTAGTAATATTCCAAACTTTGTATAATATCTGATTAATTTTTTCTTAAAAAAATAAAGAACCTTTTATCTAGAAATCAATTAGCCAAATGACAACAAACTTAACAGAGATTAGCAAAATAGCAATGAAAACAGATACCATTGCTATTTTCCTAGTTTCCAGCAATTATATTGCCAATGTTGCTAATTACTCTAATTAATAAGAAAAGCCAGAGAGTAATGAGTTTTAAGGACACATACAAGGGAGGAATCATTACTCTTATGTACAAACATTACAGACACTTTAGCTTAACACCAAAAAAAGAAAACAGAGCTTCCTTGACACCAAACAAATCGCTGTAATATTTAAGTTCTTGTTGTTGTTCTTCTTCTTCGACACTATTATTAACAACATTGTTAGAAGCAAACATGAAATAAAATAAAACAAAATAAAAAGTAACTGTAAGATCTCTCTTGAAAAGTACCTGCAAAACATTTGAGTTCAGAACTCAGAGAGCTCACTATTTATGGTAGCAGTTTCTGGATGATAATGAACCATTTCCTTCCACATCAACTCTCTAATCATCTCCGCACCCAAATCCTCGTCTTCGTCTACATCGAGATCAACAGGAACTTGAGCAGGAGGATTCGCATTCGGGTCATATAAAGGCGCCATGTAAGGATGCTGAAGCGCTTCAGTGACACTAATCCTTTTCGAAGGGTCAAGAACGAGCATTCTCTGAAGCAGATCGATGGCAAGAACGTGCGCGCCGGGGTAAAGACGAGAGAACGATATCCCCGGCGAGTAAGGTAGCGATTCGATGTATCTTTTGGCTTTCGGGTTATCTATAAACTCGAGATCTTCCTCTCTCTGGCTCCCTAAAATGTTAATGATGAGCTTAATCTGGTTAAGACATTCTGTTCCCGGGAATATCGGTTTTCTTCCAAGAAGCTCGGCGAATATGCAGCCGACCGACCACACGTCGATGGAGGTCCCGTAGTTGTCACAGCAGAGGAGAAGCTCCGGTGCTCGGTACCATCGAGTCACAACATATTCAGTCATGAACTGACCTTTGGTGTTTCCCGTGCGCGCTAGCCCAAAGTCGCATATCTTTAAGTCGCAGTTCGCGTTCACAAGGAGGTTACCGGGTTTCAGATCACGATGGAGAATGTTGGCTGAATGAATATACTTGAGCCCTCGAAGCAACTACACAAAAGAAACAAAATAAAAACAATCAAGATCTAGCAAGAACCGGCTTTCTTGAAATTAAACAGAGATCACAGCACAAACACGAAAAATAGCATACCTGGAACAAGAAGTATTGGCAATGGTCATTACTTAGCACTTGAGAGGACTTGATAATCTGGTGAAGATCAGTGTCCATGAGCTCGTAAACAAGATACACATCCTTAAAGCTTCTCTTGTGATTGGCCATCATAACATCTTTAAGNTGGATACATTCAAGAAAATAAACAAATGTTTCAGGTGTTGTCATGTTGATTGACTACTACGATTTACGAACATAAAATTACCATCTCAACCAAGTCGATCATGATAGTTTAATGGTGATATATTTAATATTTTCATATGTATTTTTTTCTTTTATTAACCGTAGACATCTCAGGCCGAATTACAGACTAAAGTCACTATAAACCCTCGAGGTTCATACTTTAAATTATTGGTTCTTATGATTAAGAAAAAAGACTTTTCAAATATGTTTATACTCTTTTAAAACTTACTATAACCATGGATACATTCAAGAAAATAAACAAATGTTTCAGGTGTTGTCATGTTGATTGACTACTACGATTTACGAACATAAAATTACCATCTCAACCAAGTCGATCATGATAGTTTAATGGTGATATATTTAATATTTTCATATGTATTTTTTTCTTTTATTAACCGTAGACATCTCAGGCCGAATTACAGACTAAAGTCACTATAAACCCTCGAGGTTCATACTTTAAATTATTGGTTCTTATGATTAAGAAAAAAGACTTTTCAAATATGTTTATACTCTTTTAAAACTTACTATAACCATGGATACATTCAAGAAAATAAACAAATGTTTCAGGTGTTGTCATGTTGATTGACTACTACGATTTACGAACATAAAATTACCATCTCAACCAAGTCGATCATGATAGTTTAATGGTGATATATTTAATATTTTCATATGTATTTTTTTCTTTTATTAACCGTAGACATCTCAGGCCGAATTACAGACTAAAGTCACTATAAACCCTCGAGGTTCATACTTTAAATTATTGGTTCTTATGATTAAGAAAAAAGACTTTTCAAATATGTTTATACTCTTTTAAAACTTACTATAACCATGGATACATTCAAGAAAATAAACAAATGTTTCAGGTGTTGTCATGTTGATTGACTACTACGATTTACGAACATAAAATTACCATCTCAACCAAGTCGATCATGATAGTTTAATGGTGATATATTTAATATTTTCATATGTATTTTTTTCTTTTATTAACCGTAGACATCTCAGGCCGAATTACAGACTAAAGTCACTATAAACCCTCGAGGTTCATACTTTAAATTATTGGTTCTTATGATTAAGAAAAAAGACTTTTCAAATATGTTTATACTCTTTTAAAACTTACTATAACCATGGATACATTCAAGAAAATAAACAAATGTTTCAGGTGTTGTCATGTTGATTGACTACTACGATTTACGAACATAAAATTACCATCTCAACCAAGTCGATCATGATAGTTTAATGGTGATATATTTAATATTTTCATATGTATTTTTTTCTTTTATTAACCGTAGACATCTCAGGCCGAATTACAGACTAAAGTCACTATAAACCCTCGAGGTTCATACTTTAAATTATTGGTTCTTATGATTAAGAAAAAAGACTTTTCAAATATGTTTATACTCTTTTAAAACTTACTATAACCATGGATACATTCAAGAAAATAAACAAATGTTTCAGGTGTTGTCATGTTGATTGACTACTACGATTTACGAACATAAAATTACCATCTCAACCAAGTCGATCATGATAGTTTAATGGTGATATATTTAATATTTTCATATGTATTTTTTTCTTTTATTAACCGTAGACATCTCAGGCCGAATTACAGACTAAAGTCACTATAAACCCTCGAGGTTCATACTTTAAATTATTGGTTCTTATGATTAAGAAAAAAGACTTTTCAAATATGTTTATACTCTTTTAAAACTTACTATAACCATGGATACATTCAAGAAAATAAACAAATGTTTCAGGTGTTGTCATGTTGATTGACTACTACGATTTACGAACATAAAATTACCATCTCAACCAAGTCGATCATGATAGTTTAATGGTGATATATTTAATATTTTCATATGTATTTTTTTCTTTTATTAACCGTAGACATCTCAGGCCGAATTACAGACTAAAGTCACTATAAACCCTCGAGGTTCATACTTTAAATTATTGGTTCTTATGATTAAGAAAAAAGACTTTTCAAATATGTTTATACTCTTTTAAAACTTACTATAACCATGGATACATTCAAGAAAATAAACAAATGTTTCAGGTGTTGTCATGTTGATTGACTACTACGATTTACGAACATAAAATTACCATCTCAACCAAGTCGATCATGATAGTTTAATGGTGATATATTTAATATTTTCATATGTATTTTTTTCTTTTATTAACCGTAGACATCTCAGGCCGAATTACAGACTAAAGTCACTATAAACCCTCGAGGTTCATACTTTAAATTATTGGTTCTTATGATTAAGAAAAAAGACTTTTCAAATATGTTTATACTCTTTTAAAACTTACTATAACCATGGATACATTCAAGAAAATAAACAAATGTTTCAGGTGTTGTCATGTTGATTGACTACTACGATTTACGAACATAAAATTACCATCTCAACCAAGTCGATCATGATAGTTTAATGGTGATATATTTAATATTTTCATATGTATTTTTTTCTTTTATTAACCGTAGACATCTCAGGCCGAATTACAGACTAAAGTCACTATAAACCCTCGAGGTTCATACTTTAAATTATTGGTTCTTATGATTAAGAAAAAAGACTTTTCAAATATGTTTATACTCTTTTAAAACTTACTATAACCATGGATACATTCAAGAAAATAAACAAATGTTTCAGGTGTTGTCATGTTGATTGACTACTACGATTTACGAACATAAAATTACCATCTCAACCAAGTCATGATAGTTTAATGATGATATATTTAATATTTTCATATGTATCTTTTTCTTTTATCACAGACTAAAGTCACTAAACCCTCGAGATTCATACAAATTCGGGGTTTCTTGTTACTACAAACATATATGGGTGGCTCTATTCATAATTGAAACGGCAGCAAGAGAACTCGAATCATGCTCTAAACTAATACGAAGAATTACTTTCTAAACTTAGTAAATTAAATATCATTTTAATTCTTTTTTTAATTTATCAAATTTATTGTATTCAAAATAGTTGATAAGAAAGAATAATACAACACATATAACTATAGTATTATAGTTTTAACGCATAAATTTCTTTTAAAATTATCTAAAGAGATACTAATATAACAGAAATATTTTTTTGACAATTATTTTTACGGAAATGCTATAAAAAAATATAAATAAATTGATACATGTTATAATTATATTATAAAGTGTTTTAATTATATTATATATAACATGAAACATAAAATTAAATTATTAATTTGTTTGTGGAAATAGAGAAAGAGAACTAAGAGGATATATACCAATNCATAGATTCGGTTAATAGAAGTTGTGAAATGTGGGTGCATGTTTGAGTCCACTAACAAAAGCCACAAAAGTCACAAACAGTGGACTCTGGATTTTTTTGAAACGTGATTACAAAAGTCACATACAAGAATGTTATTGGTCTTCAACATCCTTTAAACTGCAAATAATTGTGGGCAAAAAGAAAAAGATAGCTGCCCCAATCTATAATTTTTTGACAAAAATATGGGATATAGAAAACTCCAAGTGAAGAGGCAAGATTTGTTATTATACCCCAACCGCGAAAGATACTTTAAGATGTTCACTTGTACCTATTTCTCATAAACTTATGAATTATGTTCCCATGTCATGTGTTTATACTTTAAGATACTTTAAGATTGGTTATTATACCCCAATCGCGAAAGATACTTTAACTTATTGGTTCTTATGATTAAGAAAAAGGCCTTTTCAAATTATGTTTATACTCTTTTAAAACTTACTATAACCATGGATACATTCAAGAAAATAAACAAATGTTTCAGGTGTTGTCATGTTGATTGACTACTACGATTTACGAACATAAAATTACCATCTCAACCAAGTCGATCATGATAGTTTAATGGTGATATATTTAATATTTTCATATGTATTTTTTTCTTTTATTAACCGTAGACATCTCAGGCCGAATTACAGACTAAAGTCACTATAAACCCTCGAGGTTCATACTTTAAATTATTGGTTCTTATGATTAAGAAAAAAGACTTTTCAAATATGTTTATACTCTTTTAAAACTTACTATAACCATGGATACATTCAAGAAAATAAACAAATGTTTCAGGTGTTGTCATGTTGATTGACTACTACGATTTACGAACATAAAATTACCATCTCAACCAAGTC
>JAHZTW010000001.1:384539076-384600125 GCA_020283515.1 Alliaria petiolata
CTTTATGAGGATCAGATAAATATCCAGCATCTGCAAAACCAACCATTTGGCCGTTTGAGTTTTTAGGATAAAATAATCCTAAATCAATCGTTCCTTGAAGATAGCGGAATACATGTTTGATTCCATTCCAATGTCTTTCCGTAGGAGAGGAACTGAATCTTACTAAAAGATTAACAGCAAATGATATATCAGGCCGAGTACAATTTGCAAGATACATAAGTGCGCCAATTGCACTTAGGTACGACACTTCGGGGCCAAGTATCTTTTCATTTTCTTCATGTGATCGAAAAGGATCATTTTCAACATGGAGTGACCTCACCACCATAGGAGTACTAAGAGGAGTTGCTTTGTCCATGTTGAAGCGCTTTAACACTCTTTTGGTGTATGTGGATTGATGTACAAATATACCCTTTTCAGAGTGCTCAATTTGTAAGCCAAGACACTATTTTGTTTGTCCGAGATCTTTCATCTCAAATTCTCCCTTTAGATAACTCGTTGCTTTCTATTTCTTCATGAGTTCCTATAATATTTAGATCATCGACATATACAACAATAATAACAAATCCAGATGATGTTTTCTTGATGAAAACACATGGGCATATGGGATTGTTTATGTATCCTTCTTTCATTAAATGTTCACTGAGGCGGTTATACCACATGCATCCAGACTGCTTTAACCCATATAACGATCTTTGCAATTTTATTGCACATAGCTCTTTGGGTTTGGAACTCAAAGCCTCTGCCATCTTGAATCCTTCAGGGATTCTCATATATATATATCCGTATCTAATGATCTATATAAATATGCTGTGACAACATCCATGAGGCGCATCTCTAGATTTTTATTGGCTGCTAGTCTCATTAAAAATCTAAACGTGATTGCATCCATAACGGGAGAATATGTTTCTTCGTAATCAATCCCCGGTGTTTGAGAAAAACCTTGAGCCACGAGGCGAGCCTTATATCTCATAATCTCGTTTTTCTCATTTCGTTTCCGAACGAAAACCCATTTGTATCCGACTGGTTTCACAGCTTCGGGTGTGAGTACAATAGGCCCAAATACCTCTCGTTTATTAAGCGAATCAAGTTCGGCTTGTATTGCATCTTTCCATTTTATCCAATCATGCCTCCTTTGGCATTCATATACTGATCTTGGTTCTGGATCTTTGCTTTCATCATTAATTTCCTTTGACACAAGGTATGAGAAAATTTCATCAATATCATTCATTTTATTTTGGTCCCATATTTTTTTACTATGAATGTAGTTGATAGATATCTCATGATTTTCTTCGGATTCAGAATATTTCACATTGGCATCACCCTCATGACTCATTTCTTCCAAATTTTTTGTTGTTTTGGAAATGTTTTCTTTCTCAACCTCCTTTCGTTTTCTTGGGTTTTTATCCTTAGAACCGACTGGTCTACCACGCTTCAAGCGTGCTTTAGACTCATCATCTTCTCTTCCACGTTCATGTGGTATTTCAATACGAGCAGGGGCATTTGCAGCTGGTATATGTGATTTTGTTACCGTTTTGGTATCCGCAAATGCATCAGGTAGCTGATCTGCTAAATTTTGCAAATGCATAATTCGACGAACTTCCAGTTCTGACTGTTTTGTAGGAGGATCAAAGTGTAACAAGGATGGTACACTCCATTTTATATCATCCCCTACTTTCTTATTTTCTCCCCCTAAAACCGGAAAAACTTTCTCATCAAAGTGACAATCGGCAAAACGTGCCGTAAATACATCACCAGTTTGTGGTTCTAGGTAACATATAATTGATGGGGAATCATAACCAACATATATTCCCATTCTACGTTGTGGACCCATTTTTGTAAGTTGTGGTGGTGCTATGGGTATGTATACCGCACAACCAAAAATCCTTAGATGAGAGATATTTTGTTCTCGACCAAATGCTAACCGTAGTGGAGAATACTTATGGTACGCACTTGGTCTTACCCGAATAAGTGCCTCGACATGCAAAATTGCATGTCCCCATACAGAGGTCGGAAGTTTTGATCTCATTATTAGTGGTCTTGCAAGCAGTTGCAGACGTTTAATTAATGATTCGGCCAAACCATTTTGTGTATGAACATGAGCGACAGGATGTTTAACATCGATGCCTGTTACCATACAATAATCATTGAATGCTTGGGATGTGAATTCACCAGCGTTGTCTACTCTAACTCTCTTTATTGGATAATCAGGAAACTGAGCTCTTAGTTTGATTATCTCAGTTAAAAATCTCGCAAATGCCACATTTCGAGATGATAGTAGACAAACGTGTGACCATCTACTGGACGCATCAATCATTACCATGAAATAGTAGAATGGTCCACATGGTGGATGTATAGGTCCACAAATATCACCTTGAATCCGTTCAAGGAACTTTGGTAACTCTGTATCGATTTTTAATGGCGATGGCCTTGTAATTAGTTTACCAAGAGAACACGCAGCACATGTCATTTTATTTCCATGATTTATCTTCTGGATTTTCAGTGAATGACCATGTGAGCTTTCAACGATTTTGCGCATCATCGAGGTGCCTGGATGACCGAAGCGATCATGCCATAATGTGAAATCATCTAGATTTCTTTCGATCACGAGATTCGATTCTATTGCATCTATATAAGTATGATGCAATCCAGAAGGAAGTTCTGGGAACTTTTCCAATATAAGCTTTTTGCCTGATTTATTAGAAGTTATGTACATATACTTCTTTCCATCCTCAGTTGCAGACTGAGTGTCATATCCTTGAAGGTATATGTTCTTAAAACTCAACAAATTCCTTTTAGAATTCGGAGAATACAAGGCGTTATTTATGGAAAATTTTGTTCCATTAGGCAACGTAAAGTTGGCTTTACCAATCCCTTCAATCAAGTCTGTAGGACCCGAAATTGTATTGACAATGAGATTTGTCGGTTTGAGATTAGAGAAATATCTCTTTTCCCTCAGAATAGTGTGCGTTGTTCCACTATCTGGTATGCAAGTTTCTCGAATCCTTTTCCTGCATATTGTTCCATTTGTATTGTGATCCATTTCTGAGATAAACAAAAGCTATTAATATATATAAGATAATTTAATTCAAGAAGCAAATTTCATACAGTAATTATACATTAATAAGCAAATGTCACACAATAATTATACATGAGTAGGTAGTACAAACGTCACACAATAATTATACATGAGTAGGTAGTACAAACGTCATAAATATTTTACATAAACGACAATTATTTATGGCATAGTCGTACAACTTTTAAATCACATGATAGACCTTTCAGAGTTCCGTCAGAGCTGCCACATCGAAATCATCGGTTAGTCAGATGCATCGAGGTGCGTTGTACCCTCAGAGTGTTCTGCAAGGTTTATTTCTTTTCCTTTACCTTTGGCAGATTATTTGTACAATGCACATAGATGTGATGGAGTACGACATACCCGGGACCAATGTCCCTTGGTACCGCATCTAAAACAAGCATCCTCTTGCTTCTGGGAGGTACTTCCTTGGTGTTCTTTTCCCTTCGGGGGTTGTTCAGATCGAACCCACTGGAATGACTTTCTGTTTTGCGGGTTATAGTTTCTCCCGCGTCCACGATAGTTTCGACGGCCACGGCCCCAAAAAGATTTGTTTCCTCTCACCGGGTTCTTAACATCCAATGCGTTCGCTTCAGAGAACGCTTTAGATCCTGTAGGCCGAGTCATGTAGTTCTTAATGAGGAGCTCATTATTCTTTTCGGCTATTAGGAGTGCCACAATTAAATCCGAAAATTTTGTATACCCACGCAACCTATATTGTTGTTGCAGGGTAATGTGGTTTTTGTGGAATGTGGTGTACGTATTCTCAAGCATTTGAGATTCCGTTATCGTTTCACCAAAGTACCTCAACTTGGCCACAATTCCTAACACTGCGGAATTGTAGTTCATCACTTTGTCGAAATATTGGAACCTCAGACTTTGCCACTCGTCCCAAGCAAGTGGAAGTGTTATGTCCTTCTGATGAACGAAACGATCCTTCAGAGACTTCCAGAGCTCTTTGGGATCCCTCATGTGTGCGTAGTCATAAATGATACTTTCATCTAGGTGTCTCCTGAGGAAAATCACCGATTTTGCCCTTTCTTGGGCCGTTGAAGTATTCTTCTCTTTGATGGTTTCCGATAAACTTAGAGACTCGAGGTGAAGTTCGACATTTGTTGTCCAAGATATATAATTAGCACCAGTGATGTCAAGGGCTGGAAATTGGAGCTTCTCAACGTTTGCCATTGAGTTTCTAAAAGAAGATATCAAAAATATAATTAGAAAGATGGTTTTATTTAACTTAAAATATGCGAGGTACTGGGATAAATAATGAGATTACAAGAAAGACAAATGCATAGAAAATAAAAATAAAAATCATCACAGATTCTTCCGGAGAAAATTCTCCAACGAGTAAACTATAAATTGCAACAAGTATATAACCTATTACAAAAGCTAAAAATAGATTAAACATTTTTTTTTTTTATGAAAGCAAATGATTTTATTTTTTATAAGATTTTGGAGAAGGGGAAAAATATTTGGTGAGGTGAATGAATGAGATATAAGTGTATTTATAGATTAGAAAATACTGTTCATTAGCCGTTAAGTAGCCGTTTGAAAAGTAGAAAACAAAATTTTTTTTGTTTATGGCCGTTGGGGGTAAAAGAAAAACAACGCAAACAAGAATAATTTATCAGTTCAAGAATAATTTATAATTGACCAAACCTTATTGTATAGTAATTATAGCATGATCAATCATATGTGGTGACTAAGTCATCCATATTAAAACCGTAAATAAATAAATGATGGTGATTGAAGTCATCCATATAAACGCATTTAATAAATAAATTATGGTGACCGTAATCATCCATTATTAAAACTCAAAGTAAATAAATTATGGTGACAAAGTCATCCATCTTAAAAATAATAAATTATGGTGACATAATCATCCATTATAAAAACAATAAATTAAAAGTTTAGGTGGTTAAACCGACCATTATGGTGCATTAAGCAACTATTATAATATTAATAATTGGGGCGGCCGAGCCGCACTCCGATAATAATAAATAATAAAACATAATTAAAGAGTGATCGTGCTGATAACGTGTTATAATTATATTATAAAGTGTTTTAATTATATTATATATAACATGAAACATAAAATTAAATTATTAATTTGTTTGTGGAAATAGAGAAAGAGAACTAAGAGGATATATACCAATGATAGAGAGGAGTATTATTACTTCTGTAATTTTTTTATGAGCAAATACATGTCTTCCTTAGTTCCTTATATAGAGAGGAAAGATCGACAAATGATACTATAAGATATAATGACATGGACTCCATTTCATTTTATGCACGCAAAAGTGAAGCTTTTGCAACAATACATACATTATTAAGAGAATGCAGCTGTAGGTCCACATAAATAAATAAATTGATACATACACTATAAAGAGAATGCACCTGTAATTTCGCTAGTGTTGTTTACTTTATCTTATCAAAAAAGATAAGAAAATCCAAACACATAAAAATACTAGACGACGTAATATGCTTTTTGTTACTTTAACAGAGATGCGGTAATGGACAAACATTGTTAATATGCTTTTAGTATCTTTGCTTTGCTTTGATTAACGTGTTACCTGCGAAAGCAAAAGACAAAACAGAGATGTACAACAGACAAAACAGAGATGAAAGTAACGTGTTACCTGCGAAAGCAAAAGACAAAACAGAGATGTACAGCACGTTTGAGGCTATGTTTTCAGTATAAATAAGAGACAATTGTAATCTGTAAAACCTAAGAGTTAAGAAATCAAAGCTTTCTCTTCATCTCTATTCAAGTTTGAGTTACTATGCTGAAGTCAAGGGAAAAGGAAACAATTATAAGGTATAATCCAAACTCAGAGCTTTTGGCTTCTTATGCAACAATCTGTCATTGCTATATATTTGTAAAATAGGATTTTCGATTTTAAAAGATAAGGGCAAAGTCCCCTAATAGCTACAAGTACCTTCTTTGTTACTTTAAAAAACATAAGTACAGACGTTCTTTTCTTTTATTTGCTTTGCTTTGGTGAGGTAACGTGTTACGCACAAGCACAACAGTCACCTGCGAAAGCAAATAACGAAAACAACTAAAGGGACAGTACGGAAAAGACATTTTCAATCAAGACCGGTTCGAGGCTCTTGCTGAAGCTGATGCCATATGTATCTATCGATTAGGGTTTTATGTTTTCAGTATAAATAAGAAACAATTGTAATCTGTAAAACCTAACAATTGTAATCTGTAATCTGGAAATTTTGGTTTTGTTTTCAGCTCTCAAGGAATAATAGTAAAACAATAAAGGCTACTACTATCTTGGCTCTTCTTCATGGAGTGGGAAGTTTTCCCTTTTTGAGATGATGATTTTTATTGACTCAATTTGCAGATACATGGAAGCTAGGTTGCAGCCTTACGATTGATGAATCCAGGCAATGAACCATATCTGACATATGGTGTCTAATTGAAACAAAGGCATGTGTGAAGGGCCTTCTCCGAGACAGTCTCATATACTTTTTCTGAAGAAGGCCCTTCACACATGCCTTTGTTTCAATCGACAGTAATAGTCGATGATGGTGTCAGATATGATTCATTGCCGGATTATTCAATCGTAAGGCTGCAGAGCAATCAGCTGCGGATGTTGCTCTCCAGGAATTAGCAAAATCCAGTGAGCTAAGCCAATGTCTTTCACTACCTGTTGTAAGCACCTCGTCTTTCTAATGTCGTGATTCTGATTGTTAAGTGTAGTGGCAGTGAATTGTAGCTTTGCTAGCTCAGCAACAAACCTTACAGCTAGTTTGATTGTTGGAGGGTTTAAAGGAGAGCTATAAGAATGCGTTACTTAGGGGGCATTGTTTTTTTGTTGAGGGTCTCTTCTAAGGTGTATCATAAAAACCGGATCCATTTAAACCATAGTATGCTTTGGTTTTTGGATCGATTATTTTGGTTCGTTCGTTTTGGTTTGGTTTGTCCGGATTGAACACCCCTTAATAGTTTTGGGTAACAGTGACCAAATTGTTGCACTTGCACATAATCTCATAACCATTAGATATTGTTTATCAATGAAATACATAATCTAATTGCAACAATGGCTTAAACATTAACACAAAGAGAGCTGATTCTGCTACTGACATTTTGGATTTTGAGTGGTTAGTTTCTGCATTTTGGATTTGATCTCATTGTGAAAAGACATAAGAGATTTCTGCCTGCTAGCGAAAGCGAAGCTGATCTGCTTAATCTCTTCCTCCATCTCTTTCCTTCTCTTCACTTCCACATTAAGATCTTTCAAAGCATTCTCTTTATCATTTGCAATGGCTCTCAATCTCTGAGTTGATCGAGAGATTGCTACGTCTAATGAATCTCTTTCTTCCTTCAGGAACTGTACTTCCTTTTCCAGCCTCTCATGGCTTTCTCTTGAAGCTTCTAGAAGCTGTTTATCCAAACACAACTCTTTCTCCAGCTCGTTATATCTATCCTTGATGATGCTGAGATCAGATTTCAGTTTCTCCTCCAAAGCAGCCGTCGTTTCTTGTCCCTTAAAACCACATTCAAAACCTGTCTTAGAAATAGTAGTCTGACCACAAGATCTAATTAACCAAACAAGAATCAGTTCCTGCTTTTTATTTTTTTTCCTGGCAACATGGTATATAGAGATTCAAGTGAAGCTCCCACGAGATCAAGAATGCGTTTAACCCAAATGAGACACTCAAACTTCATGTCTGGTCTAACTTTTTAACTTTTTAAAAAAGTCAATATTGTACTGTAAAATGGTGAGGACTTAGTTTGATGTGAGTTACTATGCTGAAGTCAAGGGAAAAGGAAACAGTTATAAGGTATAATCCAAACTCAGAGCTTTTGGCTTCCGTATGCAACAAACTGTCTTTGCTATATAATTGTAGATAACGAGGAAAAACCGTAAGAAAGATTTATTTGCACTTCAACATACTGCATGCAGAGGTTTCACTGGAGTAAAGTCCTAACAAGAGAGACAAAGTATCCTAGCAAAACTATTGAAAAAATTAGTAAAATTGATCCGTATCTTGATGATTGTGGCAAGGAAGCTACCTTGTTGTGGCAATTAAGAATTTCGTCTTTTGATTGTGCGTCTGACACCAAGGATGTGGTTGTGTTCTTCAGACTCACACGAAGTGTCTCCCATCGATTAGTTAACGGAAGATCTACTTTACCCGCTTTCTGGCCATCCATTATCATTGAGAATTGTGTTTCTAGAGTTAACAGAAGGGTCGTTGTGATTTCAGCTGTACCAAAGAGCAGCTTTGCTGTTGGAGATTCTTTCTCAGCCATTAAGCTCTGACAAGAAAACACTTGAACTCAAATGTCTTTTTATTGATAACTTCAAAATTAAAATCACACAAGAAAAAGTAAGCTGTTCACCTGCATTGTGACTATAACATCCTTGAAGACATCCTTGCAATTAGCAACTGACTCAGATAACCGTTTTGGAATTTCTTTCATGGGAAGCATTTCTTGTTTGAGCACAGACATCTCTTCCATCAGTTTGTTGTTTAGAAGTACTTGTTCGTTGAATTTTACCTGAGAGTACATAGTTGATACATAAATGATCCATATAAGTCCAAATCAGTTGGTATCAAGCATATGAAATGCAGTTTGAAAAATAAGCACTAGAAGTAAACCAAGAAGAAGAAAGGAAAGAGGTAGAAGTAAAAATAAGTTCAACTTATGCTCTGAGCTACGTGAGAGAACTAACCTGAAGACTGTCCTTCTCATTGGTCAGTAAGTCAATCTGACTTTTGAGATCTTCCACCTCTTTGTGATTTTCACGCTTGCATTCCTAAATGAAAATCAACAAACAATTATGGCCAGCTGAACAGCTGAAATCCTCACCACAGTGTTGTTGAAACCATACAAGCAGCATAAATTTGGACAATCTCTGGGTATTCATCTATATGAAGTTTAAAAATCAGTAATTCTCAACATACACGAGCTAGATGCAAGCTAATATGAAAAGGAAAACGAATAGTGAAGGAAGTAAAATGAATAATCATCACAGTGTTGGTATCCAGTATATCAAATGCAGTTTAAATATAATCCAAGCTAATATATGTTGTTTTTAAATGCAATGATATCAGTACTAGTACACCGAATTTCATTTACGTGTGTATTTGCGATGAAATAAAACGAAGATGAATAATCTTATTGTGCTGCAGTCTTCTTTTTCCAGAAAACCCTTTATATCTTGCATTGAAAAAAAATACATAATCTTCACATATATTTTTCAAAGAAAGAGATCTTCGGTTAAGTAATATAATCCAACTAACACTAGTACACTACACAAGAGGACACGCTGTTGTTGATTGTGTTGCCTACACACTTTAGAGTAAATGGAACAAAAGTCTACAGCTGATTATTATCAAAATCTTGGAAAGTTAGTATTTTCTTAAAGATCGATTCATTGAATTTTTTTAAAACACCGTAATCATTTTTTTTTTCTTTTCTAAATTGCCTTTTATTCACCTTCTTCCCTTTCTTCCCCTTCTAGAGGGGCATCATTTAAAATTACTATTGGTACTTTAATTTAATTCTCAACTCCAAGTCAGTTGGTATCCAGTATATCAAATGCAGTTTAAATATAAGAACTAAAAGTAAATCAAGAACTATACAACAAACCTAATAAAGACTAACCTGAAGACCGTCCTTCTCATTGGCTAGCAACTCAATCTGAGTTTTGAGATCTTCCACCTCTTTGTGATTTTCACGCGAGCATTCCTAAATGAAATTATAACGAAAAATTATGGCCAGCTTTGGGCAGATGTTTTAGGTGCTGAATTTCACACCACAGTGTTGATGTAAACCATACAAGCAGCATAAATTTGGATAAGGATATGAATCCATTTGAAGTTTTAAAAAATCAGTAATTATCAACATACACGAGCTAGATAGCAACCGGTTTCTGATAAAAAAAGAGAATTTCAATGCAGGCTGATATGAAAACGAAAACGAAGACAGAGACTAGAACCCAAAGAAAAGGGGAGGCAGCGTTGGTTTGACCATATGCATCCAGAGTCTTTATTCAATGTGATTCTGTGAGCTTTTCATGCACAAATAATTTTCACTATTGGAAGATAATAGGAGTGAAGTAAATGTTCAAATAATTTTCACTATTGGAAGATAGTAGGAGTGAAGTAAATGTACTCACCGTGGTTGACATAGTTAATGGAGTGGGTTGACTTTTAATAGCAGGTGTAAACTGGAGTTTATCAAGGTCTGCAACAAAACCCTTGTTTAGTTTTGTCCAAGTGTCTTCATCGGCCACATCCCCCAGGGAATCAACCATCGGACTAAAATCAGACAGTGAATAATTTGACCGAGCAACCACAAAGGAATGTGAAGCTGATTTAAAGCAAGGAGTCCCAAGAACATCGCCGCTATCATTGACATTGCATGGCCCATTTGGAGTCTTTCTTAAACTGATAAAGTCCTGGCAATTAAGATGTTACATTAATAAAAGTTTTACATAATCAATAATAACTTCTTTAACAGAACTAATGAGATGTTACGAGTTTACTATCTGTGATTCATTCAAGTGAATTCAACATCAACCACAGCAATCGTAGTTTCACTTGAAATTTCAACTAAAGCCTACTTTTCTTTTTGATGTTGTGTTTACTTCAGATAATTGTCTGGGTGTAATGGTTGAGGAAGATCATGCAGAAGTAACTAGATCTGTTTAAGCCTTATATATTAAAAAAAACAATCCAAGAAAGCAGGCCATCGCCTAAGCCGATAAATGTATCTGTACCTCTGACTGGTTCCTCTTGAAGTCTGAATTAGTGACAAGATTGTTTAAGTTCTCAATTTTCAACTGTTGATCCTTGATGCATTGTTCCTGCTCTTTCTGTTTCCTTCTCTCTTCTTCCAGTTGTGTTTTTAGCCTTTCACATTCTAACTCATACTGGAAATCCAACAAAAAGGTAGCTGTTTAGTATACTGTGTCTGCTCAATGGTCTATTCAATACGTACACAAGAAAAGTGCAAAAAACTACCTTAAGCATCTGATTGCTTAACTTTAATATCTCTTGTTCCAACACTTCAGCATGAGATCCCTACAAAATTTACTAATGTTAGTATCGTCCCCATTCCTAGAGGTAATTGAAATAAAGATTTGATTATACCTGAAGTTTCATACGTAGCTCTTCTATCTCTAACTTTTGGCGCTTCAATAAGGCAGCATCAGTCAAGATCTGAAACATTTAAACACTATCAGTTTCTATTCCGATGAAGAGAAAGAAAGCAAGTCAACAGGACACATGGATATTTTCCGAAGAGAAGAAAAAATATAGAGCATTAAGATAGAAAAAAAGAGAGTTATATATCTCTCCATAGAACGAACAAAATTTCAAATGCTTTAAAATCCACATGCAGACCTCATTCACTTGAGCACAGTTGGTGATGCGCTTGGCTCTGCTTGCAAATTGGAGAGTTCCTTTTGATTCCTCAATATGATACTACACACATGATTAACCTTTGATAAGTCAAATTTCTAATCTTGCGCTCCAGATGATTAAAAAATGCAAATCCTGACCAAAAAAGCCAACAACTTCTTTTACCTCTTCTGGTGCGATTGTGCATATAATGCAGGTCTTTGCATTACCACCAAGCGCAGGCTGAAGAATTCGAGTCAGCTTACTATCTCGGTACGGAATATGTGCCCTAGAATTAAGAGTGTCAGAAATGAACTGAGCTGTATCGTTGTCACGTGTAACCAAATCAAGGGTAAGAAAATACCTTTGCTTTGCACTCTCACTTAGTTTATTGATGACATTACCAAGAATCATTAAGCTCTTATTAATGTACTTTCCTTCCGTTAAGCGTACTCCACCAGCACCAGTTTTAGCAATTCGCTCAGATCCAGCCAAGTCAACCAAGTTCTAGATTTCATTAAAAGAACACCCATAAGAAAATAAACAGCCTCTACATAATCTAACTTTCGCAAGAAACTTTTTGAAAGATGTTTGCCTTAGTGAAAATGATCACTCACCAAGACCGAGACACGGATAGCATCCGAAGAACTGTTATCTTTTCCCCTGCTCTCAATCACCTAACCCACCAGAGAGATTGGATCAGAATAATTACTTAAAAAACATAGAAGTTTCCGTTCACAGATTCTGAAAACCGTACCATTCTGAAGATGGTGTGAGACCTGCTACTGTGAACGTTCATGTTTGTCTCACCAAAGTGTCTATTAACTGTTAATTGAAGAAGACCATGTCAATACACATTATACATAATCAAAATGCTTCTTAGTTTAGCTTTGGCTTAGAACCTTCTCCAGAATCTATAAGCTTTAGAATCTGTTCAGCGTCACTAACAATTTCTTCCGTAAGGCCAGCAACAAACACTCCACGCTGTACATCAAAGAGAAGAAGCAAATGAATTTAATCACTCTAAACAAAACTAAAAGACGAAACATCACTTGTGAAAGATGATTGCAAACCAACCTCCAAATGCTCATGAATTTGCAGTCTCTGGTTCTCAACAGCTAAAAGATCATTGATTTCTTCGTTGTAAATTTCCATGTACGAAACCCGGATGAGAAACTCGCGATCAGGTATCTAGAAAGCAAGAACATGAAACACACAGATCAAAAGCTGTACTCTTTTTTTTTTTAACTTCATGGATCATTGGATAAACCTGAGGCCTACCATTTGTATTCTGTCAAATACATCTCTGACAGATCTTCGAATAATCCCTGGATCGGTTTCAGAACCCGTCATTGTAAACGTCTTTCCACTACTAGTCTGCCCATAAGCAAATGCAGTACCTGAAACAAAATCACAGTAGCTCCATACATCAAAACTGTGAAAACAAAAATCAATCTTACAAAATCGCCCAAGGTTTATTATTCAGATTTGGATCAGATTACCATTGAAACCCTCGACAGCGGCATGAATGATATCTTTGGTAAGAAGCTCGTAGACGCAGGCATTCGTAGACCTTTCGTCGAACACATGATCTGCGAAAAGATAAAAACACCAACAAGATTGTAAAGATGAGATTTTGAAGCTACCCAAATCCGTAGAAATCGAAACCCAGAATAATTGAGTAGACTGGATACCGAAAGCGTAGGAGGCTGTTGAGATTGGGGTGTCGAGAGACTTGTAAAGAGAGATCCGATTGTCTTCGACTTTCCAGAGAGAAGATCCGTTTTCCGGTGATGATTCCGGCGCCGGCGGCCTCACCCTGACTGCTACACAGATCTTCTCCATCTTCTTCTCTGATCTGAAATTTGCCGTTTGAATTTTGAATCTTTAGTGGTTNAGCTTGTAGCTCCAGTTTCAAGATTCTTCTTATATACGGAAATTTCACTATTTCCCCCCCCCCCCCCCCCCCCCCAAAAAAGAGAGAAGATCCCTTATTTGAATGCAAATCAAATTACAATAATATCCTTATTTCCTTTTATTTGATATTCAATTAATTTAGACATACCGGATAATAAAATTCGGATAACCGTGATCAATTGACATTTACATGGATATTATACCGAATATCAAACCAAAACCAAAGCAAAAACACTTACCATAACCATTATAACAACTGGTTAAAGCATTTTAAAACCAAGAAAACCGAAGCCGAACCAAACCAAACCACAAAAACTATTTTATTTTATTTTTTTCCACAGCCCTCCTAAAACGGTTCAGAGATCTAAACCGACAGAATTGAGTTTACATTATTCAAACAGTAAAGATAGTCGCGAGTGCCAAATTGTCTGTCTTTGTGTTTTAAACTGATAGGATATGCGAGATTGAGAAAAAAAAAAACTCTTTCCGGCTTTTCTCGTATTCTTGTAATGCGAAAGCAATCACACAAACTATTTAAAAAATATATATATATGTAAACTATACACAGTTTATTTACTTTCTTAAACTAAAACCTAAATGAATCAAACCAAAAATCAAAACAAATCAAACCGTAATTGTATAAAAATGCAGCACTTAACCAAATCAAATAAAACAAAATATATATTTTAGGGACAAAGAGCCAATATGCCCTTATTTGTTACAAAATAATCTCACTACCCCTCTTATAATCTCACTACCCCCTTCATATTTTTCTCTCTTTTTTACCCTCACCTCCTTCCTTTACATTTAAATCAAAAATCAATATATATTTATTTTAACATTTAATTTCAAAAATAAAAAATATTCAATTATTTCAACAACCATCGGGCCCCACTCCCTTTTTCTCCATCCTCAAAAACCAACATCCATCCACAATTCTCCATTAAAGCTCATTGAAGCTCCATTAAAGCTCTATTAGAGCTTTTAAAAATGAGTTTTTGCATATTATAGGCTAATTTTGGGTTTAGAAATAGATTAATGCGCATTAAATCATATTAAATCATACTAAATCGTACGAAAACATAGTGGATTCGAAGATAAATTGAAACTTTTTGGGTACTATTGAAACAAAACTGGAAATTACTGGACCAACTGGTATCAAAGGTATTACTAAGAGAAACTGTTATTACTGAGAGAACTCGTATTACGGGAAAAAACTGATAAAACGGATATCATTGAGACGTATACTAATGATATTTGTTATTCTTTTTCAGGGGATAATGAATAAAGCTCGTTGCAATGTCATATGTTTCGGTTATGAGGGATGTTATTCAAAGAACGGTGATGATATAAGATGGGTCTTAAGAGAAGATGAAATTAACAATTTAGTGATGAAAACATTTGTTGAGGAGGTCACTTATTCTGGGTTGGTTGATGGAATTTGCACTAAGAATAAGATAGATGAAGGTACAACGCAGCTGAAATGGTTTGAGAATGATAGTAGTCTAGCTTAATTTATGTTTTCGTAACTCATTTGTGTGTACTTTATGTCTTGAAAATATTAGGTATAACTCAGAGTATTCATAACTATTTTTTAATTTTTAATTTATAAATTTATTAGAAAAACAAACAACAATATGAACAAACAAATTTATGTTAGATAAATAACTATTAAATGTAAAAAAAATTGTGTATTAAGTGGGTAAAATAAATTTATAGCATAATGGTTGTTATTAAGATGTTTACATAACAAACACGTACACTTTCAAGATCATTTTGCTAATACTAACTACCATATGATGTCAAAGACACATGAAATGAGTTTCAAAACCTATTAATGCACAATATCCTAGGAAACATACTTTAACTGACTAAATTCATCTGTAAAACTAAAATTAAAAATTTTATGGCTAGGTAAAACTAATTAAACTTGAAAACACCGAAAAGTACAACTATTTGCGAATCGGTATAACTAGATAACTAAGTGTAATTTTGGCGGCTGACACTGAAGTCAAAAACGGCGCACATGTCAATTTGGCGGCGCACATGTGTTTTTGTATGTTTTTCATTTATTTAAACATAATTTGGTGGAACACTATTCAAATTTGGTACAACTATATATAACTAGTTTTATATGCTGTACAACTAAGTTAAATTGTATTTATTTATTAGTTTATTTTTTAAAATGAAAATAATAAAATACATTTGTTATATTTTTTTGGTCAGATCCATGTTTAATATTTTTTGATTTTTGTTTGTAAATTCATTTTTTTTTGCTGCTCATAATAATACCTAATAATCGAAATACTTTTTCGCTCATAGTAGTATTTAATAAGTATAGTAAGAACTAGTAAAATCCAAACATTAAGTTGTAAATATCCAAAATACTTTCATCAATAAAAAAAAAATCCAAAATACAAAACATCAAATACCCAATACAAATACATCCAAACTATAAGTTCTAAGCGTCCTTTCATATCCCAACCGTCAAATTATCACTTATAAAGAGATTTCTAGAAAGTTTCTAAACTCCAATGTAACTCGAATTTTATGTTTATTTCAGATTTAATATTTGATTTCGTGTTTGTCTATGGATTTCGGGTTTGTTGTTCGTTTCTGATTTCGAATTTCTGGGTGCTTGAATTTCTGATTTTCTGGGTTTTTGCGTTTTAGTAAAATTGGGTAACACTTGGTACAACTAGCTTCATCATCAAGAGGGAGATGAGAAACAAGATGATGAACATAAAGGATGTCGTCGTCGGAGTTATCTTCAGAGAAGAGAGGAAGCATATCAGAGATAATTTCTCTCAGTCGAGAAGCAGACTTCGATTCTCTCTGCATCGAGGATACTAATGACTATAATCCTTCAACCATTTTCGTATCACTGGACTAACAAATCTCACGTCTAGGATCGTCGCTGATGAATTTGGAGAATTTTTTTTTATGGGAACCAAGTAAATTCAAGCCAATCCTTCCCAATTCGTCAATTGTGGACGCTGGAATTGAGTGTGTCTGAAGTGTCGGAGACAGAAAAAAAAAAGAGGGCATCAAAGAGTTGGAGAAGGAAGGAGGATCAAAGAAGAAGACGACAGAAAGGAAAAAGGGATTTGAGGATTTTTTGTTTTGATTTTTTTTTTGCTTTTGTTTTAGGAAATAATATATTTATCCATAGATAAGGAAGGGAAGAGGGTTGGTTGGTTTGTAAATGTTTTAAGTTTTGAGGAACAAAATAGACATCAACCGTTTTTATTCAACTAAAAATAAATACAAAAGAAGATACAAACATAAGAGAATCAATGGCTCAACTAACCTTTGACTTGAAAAGGAGATCTCAAATAACCTTCCTCTTATTTGAATTTTCTTTTCTATTTATTTTAAATCAGAAAATAGGTTGTTTCCCCTAATATCCCTGAGAACTTAAAGAAATTACTGACCCAATCAAGCATATCCAATTAAAATAATGGATAAAACCTAACCCGATTCGATTCATAATAAATCGGATATAATCTAACCCGCTTCAGATCAAACATCCATCTTTTTCTTGAAGTTGAAAAAATCGATTCTTCTCCCTTCTTCTCTCTCGCGATCCAACTTCGTCAAATTAGAAAAAATAAATCGGGTTTTCATTTCGTTCTAGTCTTGGATTCGCTATCAAAACCTAAACTTAAACCCAAAAAGATATGAGAATCCCAAATTTTGCTAATTTTCAAAAAAAATCTGAAACGAAAAAGTAATACTTGATAGTACTTGGTATAACTAAATTTGGATTGCAAGATTTCGAGGAGAAAACACAGATTTTGACACTAACAACGCACCTCTATTTATAGCAAATTGTGGGCGTTGGCTGCATTGGGCTTGATGGACATTACATAAATATCGGTTACTTTTCACATATTATTTTGTCGGAATCATATATTGTCCTTGTTTTAGTTGTACCAAATGTTACCCAGTATTACTAAAGCGCAAAAACCCAGAAAATCAGAAATTCAAACACCCAGAAATTTGAAATCAGAAACGAACAACAAACCCAAAATTCATAGACAAATCCGAAATCAAGTATTAAATCTGAAATAAACAAGAAATTCGAGTTACATTGGAATTTGGAAACTCTCTAGAAATTGTGATAATGGAGGTGTAAGTGGAGAGGGGAAGAAAGATGAAGAACCCTAAAATAAAAATTTGGGGAAAAAAAAAAGAAAAAACTAAATAAACTAAAAATACATATAAATATAATATTATAACGAAAAATAACATTAAAACACATGTGCGCCGTCATTTTCCACATGTGCGCCGTTTTTTCCACACAGGTGGTTGTCCGAACTGACACGTGGCAATAAAAAGTGGTTACTTTTCACATAGTTATACCTAGTAATCCAGTATTACTTGCTTCCAAACAGTATTACTTTTGTTGTTTTTTACTTTTAATTAGTATTACCTTGCCATAAAATAATTTTTTTTAGTTGTACCGATCATTTTAGTCAATTAAAGTATATTCCAAAGTTTTTATGCATTAAAATATCTTAAATCACATTTTTTGTATGTTTTGCATCCTAATGTGGTTAATATTAACAAAGTGATCATAGTAGTATAAGGTGTTTGTTGTGTACATATTCTAATAACAACCATAATGCTATAATTTTTTTTAATCTAATTAATATATGTTTTTTATATTTAATAGTTACTTATATAATGTATAATTCTTTCTTTCGTGTGATTTATTTGATTCTCTCATAAAATTCTAAATCTTTTGAAATGGAATTGAACTTAATTGTGCCATTACAAAATAAGTTTTAAGAAGTTGTACAAAACAAAGAGTGTCAAAGAAATACAAATTCAAACACAAACTAAAGTTCACTACAAGTATTGATCTCAACCGGTTCAAACCATCTACCCAAGTTTCGTCTTGCCACCCTTTTAGTAATCATCCTTAGATGCCGTTCTCAAGCCAATTGAAACATTCTTTCTTGATTTCTTTCTTTTTTGGTGTAATCTGGAGGTAAGACATGCAATTCTTATATTTCATCTGGAACAATCCATTAGTAACCCAATATTTCATCCGGAACAATCAATCAGTAATACCAGGTCTACCTAGTTATACATTCGTACTCAGTAATACCAATTTTACCTAGTTGTTCTATCGCTACAACTCAATCGGATGATTTTGGATTTATCTGGATTTCTGATATACTTATGATTTGCTACGATTCAACAACTAAACTACGTTCGTTACTAATGCATGGTCCTAATCGACGCATACATCATTGTTACAAACCCTAATGTGCATTCCAAATTGATAATTTTTCAAATCAAATTGAATTTTTCAATTTGCAAAAAAAAAAAAAAAATTGATTTTAACAGAGGAAATCGACATTGGAGATGATGGGATACGACATAAACATATATATATTCACTGGAATTTGAAGATGTTGTAGCGAGGAGAGCTCGAGCTCGAGCTTTAATGGCGGATTGCGATTTCTCGTCGGAGAGGAAGAAGACGAAGAAAAGAGAAGCGCATGAGTTTTGATTGGTCTAAATTACTTGAATTGTGATTGATCAATTTTTATTTTTGTTTATTGATTTAATTTAAATGGATATAAAGGAAGATGGGTTAAATGATGGGTTGAATAGTAGGGATATAATAGGGTTTTCATATTTGATTAAAGAGGAGAAGGGTAAGAAGATTAAGGGAAGGGTAAATGGATCTTTTTTTTTTTTGAAGGGTAGTCGAGCCCTTTATCCAACATAAGAGGGGTAAATGATATATCATGGTTTTTACCCGTTTTTAGACCATGATATAAGTGTTTTTATAGAGTCTTTATACTATTTTAGAGTCCTTTCTGAGTCTTTTACAGGTTGAACTACGTTTTGAGCATAATTGGAGATTTTGGAGCTTTTTGGAGCATTGTGGAACAAGCTGCTGAAAAGATGAAGTCGGATTGATGTCGGATGAACAGTGTCGATCGACACTGTTCATGGTGTCGATCGACACCAAATATTTTCAGAAGGAAACACGACTTTTACAAGCTTTGAAGAAAAGGAAATTGCCCAAAAAGATTTCCTTATTTGCAAGAGTGAACAATTCGTGTTTTAGGCCTATAAATACAGTTTTCCAGCCATTGTTTAGGCTACACTTTAATTATCTCATATTTTAAGAATCATAGAAGTTTAGGTTTTTGGAGAGAAGAATTTGTCTCCTTTAGAGCAAATTTGGAACTCCCTTTATTTATTTTATTGATTTCTTTCATGCTTTCTATTCAAATTATGATTTATGTTTCATTGATCATGTCTGAGTAGTTTGCTTGTTAGGTTTAGGGTTTTTCAAAGGTGATTAATGAATTGTTAGGTCGAATTAAATTGTTAGGATAAAATCATTAGAGTTCTTCATCTGGATTTGTGTTTAATGCTTATTCTAGCTTCATGACCTAGAATCTGATCTTAGGTTAATTAATAGATGCGAGAGTATTATTAATTGCCTGAACTAATGTTAGATGAGCAAAATACCTATTCGCAAAGAGATTTGGTTTAGGATTTTGTGAACAATCGAACCCGAACTTTAATGCTTGTTTGAATTATTAGGATTCGCAAAGAGATTTGGGATTCTAGGGTTTAGACATAGATAATCTTCGCAGCGAGAGTTGGTTGATTTTACATTAGTGTTTCGAGTTCTAGAACAGATCTTCATATTTCCTAACATCCTGTCTAGACCTGCAATTTAGATCACCTGAGAATTTCCCTGAACCTAGCGTTTTGTCTCCTGAAGTTTACATCGCTTTTAATTGCTTTCTGTCTTTACTTTTATTATTCTTCCTAGCTTAATTCGAATTTAGAAAACTGCTGTGTGACTATCCCTTCTCTGTGGATTCGATCCCTAAGTACTACAACTGATCTCTTAATTTGAGAGAGTTGCTTAGGATAAATTTGACCCATATCAGTAAACTAGATCATTTTTGTGTTGAATGGGATATCTCAGCCATTGTTCCATATTTTAGTTCGGCTTTAGTTTCTATAAAATCGATAAAGCAAAAAAAAAAAACTAAAAAGAAGTTATCCATATGTATCATCAGACATCTAACTACAGAGATGTTAATTAGGATGTGGATTGTGCGAGCCTAGACGGACATGTTATGTATGTATAAATTGGTGTACTAAAAAAAATCTTTTTTGTGCAACAATTGTTTCTTAAAAAAAATTGGGGTTTTGAATCTAATCGAAGTTCTTAAAAACAATTGTTTCTTAATTCTTTTGTGTGCAACAATTGTTTCTTAAATCCACGGTGGATACAAGTACCAGAACATATATGTTATAGAGTATATAGACTACAAAACGTAGTTAGAGAATCAACAAATTGAATTGAACATCGAGTCTCGATCTGGCACAATTTTCTTTATCCAGGTGCAAACTCGTTGGGGAAGCTCAAAGGGTGGTTATATAACTGTTGTGCTTTTTGTGATTCTATAACTATGCATATCGTTAATATTTTAAAACCTTCAGATTTTGTTTTGAACTTTAAGAATCTCTTTGAGATCTTTTGACTCTTTCCTTTGTGATCTTTAATGGCTGAAGAGTTTTTTTCCTACTGTATAAAGACTAGTCCATGGATACTCGTCAAGCAGCTATTGGAAACGTAAAAAGGTCTTTTAATGTCTTGAATCATTTTTATTTTTATTCAATGTCAGAATTAAAAGTTAAATCTTTTTTTGGAAGACTGTAATATTGGAAACTCGAATTCCTGTATCATTTATATAGGCAATTAAACCAATTGAATTGACTTATTGTGCTGTGACATTATTTTCCAGGTAATATCAAGCGGTGCAGAATCATGGGGAAGCTCAACGAGATATACGACTCTTTGGTATTTAGGCTTGAACAATTATGCGTCCTTTTAACACAAAAAACAAAAAAAAATAGAAAAAATCCTATAAAGTTTTTGTTTCTACTTTCTAGCATAAGATCTTTTAACTCTTAAGAATCTTTGAGGACTCTCACTCTTTCCTTTGTGATCTTCAATGGCTGATATTAAAAATCCTGAGGACAAACCAATGTTTAGACTAAGACTTCTTGTCGACAAGGAGAAGAACAAGGTTGTCTTGGCTGAGGCTGGTAAGGATTTTGTTGATATACTTTTTAGTTTCCTAACGATGCCGATGGGGAGCATAGTGAGATTACTTGAGCATTATCAACAGAATAAAATTTCTCAAGCCCCTGCCATAGGCTGCTTTAACAATCTCTACAAAAGTGTTCTTGATATGAGCACTGATAATTTCTTGACGGAAGCTTGTAAGCATATGCTTTTGTACCCAAGGAGTGTGTGGGATAGGCGATTCAATAAGATAAGCTTAGGCGACGCTGAGACCTTAAAGTACTATAGATGCCCAAAATCAGGATATAACTCGTCATGTTCTAGGGAATATAGTAATTTTTGTTACTCGAGATGTAGTTGTGGAGCATTGATGGATAAAGAATTTAAAATAATTCAAAGTGGGAACTATCGTCATGATGAGACGCTAGTAAGTGGCAAGACCTTGCTCATCATTACCGACGATTTGAAGCTGGTTACATCAATGGGTCAAACCCTGAAGACACTTAGAGATCTAGGTTACACAGATGTTGACGAGCTGGAGGAGAAGCTTGTTGATGCTAATTTCAATGAGGTAACTATATTTTCATGGAATTGCTATGTTTTCATGAAATTATCTTAAACATTTTCCCTCTTTTTTTGTTTTTTATATATATTTTAGGTGTTTGCATTGTTGGAATGCTTATTTTCTTCAGATACTCCCTTGACTGATGTGTTCCTTAGGGAACTAGGTTCTTTAGATCTTGACAAGCTGCAGGATCTTTTAGGTGCTTATATAGAGGTAACTTACGTTTTCATGAAATTACTATTTATCATACCATTATTTAGAAATCTTTTTTTTTCTGATTATTTCAATTCCAGGAATTCTCTTTCATTATGGAATGCATGTTTCCTGGTTTACGTACATTCTTGAAAGATGTGAGCCTGACCGAACGGAATTCAAAGATTATTAACATGCCAAGTGTGCTCTCTGTCAATGTTTTCACTAGAAAGAAAGACAAAGAGGTTCTATATGTTGAATGTGGAGAAGACTTTGTCAATCTTCTCTTCACTTTCTTGGCTATCCCTCTGAAGTCAGTATGGGAAATATCTGGAAGCAATGCAAATAAGAGATGCATTGGCAACTTGTGTGATAGCTACAACAGTTTGAGCTTCAACAAAGAGACAACTGCATCAACTTCCAAATGTATGCTACCTTGGTATTACAGTTGGCAGAGACAGCTGCTTGATGTCTGTTATGAGGTTTGTGTTACAGCTAATGTATTTACAAAAGATTCTGTAAGCTATGTTTTGAAACCGAGGGATCCAAGATGCGACGGTAGTTCTGATTCGACGACAACGCATTGTGTTGGTGGGTTTGTGAAGAGAGAGACAATGTTTATGGTCTCAGATGATCTTATTATCACACCTATGAACTCATCTAAAGCCATTTGCTTACTGAAGAAAATGAACACGGACTTGGATGATATTGAAGAACAAGTTATTAACATCACCAAGGCAGAGGTACGTATTTTCTGTCTTTTTTCCTAACCTATTTTCTTTTGTTTTCGGTTAAATATGCTGAATCTAACAATAATGCAGGCTACGAGTTTATTGAGAGCTTCATTGATGACATCCACTGCCATGACCACTGCTCTCGGTAGCTTATTGGTCTCGAATAAGCCGAAAGGAGAGAACTCCAAAGCACCAATGTCCCTGTTGGGCAGAATGATTTTCAGTTGGTGCAACTTTAGATTCTTATAAGCATACTCTTGTGCTTTTCTTACCAAGTGCTTTGTTTAGGAAAAAAAAAGATGTGGATCCGAGACGTGTTCATCGCGGAATCATGATTTTTGAAATAATTTTATGATATTTGATTTTGATAAAATAATCAGTTGTAAAAGTAATGTAATATAACTTTTAATATAATTTTTTTATGAAACATCATTTAATTTATCTTATTATTATGATATCAAGATCTCAATAATCGAGTAAATTATGTGATTTTATAATCGAATTTACGAATACTTTTTTATATGAATGAAATTGTGCTTTTGTGGTGTCATATTAATGGGTTAACCTGTCGAGCATCGAATTAAAATATTTTGCAATTTTACACTTTTGTGAGTGTCAAAAGAATCAGCCCGCAAAAAGTGAAATTGTAAAAACACCAACCGTTACCCGCTCTACTAGAATATCAAAAAATAAAAATATTAACTAACTTTTAATAATTTGATTTTTATTTATAATAATATTTATAATATTCGGTCTAATTATGTGGTTCAATTAAAGTACCATATTTCAACCGAATAAAAAATCCAAATTTGGACACCAAATAAATGAAACTTCTTAATCTTACAGTTTTCGATCATTTTTATAATATGTTGATTGACTACCACTCATCTTCATAACTAATGCGAGACTTTTAACACACACTTCTTTTTTAAATATTGAGTAATCTATGCTCTTTTAATAATTTAATAATCGAATTTTTGATTTTTTTTTTACATGAATCTAACTAAACATTCATGAGTGTCAAAGTGGACTAATATGTTTCTGTATCACAACAAAATAAGATGTTTTGCATGTTTTGACAGATAAACCTACATATAACATGAACTCTTATTTGTCCCACCACATGATTGAATAATGCAAATATTTACCAACTTTTAATCTTTAAATTTTAATCAAGTTAATATATTTATTATATATATTATAAGGTTTAATTATGACATTTAACTAAATTTATATTATTAGAACAAAACCATTTCTATAAAAAAAACCATAACTTGTATGTTATTGTTGGCATATAAATCCCAACTCAAAAATCAAATTAAGGAGCAAATTTCCAGAGAGAACCAAAGAGCATCCCCGGAGTGGAAGGCATGCATCAAAGTTGAGCAGCAGGCTTGAACCAACCCAAAATGAACAATCAATTCGGAGTAAACGACAAAGTCATACCTAAGCGATCAAACTCGAAATTGACTTTGAGATATACTGAAAAATAGTTTAAAAGAATAATTTAATGATTTGATGAGAAACAACCAAATCCACACGAGTAAATACAATTAATACCAAATCAACCGGAATAAATAAATGATAAGGTTAAACACAGGTTCAAATTATAAAACAAGAGGAAAAACATAAAAATGACACAACTTTCACTATAGTAAACTAAACAGTACTAGTGAATATAAAGTGTGATACCATTTCAACTTGCGAAACAACAGACTTTGAATATTGTTTCCTTTAAGTGATTTACTAGTACACTAGTCGAACTACCAACTTAAGGTACGTATTTACAAAGGAAAAAACGGTGACTACGTTGAAGTGTGCGAATGTGTATCACGTGCGATACGTAAGGCTTAATGATAATATCTTCATGCTGCCTTTTTTTTGGGTAAAATGGAAAAAACTGGTGCTTTTTGTTTGTGCTAAGTAAAATATCTTGTGCTTTCTACACATCTGTGGCTGTTCTCTTGTTAAATTCGTTAATGGAGGTCACTCACTCTTTAGTCACAACCTTAAAATAGTTTTTGTTTTGTCCCAATTTAAACCTTAGATCAACCCCAATGCACAACTTAGGGGATCTAAACCAAGTGTCTTATGAATATAAGTGAATAAAAAATTAATTGGAGTGTCTTAAACATAAGACTAGTGTCTAATATTAGACACTTATTTTGAGTGTCTTAAACAAAAAGCACATAAATATTATTGTTTTATTATTAAGACACCTCTTACGGATGTTACCATTGGGGTTGCCCTTAGTGGTGGAAGACGGGAAGGTCAGGTTTTTAACCGCCTTGTCACCATAGATTTGACACCATCGGACCAAGAGCCTTAGGCAAAAATAACTTTTTCAACCAATCACAAATGTGCACCTATGAAAAGAGGCGCCATATTATATAATTAATAGAAAGAGAAAAAAAACTATTTGAACGAGGAAATTACGAATGAGGTGAGCATTTCTGTTGATTTTAGTTTTGGTGGTTTACAAAAAAGAAAGAAAGAATACTATATATATAGCCTATATAGTCTATACGTAACTCAGCAAGACCATCTCCAACGGGGATTTCTTACCCAATATATAAACATTAAAAATTATTATAAAAATGAAAAAGCAAGAGAGAGATGAAGAGACTGTCTCTTTAATTAAAGAGACGATTCTAACCAACATTAAAAACTCTACACACATGTGTCTTTAGCCGAATTACTTTTTTAAATATTTAAAATTTAATTATTTAATTAAATTATATTAGTATAATATACATTAGAACCTGTTGCACCGTTGGAGGTGCTCTAACACATTAAAAGAAATTGATATGCCAAACTAATATTTCCTCAATTTTGTATTAGTAAATAGCTTTTGTGAATCATTTAGGCCGACAATGTCTATTATATATGTGTATATATATTTAATTGCATTGACTGTCTAGCAAGTTGTTCAGGTTTTTGATAATTCTATGTTAAAGTTAATTTTACATAAAAAGTACCTAGATGGTAAAAAATAGTTTAAGTTAAGACGTCCAGCTTCGTAATACATTCTCAAACTATGAGTTTGGTAGAAGAATATATATGTAGTTGGAGTTAAATTTGGAATTTTTGTTTTAAACGTAAAAAAGTGGCACTACCTTAACTTTGATGGAAAAATAGTTGTTATCATGAAAATTTAGTGCATGGAGAAATTTTGAGAAATGTTTAGCCTAACGGTACTGCATAAAGTGTAGGCTTCGAGAACATATGTTCTAATTAACTTCTATACCCAATCTCCAACTAGATATAAGATATTTAACATATTTGTCTCATCTTATGTGAAATATATAGGATATCTACGGATAATTTGAGTGCTAAAAAAGGATGCATGTTCAGCTTACGAATCAACGAGAAATGAATCATCCATGCAAATATGTAAATATCTTCATCCTTTTTTGGGTCAGATAAATTATACCTTTTATAGCCGACATCTTAAATATCTAGAAAATATACTTGTTTAGGGTTACAAAAGATAAAAAAAAATTTTATTTTTGAACTAAAAGATAAAAAAATTGTGTAGAACTTCTGGGAAGATATGTCGGTCGTATAAAAGCGACAAAAATAGATTTGAGTTCAATTGACGAAGAGCTTTATGTGATATCCACCGAGAAGATCCCATCACATGACACATCTCTTTTTCCTTCTTCATATCATACACAGTCACACACTACCTTATTTGTTATTCTTTAACGTTTAAGCTGCGGTACAATTTTTGGTATTGATTCATCAAGAATTTTTTGAAAAAATCTTCCATATATTTGAATTTGAAAGTTTCTCTTTCAATATTTGTTTTGTTACCTATGTACTATAGTGTATGGTGTATATTTCAGTTTCATTTTCTAAAGCTTATGATACTAATTAAGTACTACATATACATAAATTACAGACTTTTTTTTTTTTTTTTTGTCAATAGACTTTTACAAATACATATGTTTTTTAGCCCTAAAGATAAATGGGGGATACTTTGAATTTGATGTGTTGTGTCGTTGTGACAGTGAAAATCAGGACTATAAACATGCATGCATCTTTTTTTTTTTCCGTGTATGATCATATACTTAATTAGCCATACAAATAAAGCCCCACGTATTCCTTTGTGTGATTTCACTGATTTGGTCCAAGATTTTTATTCAAACCCCGACATATAGTGCATGCACACTACCAAAAAGTATTTGTGATTTTAGGAGGAACACTTTCTCTTAAAAAAAGAAAAGAAATCATTGTCCAAACTCAAATAATTGTTTCACAAGATAACTACGTCGTGAATTTTACATTGTAATTGCATAGTTAAGCTATAACTTTGATTACGTACGTACTGGTTAATTGGTCTCAAGATGTATTAGATGCCCATGGTACCTCTCAAGGGAGGATAAGTCGGACACTCTCAGAGACTTCAATATGAAAATCTCACTCTACATTGTTTGAATAATGCAAATAATTGTCTTTACACCAACGCACTTTGGGATTCGCTTGTCAAATATGATACATGAATACAAAAGCAAATCAAATTATCAAATTTCCGATGATTTTTAATTTCAAACGATTTAGAAACGACAAGTTAAATTTGTCGAAAAATCTTCAAAAACCTATTTCTAATAGATTTTCGACGGTTTTCTACATTAAAAATTAAATGTTTTCTTGTACTTGATAGAATACTCCGGACCATATAATTTGTATAAATCAACCTTCCTCTTTTGGAGATGTTCCGAAAACTCTATTTCTTTCTTGGAGAAACCATTTCTTGGAGTAACCATTTCCTTATCTTCCAATATATAAAACAATATTCTTATATTTTCTCTCGTTAACCATAAAAATAAAAAAGCTCAAATAAACACATGTCGTGGATCTCTCTTCTCAACCCGGCATAACCTAACCAATTCTCATAGTCTAAATAATGTTTTGAGCTTCGAAGAATCCTCAAAAAACACCACAGAATTTCACGTGTTTGTTTCTTACTTGCAGTAAACTTGTCCTCACTAGTTGATGAACCCACAAGATGATTTTTCCCACAAGAATAATTTTATAAATGATAAATCTTCTAAATGTAATTAATCTTTTTTTTTCAAATCTTTTTTTTTTTTTGCTGAAATCAAATTTGTGAGAGATTCTAGATGTTCGAAACCTAATAATTAATTTTGAAATATTCATAATTTGAATATTCACGTCCTTCACAATCTCGTATATCCCACGAGCATAAAACACAAAGGCAGACAAGTTAGCACGCGGTGCTCGAGACTACCTTTATCGTTTAGATTATGTAAATTCAGTTCCCCCGGTTTGGATCTCTGAACCGTTTTAAGAGCTGAAGTTGTTGACAAAAAAAAAAAAAAAAAAAAATAATTGTTTATAACGTAAATCTTATAGAAGATTTAAAAATGTTAAATCTAAATTTAATTAGTCAGTATAATGAAAATAGTAGTGAATAGAGAAAGTTGATAAAAAAAAAAAAATCTTTCGTCATCTATAAGCTATATCCATTTAACAACTTTAATTTTGTATTCGGTCTTGTTTTGAAGATAAACCGATCTTGTTTTGGTTTTGTATGTACAGTTTCGCATCTCTCAGCGATAAAATTAAGTTTAAAGAAATCAAATTCCCAAATACTATATCCATACTTGTATAGAATTATTCAAAGAAAAAAAAAAAATTCACATATTGATATATTACACATAAAATTTACATATACACATGCATCTTTTAAACAAATTGTGAAAATTCGACCTAAGGAAAAAATGTGATAATTCTTAATTAAAATCGTTTAACCTTAACAAAAATGCTCAAACTCGTTTAGCATCGTTTTTTTTTTGTTTTTTTCAAACTTAAATCTCGAGCTCTGTGATGTAATTTAACCTCGTTGAGATTGGCGATTGCATGGCCACCAAAAACCGGTACAACTCCACAAGCCTGATTTCAAGGCAAACCGATTCGGTTATCAATCGGTTATTCTCACTTGATAAGAAATTACCACTGCTCAAAACATTGACCAGCTGGTTTTTCAGCTCATGGTTCTTTAGGTTTAGACGGTTTACCTCTTCGGTTAAGTCCTCAAAACGTCTCTTCTTTCTCAACCTCGATCTCTTTGCTGATTCTCGGTTTGACATCGTCCGTCTTTTTTTCTTCTCATCAACCGGTTCTACCAATTCGTTTGAACCGCTCGGATTGTCGGAATTGCTTGATTGAAGAAACGCCAAAATTTCTGTGATTTCATCTCCGGTTATCGTTGCATCATCAAAGCAGAAATGAACCGGCTCTAAATTGGTTGAAAACATTGTTATTTGTTGAAGATATATCCGGTTTAGTATTGAACCAGTATTGCAAGACAGAAAGCAAGAGGGGAGGGGGAAGATTCAAATGAACCACCAATGGTTATTTATAGAGAGAGAGAAGAAAGTGAGAGCACGTGGGACCCATTTAGGAGTTGTTTTGTCCACTAATAAAGTGCCAAGTGTTTAAAATGTCATAATCAGACTAAATCTAAGAGATTAATTGCGATGTTTGTCCATTAGCGCCCTGGATATTGCAATGTTTGTCCATTATCACTATTTTATTTGAATTTTCTTTTGTTTTGTTATCCTTTTATACCTTTTGTTTGGATATTGCTTTTTCTAACTTTTATCCTTTAATTCTCTTAGCACTACTTTTTAACTACAGAGATAGTGTAATAGTTTCACATTGCCATTGTAAGATTAGTGTATTTTTTTTATTAATAAAATGCAAGTACGACTACCATCAACACTGGATGTTAACGATGTCACAATGTTTTAAATCTCTCTATAAGAAACAACACATCTTAAAAACTATATACGTAAAAGATAAAATACTAGACGCCGGTTCAATAATATCTGAAAAATTATACCGTAAAATTAAATAATTTTTGATATGCATGGTTTTTTTTTCTTCTGATCATCGTTTTCCTTTTTATTTAAATATTTTCTCTAGTCCATAATTTACGCTTTTTTTTAATAATCCATGATAAATCTCAGACCTATAGAAAAGTCCACATTAATCTTTAGAGAATGTGCAGCCGACATATAGACTTTGAGTGGTTTCTTAAATTTTTAAGAAACTCATTCATTATTTTAATAATTTTTTTTGTTTAATATATCCTAAAAAATTCTTTAGAAACTATGGATGGGGATGCTCTTATCTCTGGTATGCAAATGGGCCGAAAGCAAGAGTTCATATCCGTGTGGGTGTCCAAGACAATGCATTTTAATTTCTCGTAACAGGTGGATCGAGCTTGAAGCGTATTGGCACCCCAATCCCGTCTCCTTACCACTAGACTACAAAATCCCGAACCCATAGTTTACGTTTATACCTGAAAACGAAAGATTTGGTTGTATTCAGCATATTTTAAGTTAAGACTTAATTAGAGGGAAGAAAATGGAGTGTGGGTCTTGACGAAGAAGAAGATGAGAGCTTAGCAGCCTTAGCTTAATGGCGAAGAGAATCTCACAAAAAGCGTATTACGTCTAAGTTTTTTTATGTGTTTGGATTTTCTTATCTTTTTTGATAAGATAAAGTAAACAATACAAGTGAAACTACAGCTGCATTCTCTTTTTAGTGTATGTGTCAATTTATTTATTTTGTGAAACTACAGCTGCATTCGCTTTACAGTTTACGTATCAATTTTTTTTATTTTTTTATTTTTATAAATTTCCGTAAAAATAATTGTGTCAAAAATATTTTGGTATTTTTGTTTTTCTTTACATATTTTAAAGAAAATTATCCGTTAAAACTATAATATTATATAGTTATATATATTTTTTTTAAAGTTTATCAGATTTATTGTATTCAAAATAGTTGGTAAAAATTCGTAGTAGTCAATTAACATGATGACAACACCTAAAACATTTGTTTATTTTCTTGAATATCCATTGTTATAGTAAGTTTTAAAAGAGTGTATAAACATAATTTTAAAAAGCTTTTTTCTTAATCATAAGAACCAATAAATTAAAGTAGGTATTCTTCGCACATGACATGGGACATAATTCATAAGTTAAAGTATATTTCGCCATTGGGGTATAATAACCAATCTTGCCTCTTCAATTGGAGTTTTCTATATCCCATATTTTTGTCAAAAAATTATAGATTGGGGCAGCTAGTTTTTCCTTTTTCCCCACAATTATTTGCAGTTAAAAGGATGTTGAAGACCAATAACATTCTTATATTTGACTTTTGTAATCACGTTTCAAGAAAATCCAGAGTCCACTGTTTGTGACTTTTGTGGCTTTTGTTAGTGGACTCAAACATGCACCCACATTTCACAACTTCTATTAACCGAATCTATGTTGTAACACAATTCTTTTTGTTATAAAAACAGAAACATTAGTTTAACCTCAAACAGAGTTTTGTCATCTAATCAGGAAATGTCTAACATATATTTTAACATAATTCTTTTGATTGTAAAAATAGAAACATTAGTTTAACCTCAAACACATAGGAGAGCATATTGAATCAATAATTTGTATTTATTTGGATATATAAAAATTTTTACGAATTTTTAAAAAATTTGAGGTTTGAATTTGTTTTGCAAAATTATTGTTAGAAATTTTAGGGAGATTAGAAGGAACTTTAGAAAATTTGATATTCTAAAAAGTTGAGATTTTATTAAAAGATACGCATATTTTTTATTATTATTATTCTCTCTTTAAAAACACGAACACATTATGATAAAAAAAGGAACCAAAAAATAGTAAAGAAAGAAAGATAAAAAAAAAAAATAATGTCGTTTCTTATGCCGTTTATGAAATCAGAAACAATCATGAATCATGGTGTCTCCAATTTTAAATTATCGTTGGTGATGGATTTTTGATCTCAGAACTAATAAATGATCTTATTAAAATAAGTAATTATCAAAATAAGTAATGAAGCTTATATGGTAGATATTTTGGATTTCATATTGAAGATTGAAACGAGGGGAAAGGAAGGAGAGAGAAAAATATTTAACATTAAAGCAAATATTTTTTTTTTTAATTTTCTCAAATACCATCGTTTGAGGTGGTATTTTTACCTATTGATTTTTAACTATAAATTATCTTTCAAATTATTTTTTGATATAATTTATTAATGAAATCTCAATTTTTCAGTAAGAGCAGATTTTAAAAAATTTGTATAAATGACTAATCCAATAACTTTGAATTTTGAATAACTTTTACAAATGCTAATTCAATAAGATGAGATTTAGAAAAAATAAAAAATAAAATCATCCTTAATCACTGATCCAATATGCTTCTCATAGTTTTGTCATCTAATTAGCCAATGTTCTACCACCAAGAGTTGGGATTCACGTGCTTCGTCCCCATTTGCCTACCCCAAATTTGTTTTTTATTCTTTAGCCTTTGCACATTCTCTCAAGTATAGTCCAGTCCAAATAAAAGCAAAAAAGCTATTTCTTTTCACAAGTTTTTTTTTTTTTTTTTTTTTTTTGAACTTTTTGTTTTCACAAGTTTAATAATGTGTATCCTAAAACAAATTCTATTGCAGAAACTGGTAGATCTTACTCGGTGATTTCGTGATGGAACGAGGCAGACCAAATATGTAGATTGAGTTTACATAAGAAGAGTAGCTGAAATCTTATAGACTTTGATGATTCCAAATTCACAACTTCACTTTCATTTATTTGCTGGAGGTAAAACTGTTATGTAATAAACCAGAGTCAAGTCACAGCACAAAGGAGAATTCAATCAAAGAACAGAACTCATTTGGACAAAACACACAACTCCTGTTCCCTGCATTTTTTTTCTTCTTCTATTTGAGGTGCAATGTTCTAGTCCATGTTTACTGCTGGAGATCCCTGAATCAACACGTTAATTGGAATCAGTCAGCGCAAGAGATCATCTAATTTAAAAATTCCCTCTTGATGATTGGTGTGACGAAGAGAAATCACTTGTTTACCTTGAATAAGAGATCATGAGCAATAGTGTCCCACGGTAATGAGATGGACATTAAGCAGCACTTAAGAGGAAACATCTCGTCTTCATCGTATGAGGCGGTAGCAGCTGCTATTGCATGTTTAGCTGCGACAGATGCAACAGATGCTGCTTTACGGAAAATGGAGCCGAGATCGATGCTCTTCTTCGAAGACATTGGTGAAACAGGACCTAAAACTACTTGGCTCTGATCTGAGAAAAGCAACTCTATACAATCATCCCTTAATGCATTACTACTTTTAACTTTGAGCGACTCGAACTTCAGATAATCTTTCTGTTATTAACATCTACCCTTTTAGACAATCCAAAACAAGAAACTGTTGCCCGAGGCTTGGGTGTTAAAAATGTTTTTTTACTTTTTTTTGTATCTTCCATGCAACATTAACTAAATGTGATGTAAAACTCGAGAAAATAGCAAAACTAACGGGAAAATAATGAACTCAAAGAGAGTTTGTGCAGCAATTTAAGAAAGAGAAACGAACAGTACCTATAACGCCAGAAACAGCTACCTCAACTTCTCCACGTCCTCCTGGACCTTTCATATAAAGTCTGTCTGCTTTTCCTGTGTGATGACCCAGTGATAGAAGACTTCCGAACCGGTTCCTCCCCCCTGTAATAAAAGATAAAGATGACAGAAAAAATTAAGGAGAAAGCTTGAGGATATCATTTGGCGCAAATCGAAAAAAAAGCTATATCAACTATCAAGCCTATATAGAAAAGGCAACAAGCAATAGCTTTCTTTGGGTCTTTTAGCTCTTAATATCTCAAAAAACCATGTCTACAAAAGTTAATTGAGTATTCCAGCCATTTTGAGGTTGGGTATCGTTTCATATCAGACCTCCTTGACCTCTAACTGAGCCGTATTACTTCCAAAAACTTTCGAGTTCACTTTTGGATTCCACCAGATGAGCAAAGCATAAAGATGAAAACTGCAGTTCCATAACATAAATAAACCAACCACTAATGGATTCTGTGTGCTCTAGTGGAAGCAAGCTCAATAAAAAGTTTCATACCATCAAGGACCCTTCATATATCCTTTCCATCAAATATTTTGGGAGAAATATAAAAGACCGAGATCAAGAATGATAGTTCTAAGCACTGAGAAGACTAATGCAAATAACCAGCGAAACAGAGCATCAGGGCCATGACTACAAACTTCGCTAGAGAATTAGATTAGATTCGATGGATAAATAAAGAGACCTTCATAGGCTTCTCGAACCATTTGATAGCTAACAAACCCGGAAAACAGAGTAACCTGCAACGAAAAGCACTAACATGTCAATTTTCTTCTTTCTTATTTCTAAGTCACTGCCATGTAATGTCTCCATATGCCTTACAAACCCATATGGCTTGAATCTATTAAGCATAAATGAGACTCTTCAAAACTCATAGAAGGTAGCAAAGGAAAAGTAGATGATTGGCAGTAACCACTGAATATAGCGAAATATATATAGGAAACCGCTGGAATATACTAGCTAGACCTTAGGATCTTTCACTCGTCTGGAGTCAGAATTTGTAGTAGAATCTTTATCAATTTTTCCATTTTCACTTGGAAAGGCTGCCCCATCATGAGAATTAAGAAGTACGCAATAGCAATGATCTTTCTCTGTCAGAACCTGCAAACATGAATGAGAAAGCCAATGAACATGGTTGAAAAAAATATGAGCAATTAACAATTTCAATGTATGACCTAACCATACGACTTTATGTTATTTACAGGAACTTTAAAACCAAACTTCTATGTGCCCTAGAAAGAAAACTAAAGAAGAAGGCTGGACAATCATCTGCAGAATATAATTGAAAAGCAGGCCCTAGACTCAAATAAGGAGAAGATATTAAAAGCAAAGGTAGTTGAAAATTGAAATATTAACGTCTGGATGTTCCAAAAGGCAACTAGGGATTTCACTATCCAGTTAGAGGAAACTACGAATGCATGTATCTTGTCCCCAGTGGCAAAGGAGAGACTTTTTGCAGATTTCCTCAACTAAATAATATTCTTCCAGAGCCGAGTTCATTACAAACAGAATGTCACACTTCCTTAAGAATCCGTTCATGTCTAGATTTTCTTCGAACAAGAGGATTCCAAAATATAATAAATGGAAGGAGAATACAAAGAGAGGAGAAGAAATATGTTACCACGGCATCAAAGGTTGAGTCAAAATCATCTACGGCAAAACAAATTTCTGGGTAGGCAGGTGTTGTCTCCACTTCCTAGGTACGAAAGAAACATCAAATACGAATTCCAGATGGATAAACATTGCTATAAAAAGAACGACTATACTTGCCTTCTTTGAGTCCAGATGAAAATTAACGCGACTAGGTGATGCATATACAGTTTTTACAACCTGCATGATATGAATGTAAGATCAGAGAATATGATTATTATTGGCTTACAGAATACGAAACCAGCTTGAGGCTCAGAAAGAAATAACCAATTTATGTTTGGCCCAACACTCCTGTGGACTGTCCTCTCTTTTAAAAAAAAAAAAACTGAAGCTAGATACATATTCCGTTTCCTTACTCTTGTCTTAACAGGGTCATGATAAAAAGAAGCTGGACTGACAAATTTTGAACAGCAGATTATATAACTACTCTTTGGCTTCAGTTGCTTTTTCATATGAAAAATTAAAAGAAGAGCTAAAAAGTCGAGAGTAGTTTCATCCAACACTTTTACGATCTCTAACCTTGTATATAGGAGAGAGTGTTGTGTCTTTACTTCCTTGGTACTTCTTAAGGGCCTCATTACTAAAAACACGGGGAGCTCAGAGTTACCATGATGCAGTAAAATGGAAAGACGAAAAGCCATATGAATATGATAAATATTTAGACTGAAGTAATGCTCGATACAATAACGCAAGTTCGGAACCAAAAACAAAGAGCATAATAATACTAGCAAAACATTAACATGACAGAACAAAAATTGTTAATGTAAATTAGACCGACCTAAAATTAGGACATGATGCACATGCGCTAATCACAATCTGAAAGTAACATGGTTACCTGCAAATCGCCACTGTAACAGTGAATGATGTGTGGGCAACCATGTTCAAATAAAATGATTTCCTCCAATCAACTTCAGCCAGAGTTTCACCAAGAAGCTCATCCAACTGCTTCAAAAGGAGAAGAAATCCATTACCATGTGTCTGTAAACGATGCATACAAGGTGCAACACAACATATACATAGATACGTTGAAGTGTCAAGGAGTCTAATTTTCCGTTACCTTCACCGGAGTTACAATCTATGACCTTGTTATATACAATTTCTTCTTCGCAATTGAAAAATGTTATATTGACAAAACCAAACCTCATGCGATAAGACTAAACCAGATATCTGTATCGTTTCGACGTTTCCTACAGTTTTTTTTTACCTTAGGTGCCCACCTGCGCACGAAGTAAGGAGGTGGTGCTTCCTCATTTTCAGTCAAACCATATGATTTACAGCTCTGAAAAAAGCAATAGAACACTCAGCAACATTAAGAAGCACGACAACACGATGTTCTAAGTTTTCAGTTCAGAGAAAAAGTGCAAGCTACATACCAATTTCCTCACAAAAAATAGAAGATCATCGTCTTGCCGCCTCCTTGATTCCATGCAGCGAATGAAGTACACATCAAACACACCATGCCAGAAATTCGAGTCCATCTCTACATCTGACGCATCTTGCTCATCAAGAGTCGTCTTTCCTAACGATTTTGAGTGCTTTTTCACCATACTCAGAATCTCATGCCTGAGAAACATGAATCAGACAACAGAATCAACTTAAGCCACTCTAAGAAACCATTCCCGGATTCTCGACTGGAACATTTTTGCACAGGATCTTGATAGAGGATGAATCACATATAGAAGCCAAAAATGCTGAACTACTCCGAAAATCTTAAATAAGCATTTCATTGTGGAAGAATAGAGTCTATCAAGGCAAAAGTAAACGGACAACTATCTCAGTGAAATTCAAAGCAATATAACTAGAAATTGTTCAGAAAAACTCCGAAATTCACTCTGCAAATACAATAATTGACACCAAAACTACTGGAACTAAGCACGATCAAGCATAGAACACAGAAGAATCTGAAGTTGGTATGATCCTTAATTTCTTTACCTAGAAGGAGTCTCTTCTCCGTCTTTGAGCATTTCTACCCTCGCGGCTTGCAAACTCCGATTCTGCTGAATTCTTCGCGGTTCTGATTACGAGAGGCGTTGCGACGATCTGGTGGTCGAATAGGGTTTTCTGCTGAAATCTCTCTCTGTTCGTTTCTAATTTTGCTTAATTCAATGCAGAGAAAGAGAGAAGAAAGATCTGGTTTGCTTTAGCGCTGGCAAAGCCTTGGCCTCTTGCGTCGTCAATCGGAGAACGAGGAACCTCAATTAACTACCAATTTGCTGCAGTGAAACAAAATTTAGTTTTTTTTTTTTTTTTTGTATTTTAGAAAGTTGTAGGCTTTTTAGCGAGATAATTACACAGGAGGGCACTTATAGCAGTTCTGTTTACAAAACAGACACTTTCTGCTTATTAGGCATTTTGAAGCAGTGAAAAGTCGCTACTATCCTTTTCTTACCCTTTCCTACAGTTTATTTGTTTTTGTGTTTTTTATTTATGGTGTAGTGTAAAACTTTATTTGTTACTGAATCCCCATCTAAACCTATCGCCACCGCCACTACGAACGACGAAACCCAGAGTCTCCATTAATCCCTGAAATTTTCTTCCGTTCTGGAATCCTTGCTTAGTTCCTTCTTGGAAAATAGTTTCGACGATCGGCGCACCTTTCCTTGAAGATCCTTTGTTGGTTTGTTTTTTCTGAGCCGAAGTTCGTCGATCTGATTTTCGAAAGTGATAGTTGAGGATAATCAGTTGTCTCTAATGTCTCGAGGAATGTACTCCGGCGATAAGGAAGGTATTAATTTTAGTTTTGTAGTTGTTTTCATCGATTTACCTTTGTGTCTTTTGACTTTAGACCAGATCTGATTTTTTTTAGGGTAAATTGTCGCGTCCATTCTTGATTATCTACATAATTGTTTCGTTGACCATGATATGTTGTCCACAGGAAGAGGGTTGTGAAAAATTTTACCAGGGTCGCACATAATACCTCGGTTGTTTGCAACGGATCGGTATCCTAATGCCCGGCTCAATATATATTCTAAACCCGACATCCTTACGACCCTGCACGCGGTATTAGGAGAAGGTGATGAGTGGAAAGTTATCAGGAACTCTTGCTTTGGCCAACTGTTCGATATTCCTGTGCCCAGAACTCCAGAACCTCTACAGTGAGCTTGTTCTACCTCTATATTAGCTGGTGAATCTTTAATTTTATGGTGGGGTTGTTTTTTGGTGTGATGTATTGTACTTGTCATACACTTATGTGGTTGTTTTGGCGGAGGTTTGATCATAAGCACTTATAGTGCTGCAAAAAATCTACTACTATGTCCATTTTGCGATGTCCATGTATTATGAATCTTCCGAATATTGTTCTATGTTTATTAAGGTTTGTTCCGTGTTACTTACTGTTTTGATTATATTGGTACTTATGATTATGAACCTCGTTATTCTAAAGTTATGTTGAAAACACCCAATTGTAAGGAACGATTGTTCACGTTGAATGTATGTGTTGTTGGATAATTGTGCTTTGCACAAAGAAATGGACATACAATCATGGACACCACCTTATGGACCCCGAGGTTGTGAATTATAAAACTGTCGATACAAATACAGAACAATGGAGTATATACTATTGAACATGTTGTTCCCTTAGGCTGTTGTCCATTAGATTGTGTCCACATTTAGTGTATCCACGGCACTTCACAGGGTCTCCAATGTTTTTTTATTGTCGTTCGTATCCATGATTAAACAACAAGATTTGGAGAATAGGTAAAGTTGTATTAGCGTATACGATAGACTTATGGAGAGGAAAATACATTTGACAATTGCACCCAATATGGATATAAAATAAAATTTATGTGTATTTGTCCACTCCTGTATATCCATGGTTGTGTTTCCATGGCATACGTGAAAACAAATACCAATCAACAAAATCCACTACCTGTGAAGATGCAGATGTTGTTTTCGAACTCCTCGTCATCTATTTCGTGCAAGGGAGGATGTGTATTTGTTTTCCAAAATCCACTACCAGTGAAGATGCAGATGCTGTTTTCCTCGTCGTCTATTTCGTGCAAGGGAAAATAATCTGTTCTGTCCATATCGATGGCCACAAAGCAATGGACATACAAACATGGATATAACCTAACGGACCCCGACTTTACAAATTATAAAACGGTTGATACAAATTCAGAACAATTGGAAAAACAGATGGACAACAGCATCTGCATCTGCACATGTAGTGGATTTTGTCGTTTGGGAATCTTGTCACTCGTTACAAGCCTACGTAGTCATGGAACAGATGAGAAGAAGGTCAAATCGACAAAAATCTACTACCGGTGTAGATAAGTTTGTCTCCGTACGTGTTGTATCCATGTTATACATGATTTCTATACCTATCAATATAAATACGAGTTGGAGATGAAAAAAAATCTTATGGATAAAATCTTAGTTGTCCATAAGGTGGTGTCCATATGTATTGTGTCCATATTGTTAGTGACTTTCATAGCAAGCAAAAACAGAACTACTAATGGGCGCAGACATATGGACTATAACATCTGCATATGTAGTGCATCTGCATATATAGTGGAGATTAAACACAATGTGGATAGGAAAAAGACGCAGAAAGCGAAGTTTCCTAATCAACAAAATCCAAGGTTGTCCATACGGATTTGTCCATCTGTATGGCATACATGGGTATTGTGTCCATAAGGTGGTGTCCATAGGTATTGTATCCATAGTGTAAGTGACTTTTATAGCAAGCAAAAACAGAACTACTAATGGACGCAAACATATGGACTATAGCATCGGCATCTGCATATGTAGTGCATATGCATATATAGTGGAGATTAAACACAAAGTGGATAGAGAAAATACGCAGAAACCGATGTAATTTAACAGTCACCGTCACCGGATTATTAATCGACGGCCGTCGCTTATCCATTACTTTTACAGACACCGGATCTATGGTGCGTGGTGGATCTGATAGATTTTGATCGGAGGCGAGAACGGAAGAATGTCGATGCCGGATCTGGGGGGGATAAAATATTGCTCGATACAATGATTTTTTTTTTTTTACTATAAGACAGTTAAAAAAAGGAGAGCATATAATTTCAATAGGGATAAGTTTGGTATTTTGCCTTCAAAAATAACCTCAAAGTGCCTTGAAATCAAAAAGTGTCCATGGGTGTAATATGAATTAAGAAAAGTGCCCATGGGTGTAAATATTTCCTTTTTAGCTTACAAAAATACAATAAACATTTTACACAAGCTGCTAATTATTTTTTTTAATATTTTTATATAAACGTCGTTTTGACGAGTCTTTTACATCCAGAGGTACTTTATGACTTTGAAGTTACAAAATAGACACTTCTTGCAATTGAGACACTTCTGTGTGTTTTTGTTATAGAAAAAGTCTCTTTTACCCTTCAAGTTGATTTTGCTTCCCAAATTGTTGCCAACAAAACTAAATTATTGTCGACGGCTTTAATTTATTTCCCGACGGTGGTGCTTGCGTTTCTTCCTTGCAAATTTCCGATTTGTTAGTTACTAACCTTAAGATTTTTGAATTTGGGGTTTCGATTACCAAATCCAACGAACGCGGATCTATGAGATTTTGTTAGAGCAAAGAGAGGACGATGGCTATGGATATGGGTTATAGAGGAGCTACAAGACGAGACGGAGGAACAAAATGTTCCGATTTTGGCATTGACTGTGGATTTTGAACGGAGCCTAAGAACCTGTTGTCTGCAAATCGAGATGTCTCGGAGAACTCGTTGAAGGTTTTAGTGGGAAAGAGGAAAGAGAGAGAGCACATGAGGAAACTTGAAGATGCAGAGCGTACTTATCAGACTCATCTTCGAGATGTAATAGCTTTCTTACAAAGCTACCCTAATGGATTGATTCCAGCTTTTTAGGCTCTATTTTCTCTCTTGCTTCGTTTAATTTTGTTAGAGCACCATGGAAACGCATGTTACATAACATGCTTGATTGTGGAGAAGATGAATTGTATCTTTGTATTGGAATGTATTCTATCCATATGGACGTGATCATGTGGACAAATAGAAAACAATAATGAGGAATATTCAACATCATGCCTGGGTTCCAGCCATTATTTCTCAAGAACGACTATCAGCAATCCCCAATAATCATGTCCATGTGGATATTTTTTTGTGGATATTGTTATGTGGATCTTTGATTTTGTCCATACGCATGCATCCATACGATTGCCTCTATACGATGTGAATACTGTCATGTGGAACTTTAATCATCGATTTTGGCTTCTTGATCTGGTTTATTGTCAAACTGCAACCATCAATTCTGTCCATGTGGATATTTTCTTGTGGATATTGTCATGTGGACATAATCATAAGTAAGAATCATTCTTTATTCATCGATTTGGTCTTCTTAATATGGTTTGTTGTCCACCGTACCCCCATCCATTAGCAATTGTCCATATCAAATGTTGTACATATATATATATAAATGTTATGAGACTGGGCATAAGAGTTATCTGTGCAAGTTTAAATCTATATTCGTCCATACGCATGCGTCCATACGATTGCCTCTATACGATTGCGTACATACGATTGTAACCATACAATTGTGTCCATAGTTCGTCATTCTTATGAGATTGAGCATAAGAGTTGTCTGTGTTATGGTAGGCATGAAAATATAGCAAAATCGTATTGTTATCTAGATTATTTGAAGTCCCTTATAGACATAGTTGCAACATTTTATTCTAACCCCCTTACACTATCAACCAAAAATCCACAAAAGACATTGCAACGTTCATGACTAAAAAAACAACTCTTAAAATATCCCAGTCAAACCGAGTGAAAAAAAGAAGAAGGGGTGGAAACAAAAGAAGTGGTCTACTTGCTATCCACGCGATATTATCCATATCCAGTTTGGTTATATGCTTCTATCCACGTCAAACTATCCACCTATCGAGATCTGAATGTCAAATATATTTCGCTCGCCCTCTCTATCCTCTGAAGTCTTAAATTCTAGGTCTACTCTTCTATCCACATCAAATTATCCACACCATAACATAAGAGAGGAAACGTTTTTGTCTCCTTCTCCTTGCCCTCCATGAACATTCTGATAAGATCGCGAGTCCGAGGAAATAAATCATCAACTATAACGCGGTAAGTAAACAATCCATTAACACCGACAATAATTTTGAAGAATGCGTCGTCCCCCACCCCCCACAAATACGGTGGCTTCGCCAATTACCCATTGTAGATCTTGCGGCAGCGCTTCTTCCTCTTTCTCTGTGAACCTGTTACAAAGTAAGATCGATCATCGAGAAGTTGAACGAAATGAAGAAGAAATGTTTTGTTATTCATCTTGGTTTAATCTCAGTTACATGATTCTCTTATATAGTAAGAGATGATTATCGGTTTACCGGTTTACATGAACCAATATCAATCTATCATATCTAATATTCCCCCTCAAGATGAAAGAGACATGAAAACTCCACAAATGAGCTTGCAAATCTAAAGAAACCACAATCTCTACTCTGTCACTGCAGAAAACCTTGAAAAGAACTCTTATATGTGGTTGTAGCAGTCTCTTGAAAACCATTCAACACACCAAGCTGAATGAGACTTTGATCAAAAAGCAGCACACTAGGCTGAAACAGCATTTGATCAACACACAGCACACTACTTCTTGGATTAAAATAGCCAACCCTGACCAGATCTTCCCCAATCTCGAAACACAACTCTGTGAACCAATTATGACATGTAGATCTAACCATTTTGAGGTAAAGCCATTCTTCATAACCTCCATCACAACAAGTAATGAAGACCTTCGCTCCATTTGCCTCATATGTTCTGAAACATACAAGTGAAACTGCAGTAACATCTCAAGGAATGGATAGCTCTGTTTCATTCTTCTCACATGTGCTTCAACACAGGAGTGAAACTGCATGAATCTCCTTGGTTCCATTAGCCTCATATGTGCTTCAGCACAAGAGTGAAACTGAGGTAGTCTCTCAATAGAAAGGATCAACAATGCCTCAAAGCAACAAACTTCTAAAAGGCTTATATGTTGACACCTAACAACAATTTCATTGGCTTGAAAGCCATCAAATGAACCTTTTTCAAGAGGAGCTATGACCTGCAATCCTCTAAAGTTCCTTGATATCTTCACAGCAATGCCATGAACCAGCAATTTCAAATGCAGATTGTCACAATGATCAGCTTCACAGAGGTCTAAGCAGCCTATCTTAATAGCAAACTTATGATTCTCCCCCTGTCTTAGAGCACGATTTGCAGGATTCAGAATAGCATCATTCATAAAATCAGAGTTGGAAGAAGCAGCAGCATTCAACACACAAGGAGGATGCCCAACATTTCCACTCTGAGAAACAGCTAGAAGAACAGCATTCAACACACTAGGAAGAAGCTGTACCAAGCAAATCAGAGATGGATCCAGAACTTGAAGAAATGGAAAACTCCTCTCCATTCTTATCATATGTTCCCGAAATCCATTCTCCATGTTGCATTCTCTAGAAATCAGATGCACACATGCTCTGAACCTGACAACAGAATGATCTAGCAACATTTCTAACCATCCGTCATCAACTTTGTATTCTAGATTCTGCCTAAAGCTTTCTAAGCAAATCGTCATCTCTATAGGAAAACAGCTACGGTTTGAAGATCTCCATATCACAACAGCATCAGCAACACAAAGAGATCTAGAAACTATAGGCTTAGATAGAGATTGCAGAAACCACAGACACACCACAAAAGATCGTGAATCTGGTGGCCGTGGAAGAGAGCCGTAAAGAATCTCCAATTTTAGCATCAACTGCAACCAAGGATTTTCTCCAAGTAAATCGAAGTGCACCGGTGAGGAATCCGGTAGAACGAAACTGCGAATCGCTATCGGAAGCTGCGGAATAACAGGCGAAGCAGACGTCGGAATAAACGTCGGAGGATTTGGTGTGCTTGTCATCGGAATTGATGGAATCAACTCTAGGATCTCCGGAATAGGAGGATTAGCTGCATATCGAGACGAATTTGATGATTTCGCCGCCGATTCAACTCTGCGAACTAAACATCGAGAAGATTTGCCAATCATAACCATCGTCGGCGGAATAACCGAGAGAAGAGAATAACCGGACGATTTTCCGATCAATCGGAGGTCAAAGAAAAGCGGAAGGAAAGCAGAATCGATCGAGGATTCACCCTCGATGCTCTGATACCATGTTACAAAGTAAGATCGATCATCGAGAAGATGAACGAAATGAAGAAGAAATGTTTTGTTATTCATCTTGGTTTAATTTCAGTTACATGATTCTCTTATATAGTAAGAGATGATTACCGGTTTACCGGTTTACATGAACCAATATCAATCTATCATATCTAATAGAACCCAGTTCAAAATGCCTTTAAACAGTCTTTCAAATCGCCGATGATCTCCAATGAATGCATCGCCTTTCAATCGAAAAACGGAGGTGCATATCAACAATTATTCAGGCAGTGGCGATGTTTCCTACGGACCTCTGATGGTTAGGGTTTGGTGCGGCAGCGACGAATCGATTTTCTTTCCACCAATCTTTCGTTTTTCTTAGAGATGACAGTAAAATTGCCTTTTTTTTAATTCGTCCCGTAAATATTTCAACCAGATGAAAGAAGTAGAAATAAACCTTAGAGTTGCAAGTCTCCAAAATGCCCAATAAATAAAAAGTGTCTATTTCTGTAAAGGTAAGTGGGTAAAGTGCCTTTGAGTGTAAATAATTCTCGTTTTGACTATTGATACATTTACGTGAATTTAAAAAAAGTTTCTAATATATTTCTAAGAAATAAAATGATTTTCTAAAATTCTACTCTATTTTTTATGTATTTTATTAATTTTAAATATGAATAAAATCAGATTCTTTTAATCAGAAATAAAATTAGTCTAACATTGAACATGAGATTTGCGGTTTAAGTGGTTTCTAAGTTTTTAGGATCAGTCATATTATTTACATAGATGTAAAAATTATCAGAAGAATCTTATTATTTATCAATAAGAATCAATCTGTGGACAGCTAAAAAAATTCTACATTATTCAGCTTCAAACTATATAAACCAATAGAATATAGAAGCTGATGATGATCTTCAAGTCCCTAACATACTCTAACGAGCTAAACAGACCAATCTTATGATTAGAAATGCTGGTTTAAGAAAACCGGAGAACCTCGAACAAAGCGGTTTACAATGTGAAGGTAAACCGCAAGGCAAACAGTGATGATCACCGAAGATTTCGCACCAACGTATCCAACTACTTGACGTCCTCTCTCTGTAACTTCTTCATGAACCACATCAACACTCTTCTTGAAGCTCTGTGACGTCTTCAAGATCACAAACTCAACGATCGATCTCATCGTCTCGAGCGTCACTCTTCCCGTAACATCGAACATGAACTTCCTATTGCTCGGCACTGTTAATGTAGTCGAAATCGCCTCTGCCCATCCGTTCACCGAATCCGACTTCTTCCTCTCGGTTTCTTCTTCTTCGACTGTACCAGAAGGCTTTGGAGAAGATGTGAAGACTTGGTGAGATGTTCTCATGAATGTCTCGAGAGCTCCGTTGCATACCGAGACAAGAACGTCTCTTGCGCTATCTTTATGTTTCGGATTCGTCAAACCAGAGAATATCTGATCGTAAGTGTTGATCCCAGAGGTTTTCTCGATGTAGACTGATACTGCTGAGGTAGTGAATCTCTCGATGCAATCTGCTAAAAGCTCTCTACACTTATCATCACAGAGCAAACTCATCCATCTTGGTTTTGTTGTTGTTTTGATATCACTCTCAATCTCATAAAACCCAAGAACAAGATTCTTCGCAAAGCTACCAACAACAACGGAGACGAAACCTGTTCCTGATTCTGAGAAAATTCTCTCGACTACACTCGAATTCGATCCGATTCCTGATTCAGCTTCCGAAGTTTTCGATTCCTGATCCAGATTATACCCACGGAAAACCCCAATCGATACGGCCTCGGAAACCCTAGCTAGAGAATCAGTGAACTCTTTCGATTTAGTGATCTTAGCCATCTGCTTCAAGCTTCTAGGGATTTCGTCGGAATCAGATTCCAGAAACTCCTTCAAGTCTCGCGAAACGATGCTTATCGTCTCGGCGGAATCGATGACCAGTTCGGCGAAGGAAGCGATTCCTCCGAAGAGCTTCATAAGACGCTTCCTCTTCCTCGCGATGTACGGAGAATTGTAAACCCTGTAAACTCCATAGCCCGAAGCTCCGAAAACCGCTAATAGAATCAGCCATTTCCTTCTTCTCTGAGGTGGTATGGAACCTAATCGAGCAAGGTCCATCAAAAACTAGAGCAAATTGAAACTGCGCAGAGAGAGGGAGAGATTTAGGGATTATAAACGACATGCAAATTGGGGATGGGATTGAAATTTGGATTGTGAAATTCGGAGATTAAAAGAAGCGATGATTTGATTACGTGATTGAATTGGATAGAGAGACATGAATGTAGAACCAAGAAGTGAGGAAACTCCAAAAGGCGAGAGAGAAAACAAAGATCAAGTTGAAGAAGAGGAAGAAGACGAATCTTCGATTTGGTTGGTTTGCTGTTAACCGTTTGAAGTGACGCTCTTGTGGAATCTTTCCGGTTAAGGAAAAAATATTTGTGCTGGCCATGTATATATATATATTTTCCATCTAATCATATTATGCAATATGCCAAACCAAATTTTATAACATTTTTGACATCTTTCCGGTTAAGGAAAAACCATTTGTGCTGGCCATATGTACTGTATTTTTTTCTTTCCATCTAAGACGATGTATGTTTGAGTGGTTTTTAATTGGGTTGATTTGGTGAATAACCAAAAAAAAAAATTATAATTAAGAAAGTAACCAATTTCTGAGAGAGAGATAGAAAGAGGTAGAGAGAAAAATTGGTTATGGGGTAAATTATAGTTTTTTTTATGGTTATTCACCAAATTTTTCCTTTTTAATTTTTAGTTTCTGGTTTTTGGTTTTTGATTTTATTGTAGATTTTAATTTTACAAAAAACTTTGAAAGGTGATTTATTTAGTTTTTAGTTTTTACATGTATATTTTTAATATAAAATATTAACTTAATTATAAGATATGATTTTATGTATTTTTAGTTTTCGTTGTATTAAGTGTTTAAAGTTTGTAAAATAAATATTTATAATTTATTAATAAACACAAATACTATTTCTTAAAATAATAAGTAATACCAAAAATATATGTAAAAATATACTTAGATTTATTTCATAAATATATATAAAGTTCATAAAATTTTATAATTATTAATATTAAGTATGAAAATTTTACTTTTATATAGAAAAATGATATTTAGTTAAATATTAATTGATAAAATAGTAATGTTAATAAAAATAATTATAAATAAATAAAAAAATTATGGCAACTTTTTGAAAAACATACAAAATATGGTTTTTGGTTTTTGTTTGTAAAGTGCTAGAAACCATTTCCCTATAATTTATAAAATCTATTTATTGAAAAACTTGAATGGCTTAAAAAGTAGTTTTTGAGAACCAAAAACCATTTAAAAAAATTGCAAACATTCAAGGCTTAAATCATATTATGCTAAACCAAACTTTATAACATTTTGACATCTTTGCGGTTAAGGAAAACCCATTTGTGCTGGCCATGGACTGTATATTTTTTTTTTCCATATTATGCTAAACCAAATTTTATAACATTTTGACATCTGTCATATTTGCAAATAAGAGCACAAATTTTGGTTAAGTAGTGCATATTCTCTAGTTATAATGTGTGTTTCATTATTTTTTTAAAAGTTAGCTAAACGCCACTGGCTTAATTTTCGGATTTAGGAGATGGTTTTCACTAAGTCTGTTCATTTTAGGAATCGTAATGGAAAATAACGAGAGAAAAAGGACGAGAATGGATAATTCATATATTGGAAAACATTATCTGAAATGTTTCCAATAAAAAAATGAAACGAAAAATTTGGGTAATAGAACGGATTTGAGAAATTCGAATATTTAAAATCATTATCCAAACTCCCAATAATTGGGTAGTCGTCATTCGTCAACATCAGGTCGGATTTATAAAATTTGGCTAGCTAAACTCATTACCTAAATTTGGGTAGTTTGGATAATTTTAGTTATATAGTTTTCATTAATTTTTAAAAAATTAATTTTCAAAGGTGTAATTTGGATACCATATCATCATATACTCGTTCTCTTCTTGCATTCTTTTGAATAAAATGAATGGTTCTATGCAAAATAATTATTTGAATGAAACCAGAAATGAACAAAAAAAAATTGGGACACATGTATTTATAATTTCCACATCTTATATTTAAATCGATTTAAAATAATTTTAAATCGGTTCCATGCCATTTCTATTCGTACAAATGGTTGAATTTCTAAGTGAGTATCATTGGTACTCCTTTAAAACTACGTAGTTTCATGTATACATCCAAATACGAAGCATTGCGTTGGGTTGAATATAGCATGAGTTCTGATGAGATGAATCTCCAAAAACCTCTGCCGATCATATTTGTATCAAGACAGAATCAGGTGAAGATGTCTTGATCTTTGTCTCTTTCCCATGGTTGCCATCGAGGTGTGGGACAAAATGATCTTTTTTATATATCAAACCATAGCAGAACATCGAACTAACTTTTATATAAATCAAATGCATTAAGTGATCATATGTTTGTTTTGTCTTTGTTTTGTCAGCCATTACATATCCATGATGAGAAATAACTAAAAGGTAGGAGAACCATACTGCCCTATTAAGGATTAACACGTTCTCTCATTAATCATAATGAGAGACGAAGAGATCATTGCGTCCAGGAAAAATAAAAACGTAGGAAATTGCGTCCGATATCTATAAAATTATGGAAACCCCAATACATGTGGATGCATCAGCTACACTTTATTTTTTCATTAAGAGATCATTGCGACGATTTTTATTTAGCATAATTTGAAGATTTTCTTATATAGTAGTTAATATAAACATATTATTTGATATCATAATTATGGCTTACTACTACAATATTCTTGCCAACTTTTTAGTATTTGCAACTTTGTTAGGTACGTAAATTATTTGTGGGCAAGAATATGGCTTATGTAAAGAAACTTAAATGAGAGGCGCAAAAGTTGCATTTAATCTCTTCAATCATTCCAAAACTTACCTAACAAAGTTGCAAATATTAGATTCGCCCCTGAATATATAAATATGCATGCATGCCTTCAGATTTGTAAAACGAAACCAAATCTCGAGCAGAAAAGTAAAAATAAATCAAACAGGTTAATGAAGCTTCAAATGTTATGGCTCGTTTTGGTATTAATAGCTGTCCAAAATAATGCAATGATTCAAGGAAAGAATGGAATAATCCCGGCACTAATTGTGTTTGGAGATTCAATAATGGATACTGGTAATAACAACTATCTCCCTACTCTTTTAAAGTGTAATTTCCCTCCGTACGGCAAGGACTATCCAGGTGGCTTTGCCTCTGGAAGATTTTGTGATGGAAGAGTTCCCTCTGATCTAATTGGTAAGTGTTTGAATTATTTTTACATTTGCTTATATATAAAAAAAAGTGTAGCTATTTTTATATCGTGATGCACTTTTTCTTTAACAATTATATTTTAGCGGAAAAATTGGGATTGGGTAAGACACTGCCAGCATATTTGAACCCGAATTTGAAGCCTAGAGATCTTCTTAAAGGTGTAACATTTGCATCTGGAGGAACTGGTTATGATCCATTAATGGCTAATATTATGGTACATTATAATCTATATTTCATTTCAACATTAACTTCATATTATAAGTGATACATTTTTTATTATTTTCTTTTTTTGTAGTCGGTGATATCGGTTTGGGATCAACTAATATATTTTCAAGAATATATATCAAAGATCAAACAACATTTCGGAAAAGAAAAAGCTCAGAATATCTTGGACAATAGTTTGTTTCTCGTGGTTTCTAGTAGCAATGATATTGCTCACACGTATTTAGCTCAATCTCATAAATATAATCGTACCTCGTATGCCAATTTTTTGGCTGATCTGGCAGTCAAATTCGTAAGAGTAAGTATTTTAAGTTTATAAATATATGAAACAATTATATCCAACACTGATTATTTTGTATATAATATTTAGGAGTTACACAAGTTTGGAGCTAAAAAAATTGGAGTGTTTAGTGCAGTTCCCATTGGATGTGTACCAATTCAAAAAACATTATTTGGAGGTATAACTAGAGGATGTACTACACCTTTAAACGATATGGCAAAACAATTCAACTCAAAACTGTCTCTAACATTGAATTCTTTAAATAAAGAGTTGGATGGTATTATCCTCTACATTGATGTTTATGGTACTTTGTTCGATATGATCCAAAACCCTAAAAATTCGGTAAGTACATCTTATATACATACAGTATATATTTATTTGTATTACATAATGTGAACTAATTTATAAGTAAACTATCTTAATTTGTTTCAGGTTTTGAGATAGCTGATAGGGGATGTTGTGGTACCGGTTATCTCGCGGTTTCTTATTTGTGCAATTCATTGAATCCATTCACGTGTTCTAATTCTTCGGCCTATATTTTTTGGGATAGTTACCATCCAACCGAAAAAGCCTATCAAGTTATCGTTGATAAATTATTCAACAAATATATAAGCCAAATATAAACCTCACTTACATATTTGCGTTTCATAGCATTTCTACATGTCATTCTTTTATGTACGGCTTCGTTATTTAAATTTTCAATGTAAATTTATTTTTTGAACATGCAATATTATTCAAATGTATCATGCAGTTTTTATTCTTCAATTCATTAGCTTCAAAACTCACTAATCGATTTTTGACAACAAAAAAAAAAAACACCCCAGTAATTATAAATTGTGATTAACGAATAAAATTTAATAACTAACAATTACAATTAACCGAATTACTTTTTTTTTAAACCGAATTACTTAACGTTCACTAGATATATTGATTGCATGAAATATTTATACTCCTAACCGATTTCTCTAACCATCTCCTCCACTCGCCTTATCCTACGTACGTACCATGGTGGTTGGAAGTTACAATCAAATATGGTTTTGAATCAACTTATCATCTATTGGGAGAATAAGCAAAAATGATACGGTCTGAACTCTGAACCAACCCTTAGATAACATCAATTCAATGAACATTTTCCTAACCGAACTAACCAGAACAAAATTAAATCCAAAACCACCTAGACTCAAACCAACGTTCGAAGTTTTTAACTCAAAACATAATTTTGCAAATTTATTACCTGAACTAAAACCAAAACAATTAAGCTCGATGTCACTACCGTTTCACCAAAACCGGAAACCGGTTAAACTTGATCTGATCTCGAATAACACCTACATAGAATCGAGTATTTGACCAGCAAACAAGACGGTTTCGGTTATGTCTACTCTAATCAAGAAAAGAAATGGATGTGATAGCTATAACTCCAATGATCCTCCAGCTATCACGGTACAGCTATCACATAGGATCAAGTATTTGACCAGCAAACAAGACGGTTTCGGTTATGTCTTCTCTAATAAAAACAAATTGGGTTCGGTACACCTCCTAAAATGATCCATGGTACATATGTGACAGCTTTAACTCCAATGATCCTCCAGCTATCATGTTTCACCTGCACAAGATTTACACAGAATATTCATTCAAGAAAAGTTCAATACAAACTAGTAGACTCTTTAAATCCAAAAAAATTCAAAATAAATCTCGGTTCATATAGGCTTCGGTTGGGATACTTACCGTTAGTATGTGGATTACAATGTTGTTGAACATTGTGGAAATCATGAGACTTAATAGGCTTGCTAGTCCACTAAGTGTTGTTGCTCACACCTTTCTGTTTGCACGCGTAAAAATAAACGTATCTATGTTTATAAAGCTGCCCATGAAGACTCCAAACTCATCCCCTGTGATGGCCCCTTTGGGAGCAATTATATCCTTCACTGTTGAGGGAAGCTGATCCACTATTATCCGAATACCCGAATGCCAAAGACTTGTAACAACAATAAAAAAAACACTAAACAATTTAGCAAATATTTAAAAATTAAAATCAATATATATAATCAAATAAAAAAAAGTTTCCACAAATAAATACTAAAAGTGACTATATTCCCTAATTAATACTTGAACACTAATGATTTCATCTTCGTTAGAAAACTTGGAATCAAGAAGCTAGCAAATAATAGTTTCAGCACGAAAGTAACAATTCCTGTAACGATGGCCCTTGTAGCCCAACGCTGGATAAAACCTCTCACGAGGATCGGTAGTACACCTCTTAAAATGATCCATGGTACAGATGTGTCAACTTTAACTCCAATGATCCTTCAGCTATCATGTTTCACCTGCACAAGATTTACACTGAATATTCATTCAAGAAAAGTTCAATACAAACTAGTAGGACTCTTTAGATCGAAACAAACCCAAACCGATCTGAACCGATGCTTTACCCAAATCGAAGCCTATCTGAACCGAGTTTTATTTCGGTTCCTATATGGATCCTAAACCCCCTATACCCAAACTACCTAAAAGTAGAACTCGAAAGAACCAAACTATCCGAACCAATATCTGAATACCCATGACTAGGTCTGCTCTGCACTTTAACGCACAAGCAAATTTTAGGTTTTGATACGGTAAATTCTTTCCCTAGAATTGATCCACACCGAAACTAGCTTGAAAATCCAAATTTATATTCACAAATCTCAAAGCTCCTAAATGGTAACTTTTTACATACACTTACAATGTAAAAACGATTTGATTACAGTACGTAGCAAGTAGCAACTAAACAGATGTGCAGAAACTCTGTTGCTAGCACAATTGAAGAGTTCTGATTTACAAAATTACCGTATCTGGAATTGTTTCTATTAATTAATGTAGTATACCAACCAAGATGTAAGTCATATGGCAAACTGGTTTATTATTCCTTTACAAGGACACACATCAGAAATTCCGATTAGGCCATAATATTCCTTTACAAGGACACACATCATAAATTTCGATTAGACCATAATCACTAATTATAGTGCTGCTCTAGAACCCAAAAACATTAACTAAAAAACACAAATATCTAATTATATATAGACTAAGCTGTTGTAAACTCCTCCTCATAGGTGTTGGCGATAATTGAGTTTCTATCTCAGTTCCGTCATAACGTTTCGGTTTGAATGGTTTCTTTTGAGAGACACGAGTAGGAAGAGACACAAGTGTTAGTGTCTGTTTTGATTCTATATAAACCATTTTCTGTTGTAATGTAAATAACAAGTTTCAGATTAATAAAAGTATATTACGTTCATGTTCTTCTTCGAAAGAGAAGAGATAATCCAATATCTCTTACTCTGTTTTTTTTCATCTCTTTCTTACTCTGTTTTGGAAACAGAATTCTAACATAGTATCAGAGCCCTGCTGATTCGAGGGCCAATTAAAGTACAGAAATAAGAAGAATTCCGCTGCGATAAGAAGAGAAAGATAGAGACTGAAAATCAACGGTGAGAAACCGAAGAAAAAAAGAAAAAGAAGAAGAAGAAATAGAAAAAGAAGAGGTGGTGACAAGAGAGAGCACCATCACGTTTCTGCAACCACATACACTATTAGGGAATATATCCCACATCTGAAGTTGGAAGAGATCTTAAGTAATATATAAGGCACATGGACCAATCCACTCATTGCCAATTAGTTTTGAGTTGGAAGCCCATGTAACTTAATATGGTATCAGAGCCTGATCCACGCAATCCAACCCGATGCATCATCGAATGTGACCCAAAGATGGTCCGTCGATCCATGCCCAAACATACCGAGATTAATGGCAAAGAGCCATCATCTCGACGGGGCGTATTAGGGAATATATCCCACATCGAAAGTTGGAAGAGATCTTAAGTAATATATAAGGCACATGGGACAATCCACTCATTGCCATTTAGTTTTGAATTGGAAGTCCATGTAACTTAATATACACATGTCGTACCTTCAAGAGGAAGGCTTCAAAAGCGATAAAGGAGATAGGAAATCTTCTTAAAAGGCAAGAGTATAGGAGTGTGGTGGACACCTCATCATGGCATTTTCCTACGGAGAGACAACCCGCAAATCCTACACGCATATTCTGATGTTGATTGGGCTGGTGATTCAGATGACTTTGTCTCCACTGATGCATATGTTGTGTATCTTGGTCACCAACATATATCCTGGTCTTCAAAGAAACAGAAAGGTGTAGCTCGCTCTTCCACTGAAGCTGCTGAGTACAAATCCGTGGCAAACACTTCCTCAGAGATGAACTGGATCTGTTCTTTGCTTGATGAACTCGGGATCAAGCTAACTTCCGCTCCTGTGATATACTGTGACAACATTGGGGTCACATACTTGTGTGCAAATCCAGTTTTCCACTCAAGAATGAAGCACTTAGCGTTGGATTATCACTTCATAAGATATCAAGTTCAGTCGGGTGCTTTACGTGTGGTTCATGTATCAACTCGAGATCAACTAACAGACGTTCTAACAAAGGCACTTCCTCGAGCAACTTTCCATGGATTCACGTCCAAGATTGGAGTCTCTACACCTCCTCCATCTTGAGGGGGTGTATTAAGGATCTAATCATATCAATGATGAGATCTGTCATTCTTCTATTTATGTAAAGTATATATTGTGTGATTAGCTGTAGCTTACCCTCTTCTCTGTATATATAACGCGTTCACTAGTATCAATAATACATAACTTCCATATCATTCTATAAACGGATGTGAAGTTGGAGATGTGGAAGGAGAATTCTGAAACTTGGTTCGACAACGTCTTGGTGAAGCACAAGGATGCGAAGAAGGCATCACTTGTTGAAGTTGAGAATCCGAATAGATATTCAACAGCACAAGACGGAGAATCCGAATAGATATTAAACAGCACAAGACGGAGAAGCCGCCGGTGATCAAAGAAAGACACCAAGCAAGGAAATAGGATGCTTACCTAAAAGAAAAATGGAGCAGAGAAAATGGTTATAAAGATAATCGAGAAAGACGTGGATAAGATTCACGCACGAGACGTCAAGGAGACGTGATGGTGATCAAAGAAGACACCAAGCAAGAAAATATGATGCTTACCTACAAGAAAAATAGAGTAGAGAAAATGATTATAAAGATAACCGAGAAAGACGTGGATAAGATTCACGCACGAGACGTCAAGGAGACGTGATGGTGATTAAAGGAGACACCAAGCAAGAAAAGGAGGCTGCTTACCTAAGTGAAAGGAAGCAGAAGCCGGTTACACAGTAACCGAAGAAGACGTGGAGAAGATTCACGTAATGCACTAGACGGGAACCGGTTACACAGATAACTAAAGAAGACGCGAAGAAAAAGATTCACGCATGAAACGTCACGAAAACATGGTGGTGATCAAGGAAGTCACCAAAGAAAACACAAAGGCTAAAAAGAAGATGTCAAGAGACGTGACATTTGAAGAACAAAAAGGTTCACGCACGAGACTTGAGGAAATCCGGTTGTAGAGATAACTTCAAAGAAGACATGAAGTGTTTAAAAGTTATTTTTTTGATTAAATTTAAATAAGTTTAATATTTTAAGACACTTTAGTTATGCATACATGTCTAAAGTCCAAAAATAGATCCTATATTAGACACTTTTTATTAGTTTTGGATCTTTAGTCTTAAGATTTAATATTAAAATAATGTTATTAGATCTATTAGTGTCTCCAATGCACATGCTCTTAGAGTTTAAAATGATGTTGGTGTTATAGCCTCACAAGATCTGAAGAACTAATTAAGCAAAGTTGGAGTTAGACCGAAACTCAATTAAGGGGGAGTGTTGGCGATAATTTAGTTTCTATCTCAAACGGTCGTAACGTTCCGTATAACGTGTCGGTTTGAATGGTTTCTTTTGAGAGACACGAGTAGGAAGAGACATAAGTGTTAAGCCCTGTTCGTCAGTTAACCGCTGCGGCAAGCGACTGCGGCAATAACGAAGACAAAAAAAAGCATAAGACTGGAAAAAATGGCCGCTAAAAATGGACGCCACCGACGTCTTAGTTATAGTTTTCTGTCGCTGTTATTTTTGGCGATCAAGAATTGTATCTTTCAGGCCGCAGCGTTCAAACATCAGCGACACCTCTCCACATACTTGGGCATTAAGCAACTATTTTTTATTGTTTTTTTTGGACGCTCTCCTGAGACGCTGCGACTTGCAGAAGAACAGGGCTTTAGTGTCTGCTTTGATTCTATATAAACCATTTTCTGTTGTAATGTAAATAACAAGTTTCAGATTAATAAAAGTATATTACATTCATGTTTTTCTTCAAAAGAGAGGAGATAATCCAATATCTCTTACTCTGTTTTTTTTCATCTCTTTCTTACTCTGTTTTGGAAACAGAATTATAACAATAGGCAGAAGAAGCAAAGAGAGCTTCAGTAACTCCTGCCCCAGTAGCTCCACTTCTTCGCCAGCTTTCCAGATGCAAAGCATAGAGTGCCTACAAGGGAATCAATCTCAAAGAGATTATTAATCAAAGAAAAAAAACAAAACTTGTGATATTTCTACTGACTAGTTTAATCACACAAAACCTTCTTTGAGTTCAGGCTGCTCAAGGGGAGTACATAGAGTCTTGGCTGCTGCTGCTGTTTCTCTTTTGGTACGCTCCTTTACAAGCAACTCCACTTCAACTTCGTCACACCAGGGAGCTAAGATGAGTTTCTTTTGGCTGAGAGCTTCCATGAACTCGTCCCATGTTTCAACCTTTTGAGTACATGCATCCTTCTTTCTCTTAGCCACATCAAAGAGGTTCCTCTGGATTTCTCCGAGCATCTCCTTAACTTGTTCAATCACGTCTCCTCTCGTGATATCTGCCTTAGCTCCAGTGTCACGCCTCACTATTCTCACCTGCCAGAAACAGAGAAACCGTTAGCCCACAAAACAGATTTATGAGATCTTTTTGTTGCCAAGAGACTGACCTGATTCTTAGCTAATTAATCCTTTGGACCGATCTCGATTCTCAATGGAACACCCTTTTGTTCCCAGTCCGAATACTTCCAGCCGCAGGCGTAGTTGTCGCGGTGATCTGCTTTAGCACGGATTCCAGCCTCGAGCAAGGCGGATTTAACAGCCTCACATGCTTCAAAGATCCCTTCGGTATCAACACCGTTGAAAGGAACAGGGATCACAACAACTTGAACAGGTGCGACCAAAGAAGGGAACACCAAGCCTTTGTCATCTCCATGTGTCATAACCATCACCCCAATCTATAAGGCCAAGAAAGTTTCGTTATTAGAGACAAAAGCAAATTAAATCAAGCAAAGTAACATCAGGCTGTGTAATTACCGATCTGGTACTGAGACCCCACGAGTTCTGCCACACCATTGATCGGTGACCTTCCTTGTCATCAAAGGTGATGTCAAACATCTTTGCAAAGTTTTGTCCCAAACAATGTGAGGTTGCAGCTTGTATACCACGGCCAGCACTTGGGATGAAAGCCTTGCGGCAAAAGAAAAGGGGAAAAAAAAAAACATAAGAGGACAGTGTTTAAAAGTTTAAACTACCATTTTTCAAAACTTGAAATTGAACCCATGAATACAAAAATTTATTGAAAACCTACTAACAAAACCCTTAGAGCCTTGACCAACTCAACTAAATTGTTACAAAAGATGTGGCCTAAAATTATAATAATAAATTAATGTGGCCTAAGGCCATTGCCTTTTTGCGAGAGAGAGAGAGATCTATACCTCCACGCTCGTGGTGTAAAGTCCACCGGCGAACTTTTCGTTCTCACTCTTGATACCTCGTATAACAGGGACAGCGAGGACGTTTTCATAAATGTCGCTGTAAATTTTCAAGATATCAAGCACCTGCAAATGAAAAAGAAGGATTAGCTGCTAAAATACTGGATTGGGACAGAAGCAAAAACTATTAAGAGCAAATATATACTACCTCTTTATCCGCCTCGCTTTTGGTGGCGAAAGCAGTGTGGCCTTCTTGCCATGAAAACTCACGACTCCTGCAGATTTGAAAAACCCGTAAGGAAAAGAGCGTGGACGTACTGGTCAAAAGGAGAGAAAGATCATATATATGGAACAGGATCGCTAAACTCCCATCTAACTACATTGACCCATTGGTTAACCTTTAGTGGGAGATCACGGTGTCCTCTAACCCACTTGCTGAAGTAAGGGTAGATCACGGTCTCGCTCGTTGGCCTTATAGCGATAGGGATAGCTAGGTCAGATTCTCCAGCCCTTGTTACCCACGCAACCTCAGGAGAGAAGCCTTCGATGTGGTTCTTCTCTTTCTCAAGAGAAGAAGGTGATACAAACAGAGGAAAACAATATTCTTCGACGCCCAACTTCTCAATCTCGGCATCAAAGAACGACTACAAAGGAAAAGATTGATCCTAAATGTGGCCGTATAATCCAAAAAATAAAAAAAATAAAAATAAAGAGGAGGGACTTGTTTAGAGAACTCACTCTCAGAATCTTCCAAACCTTCACTGCGAATGGCTTGTGAATGTAGCAGCCCTTGATATCATAATAGGCAAGGATGTCACCGCGTGTACAGACCTGAGTAGGGAGCAAAGGAGAGAAAATCAGATGTTGGTTTTGCATAGAAGAAAATCAGAAAACCGAAAAGACAGAGAGAGAGATTAGCGAGCGACACCTCAGAATACCACTTCCCAAAGTCCTCGTCTTTCTTTGCCGAAATGCCGAGACGGGTTTCCTTCATTATCTCTTTCTTGAAGAGAGACATCGTGAAAAAAGAGTTTAGAGAGATGAAGTTGAAGAGAGAGACCAATTTTTTTTTAGTACTACACTTTCTCCAAAAACTTACCTCTTACAAGCCATCTATATATAGGGGAATAGCTTGGGTCCAAGCTGGGTAGAAAGCTTGGGGGAGAAGTGATGCAGCATACATTCCTAATAATGTACGTTTTGGATTTGGCTTTGCTTTTGTGTTATTTTTCCTTTATTTTTTAATCTTTTTCTTTTAGTCATAAACATTGGTTTTTATCTTTTCCTAATCGTACAAGGCCTTAGTTTTTACCTTTTATTATAAACTAGGATATAGCCCGCACAATGTTTATTTAAAAATGTAAAATTGTAAAATTATAAAATTTAGATATTTAATATTTTTAATTTAAATATTTTTATTGTTTGATTTTTTTTTTTTAATTTGATATCATAATAGTCAAGGATGCCACCGAATTCAAGCTAGGTTAGAAAGCTTGGGGGAGAAGGTTAATCGTTTTTTTTTGTTTTTCTCTCATCTTGCAGTATGACAATTGCACTCTATAATTTGGTAGGGTGATATTATTATTAAATAAATTTTGTATAATTTTAGTTAAATTTTAGATTTTGTTACATGTAATCTAATATATATATATATATATATATTTTTTTAAAAATTATTTTTATTGATTTTTTTTTGTTTTTAAATTTATTGTTAAGATTTTTTTAGTTAAGACACATGTTTTCTTTACAACCAACCAAATTATTTTTTTATCAAAACATGGTCCCTTTTTAATTAATTTTTGTCAAATATTTCAATCGAAATAGCAATTTTGTATATTTTTTAAGATCACGTTTAACAATAGAAACACAAGCGAGGTGGATTTTAGTTCCGTTAACATTCTGAAATCCCCTCTTTTCCTTTTGTTTTTTTTTTGTTGAAAATAAAATGATAATGAACTTGAACATACCTCCAAAAGCTTGAATTCAGCAGAATCTAACGGTCTAGAGCTAGTTGAATTTGTTGAGATCCGTTAGCTTTCACACTCGTTATGATCTGGTCTAATGAAAAAGAGCAAAACATTTAACAACGTGATTTAATTTCAGTCGATCTTTTACTGATATGTATGGTACAAACTTTTTTTTAAGAATGATAACACAAGAAACACTAATGCAACCGCGAGTAAAGAGTAGAGAGGGAACAAAAAAAAAACAGAATCTGATGAAAGTCAAAATCAAACCTTATCCATGATTAATGGACCGACCCATCTGTAACCAACGACAGCCAATGCAGCAAGGAAGGCGAATAGAAGAGCAAGCTTTGACCCAGAACCAAAACGGCGACGAAGCAGTCTCTTCTTCTTCACGTCAAGGAAAAGATTAATGCAATCGAACAAAAACAAATTTGGTACATAGAACTATAGAAGAGAGAGAGCCAATTTGGCGATTCGCAACGCAGGAAGATTTCTTCTTGGTTCGTGGTAATCTTTGCTTGGACTGATTACCACCACTACGAGTAAATTAATAAATCTAATTGCCTCTTTGCTCTCTTTCTCCTACACATATATTTCAAAAACAATTGACACAAAAAAAAAAGAAGGAAAGAATGTATTTATCTTCTCTTTTCTTTTTTTCTTGGCTCAATTCATAAATATGCGTTGAGCGTTGATCGAACGCGGCCCTCGAGCATCTTGTCTCATCGCTCTGCCAGCTGAGCTATCACCGCTCTGAAAACTTGTTTTCATAATCTAAAATTTAGCTTTTCTTAGCATGTAAAATTATCGTTTTTCTATTGTATATGTGCCCTTTTCTTATTTTTAAAGTTTAATATGCACATAAAATATTTATGCAAAAACAGGTTGGATGTTTCAAAATGATTATGGCTATTATTAGCAAGTGCTTTTTGAAAAAAAAAAAGTAACAAAAAATAGAGAAGTTGATTTTGGTTTTTTTTTTTTGTCGTAAATCAATTAACATCAACATCTACATATTTATACAAGAAAAATAGACCGTTAACACTATCTTAAGAGGATGACAAATTACCAAAATACACATAATGTCAATTAACCTTAAATCCTATATATATATATATAAACTAGAATAGGACCCGCATATATGCGGATTTTAAATAAAATATTTCAAATCTGTAAAATTAAATTAAAAACAAAATTGAATACTATGTAAAGAAAAACGAATAATCGAATATTTTTCTTTTTGTATTAGTAATCAAAAAAGAAACTTAAATGAATAACAACATTTAAGAAAATAATAAAATTTAAAACCCGTTAAAATATTTGTTTTAACAAATAGAAAGCATAATCTGATCACTACTAAAAAAAATATATGAAAA
>JAHZTW010000001.1:384602586-384670893 GCA_020283515.1 Alliaria petiolata
AAAAACTTATTTTCCTTTTTCTTAATTTTCTTATTTACCTTTTCGATTTTTTTTGTATTAGTAATTGAAAAAGATACTTATTTTCCTTTTTTTATTTTAAAACTAATTTTTAGATTTATGTAAACATTATGTTAAAATCTAATTGGTTGAATTTTTTTAACACGTGTCAAAATCTAATCGATTAACTTGACACATGTCACGATCATGTTAAAAACTAACTTTGATGCATCCTACTTTATATAAGAAGATATTGATTTTTTTTTTATTTTCCTTTTTGTATAAGTAATGAAAAAAACTTATTTTCCTTTTTCTATTTTTAAAATCAATATGAAAAAGATACTTATTTTCCTTTTTTTTTTTTAAAAAAACTACTTTTTAGATTTATATAAACATTATGTTAAAATCTAATTGGTTGAATTTTTTTAACACGTGTCAAAATCTAATCGATTAACTTGACACGTGTCACGATCATGTTAAAAACTAACTTTGATGCATCCTACTTTATATAATAAGATATGAATATATCTCTCTCTATAAAAAAAATTTACAGGTATCTGGTTGATCTAGTTAATGTAAATGAAAGGATTTTAAAATTTTAATTTTTTTTCTGTTTTTAACTGAATTTCAGACCGGGCCCGGAATCCCGTTTGACTGATAATAATTAGGTTGGTGATGGGACAAATTCTATAACTTCTCTGATCTCTTTCCTTCTTCTATCTCCCATACCTTTGGGAGTTTCGCCACTAAACTCCTGAAAATCTCACGATCACGAACTCGAAAGAAAATAGAAATGAGCTTCATCACAAGTCCCATAGAAACCCTACACTTAAAGTCAACACTTCGTCTTCTATACCACGAGGTTTCCCTGCTGCTTATCGTAGTCAACGGATTCAAGTTTTCCCGCTCAGCACCTTCTCGAACTCTTCTTTGACTTCTTTAGTTCGCATTTGTGAGAACTATTATCCGATCTAAAGATAGAATAAAGGTTTGTGGGGGAAAAGAGTAAGTCTTATTGATTTAAGCCGGAGCTCGGAGATGATACAACGGTGGTTAGGTCGTCGGAATAAGAACGCCGACCTAAACCCTTTTGAAAGTGAATCGAGATCTAAAGCTTATCCGTGAAAGGAATTTGCCCTAGGTCTCGAGAGTAAAATTGGGAATCTGGCGAATGAGCGAGGTTGCCACCTATTTATACTAGGTTTAAGTCGGCCAACCGAGCTCCTTCCTTTTTGGGAAAAAGGCAATCTTCCTTTTTCTTCGGGCCGACCTCCTTATCCTAAAGGGAAAGTTTCCCGTTTTCTCCGGGGAAACAAACCCTATCGTCGGATCTCTTCCAAGGGCGGCGCCGACCTAAGTTAGTCATCTGATGGGCCCGAAGTCGTCTTCGTTAATGGGCCGAGCTGGATTTAGGAAGGGCTTTTTAGAGGGGTGCTAAACCCATCTCTAACAATTAGTCCCCCCCCAGTTCGGCGAGCCTTGAACAATGAGCTCGGGGAACTCAGAAAGGAAGTCAGTTCGGCGTGAATCCAGGTCGGGATATTCTCAGCCTTAATTATTTTAAGATGGGATCTTTATTTGGGAAAAGATCGCCGAAAACCCGGGCTTAATGATAATACTTTTCATTCGGAGCATGGGCCCACATACTTTAGGGTTTCTGCGAGAAGAGCGGGAAAAAACCTCCGAATAGATTTAATCCGGGAAATACGAAGGGTCTCCGAGGTAATGATGACTCTCGATAACCGTTCTCATTTCTCTATAAATTGAGGAAGCCGCTCTCATTTCCTCACTTCTCCATTTCGCGAAAGAAAACAAAGGTTCGCTCTCTCTCTCCTTTTTAATTTATTCTTCCGCTTTAGATAATCAAAAACGCCGTAGTTTTAGGGTTTTCGGTGTGATTCTGCCGATCTTTATTAGATCCGCCGCTCGTGTTCTTCGTTTCTTCTTCAAATAAACTTATCCAAGGATGGGTTTGATTCGAAAAAATTCGAGATGTAAGGCGCAACTCGTTTCTCCGAGCTCAGACGAAGAGAAATCTCCACCAGTTCCAGATCGGGTTGTATCCGATAGTTCAGAAGACTTTGACGAGGAGTTCGCAGCCGAGACCGGGTACACTCGAGCTCAGCTGAAACTCCTGAATCAACAAGCCGCGGCTGAGCGGTTCGCAGCGGAGCAGCTCGGCGCGACTCGCTGTGATGGTGCCGAAGCATCCTCAGCTCGGCGAGATTTCGTAATTCCTCAGTTGGTTGATGAGGACGAGGTCGAGAATGGCAACGACCTGGCTTCTGATGACGAAGACGTCATCTCGGAGACTGAGGCCCAAGTCGGAGCTAATCCCACGCTAAATATGGAATTTGGCGATTATGGGATCGTCGATCTATGGGATAGTTCGAGGCCCGAGATCCAGATGGGCGGGTCCAAGAAGAAGAAAAAGAAGGTTCTTCCACCTTCGGACAATCGCTGGGGAGTGATCCCGTCCCAATCAACAGGAAAGTCCCTGCTTGCGTTGAAGAAAAAACGCGGGATTGGTCCCGAGGTGAAGTTTTTGTTGCTCAGCCGCTTGTATTGTCCAGAGCTCACCCTACGCAGAATAGATCGCGCTGCTCGTTCTCGCGCCAGGTCGTCTCGACGGAAGAAAGAGAAGATGCCGCTCGCTCCTCGAGAAATGTCCAACTACTCTGCCGACCTGGAGAAGGTCATCAAGACATCGGGCGCGAAGTCGCCCAACAAAGCATCAGGTTCGGGCGCCGATAAGGGGAAGGGTCCCGCAGAACCCGAGCTCAGGCAAACGGGAGACGCCAAAAAGTCTCGGGGGACCAAGAAGAAAGCCCCGAAAAAGATGAGGCCCCGCCTCAGGATGTTGAGACCGGGGACGTGAGCCCGGATAAACTCCCGCTCGCTGAGCGCGGAGCCGCCGCGGAAGCGACGAAAACGGCAGCCGAGGAGAAGAAAGCTGCCGCGAAGGCAAAGAAGGATCAAGCGGCTAAGAGAAAAGCCACCGGGGTGTCTGCCGAGACACCTGATCAGGCCTCTAAGAAGGCCATGACGGGTTCTACTCCAAACCCGTCCGCATTTCAGTTTGAGTATCGCGGGGATGTACCGCTGTCTTGCGACCGACCTGCCTGCTCCCAACTGATTTGGAAGCTCAAGGCCAAGCCCGCGGCCGATCCTCCGGCGGAAGCGGTTCTCCATCAGGAGGAATTCCAGCAATGGGCTGCCGACGAAGTTCGGGTAAGTTTCGCCCTTGTCTTTATTTCACGTCTCCGTCCCGAGAATAAATCATGAAGTTATTTTCTGTTTACAGGCGAAAAGCAGCGCGGCTCATCTGATTGGTCTCCTTGACCGTGATGCCAAGAAGGCCAAAGTGGCCGAAAAAGAGAAAGCGGCATCGGAGAAGAAACTCCATGAGACCTCGTTGAGTCTCGAGGTTGAGAAACTCAGGTCGGAGCAGCTTGAGAAAGAAGTCGCCGGGCTCAAGGCCCAACTGAAAGAGTCGGAGGGCAACAACGCTGAGGTTTCCTCGGCTCTCATTAGGTCGACGAAACAGGTCAACCATTTTAAGTCGGAAGCTGCCCGGCTGAGAAAATCTCGCGATGATATAGGCGTTTTCGCCCAAAATCAGGTCGTTAGCTTTTACAGCGGCCTGATTAAGAAAATGAAGGAAAGCTTGGGTCAGCGCAAAGAGGTCGAGATGATTGTTTCCTCTCTTGCTCAAGCACGCGGGGCCCGCGCCATCGCAGATCTCGTTTCGTTGTTGGGGCTGGAATTTCCTCAGGCGGCTGTCGACAAGATTGACGCGGACGTCGCCGAGTGAGAAGCGAAAGCAAATGCTTTCGATGAAATAGTCTTCGAGGAGGGCGAATTCGACGTGCCCGTGCTATCTTTGCGTCATCCTCGCAGCGATCCTAATGCTCGATCCCAGGTCGAGAGCACGGCCATCGCGAAGGTTCCTGCTCATAACGACGCTCCCCTAATGATCCAGCCGGCCAATCCGGATGCGGAAGACGCGCAGCTCGAAGCGCAAAGGGAGGTTGATCCTTCTACGGTAGACCCCGCTATGGTCGACCCTACCGACTCGTCTTCGAGACTTGAGTCGGAGAACAAAAATCCCGGGGGCGACGATCAAGTGCGCGATGTGGATGAGGAGCCTGGTCAAGAACCTGCCTCAAACGAGCCGGAGAGGAAAGAGGCCGAGCTGGAGGGCGACGAGCCATTAATTGATATCATTGGGGATTGATCACCCCTTGTATATTTTTCTTATTTTTGTTGGTTTCAAAGTCCCGAGTTGGGCACGAACAAATTTGTTTTTTGGATTTTGTGTTTGCCCGAGGGGGCTTTTGTTCAAACTGGCCGCGTCTCTTTTTAATGGAATTTTACCTCTGAATTGTGTTTCCGTTCTGAAAATGCTTAAGGAGTTCGAATACAAACGTGCGATGCGATATCGGCTTAAAGTTGTTCGTACGACTTGAATTTTCCTAAGTGCGAATGTAAACGTGCGAGAGATTTGAACAGCTCGGCTTATTTAATGTGTACATGACTTAGGAAATATCGAAATGGATTTCGACTTTGGGACAAGTGCGAATATGATCTGCGAGAGATTTTAATTCAGCTCGGCTTATACAGATCATACGACTTATTCCTAAGTGCGAATGTAAACGTGCGAGAGACTCGGACAGCTCGGCTTATTTGATGTGTACATGACTTAGAAATTTGCGAAATGGCTTTCGACTTTTGGGGCAAGTGCGAATATGATCTGCGAGAGATTAGTTCAGCTCGGCTTACACGGATCATACGACTTATTGCTAAGTGCGAATATCAATATGCGATCAGGTCGGCGTTCAGTTATTGATATGGCTTAGGAATTTCTAAGTTCGAATGCAAATGTGCGAGCAAGGCCCGGCTTATATGCTTCACACGACTCAGAAGAATGCGAGAACAGGCTCGGCTTAGTGTGTGGATTATTTCACCACGGCATCCATGAGGAACGCGTGCAAGACGGATCTTGGCTTTTTGAGATGCCGAACTAAGTTGATCAGACTTAGTTATAGGCATATCTAACGACTGGCCAGGAAGTTGATGTGTAAATAGCTCGGAAGCGTAAGAGAATAAAATTAAAAATTTTATTAAGTTATAGTTGGACCCAAATCGGGCTGCCTAAGTACCCAAACGGGATCAAACCATTCGTAGTTCATATTACGACATAGAGAATTGCTCGGTGTACGAGTTCTTTTTTTTTTTTTTTTTTTTTTTTTTGGCGCAAAGCCGATCGAACGAGTGCCGAGCTGACAGGTCGGGCTTAAGAATAGAAGCGCTTGAGGCTCATTGAATTCCATGCTCGCGGGACTTCGTCGCCCGTGGTTATTTCGAGGCGGTAGACGCCGGGCTTGACCACTTTGCTTATGATGTAGGGGCCTTCCCAATTAGCTCCGAGCTTGCCTGCGCCCCATTCCTTTGTGTTTTCGTATACTTTGCGAAGGACGAGGTCTCCTTGCTTGAAATGGCGGTGGCGGACCTTCTTGTTGTAATACTGTGCGGCTTGACTCTGGTAATTCTGCATGCGAAGGAGCGCCATGTCGCGCAATTCTTCTACAATGTCGAGGTTCTCGGTGAGTATGGCATCGTTTACCTCGGGGTTTTCAGGCATCAGAGTACGGCAAATATTGGAGACGTTGACTTCGGCGGGGACCATTGCTTCGCAGCCGTGGGACAAAGAGAATGGAGTTTGGCCGGTTGCGGTGCGAGGTGTGGTGCGATGGGACCAGAGGACACCGTCTAGCTCGTCGATCCAAAATCCTTTCTTCTTTTCCAAACGTTTTTTGAGGCCGTCGACGATGGTTTTGTTTGTGGCTTCGGCTTGACCGTTGCCTTGGGGATAGCGCGGGGTCGATTTACTTAGTCGGATGTTCCAACGTTCGCAAAACCCTTCGAAGAGTTTGGATATGAACTGCGATCCGTTATCCGTGACGATCTCGTATGGGAGCCCGTGGCGGCAGATAATGTACTTCCAAACGAAATTCTGAACCTCCTTATCTTGAATCTGAACATAAGCCTTTGCTTCTACCCACTTGGTGAAGTAATCGGTCATTACGAGTAGGTATTTGCGCTGTCTTGAGGACGGGAAAGGTCCGACTATGTCCATTGCCCATCGCATGAAAGGGTAGGGAGGGACAGCCGAGGTGAGCAGCTCGGTGGGTTGATTGATCATTGGAGCGTGCCTTTGGCAGTATTCGCATTTCTTTGCGTATGTTTCGCAGTCTCTCATCATGGAAGGCCAGTAAAAACCGGCCTTCTTTACCTTGAGGGCGAGAGCTCGGCCGCCTGAATGATTGCCTCCAGCTCCGTCATGCGTCTCTTTGATAACGCGAGAAATTTCGTCGCCGTTTATGCATTTGAGTAGGACGCCTGTTGAAGTCCAGCGGCAGAGTTGGTCTCGTACCATCGAGTATTTCGCTCGCCGGGCTCGGAGTCGCCGTGCTGCCCATCTGTCTTCTGGTACCTTTCCGTCTGCTAAGTATAGCATGAGCTCGACGCGCCAATCTTCGCCCTCGGTTCTGTGCTCGTTAAGTAGCTCCATTGGGTCGTCGTATTCGTCCTCTTGATAAGTCAGCGTGCAGACTTCTTTGCGTGGCATAATACTGGCGTGGGGTATTGATGCCACGGGAATGGTGCGCCGCAGGTCGGGATCGATGCTGGTGGCCAGTGCGGCTAGGGCGTCGGCGGCCGTGTTCTCCTTTCGGGGTATCTTGAGGAGTTCGAACGTTTTAAACTCCTTAGCCAAAAGTTGGACGAGTTTGAGGTAAGCATCCATCCGGTCGTCCTTGGCGTCGTATTCGCCGTTGAACTGATTCGCGACGAGCTGGGAGTCATAGAAGGCGCGGATGTGATCGACCTGCATTCCTCGAGCAAGTCGGAGCCCGGCCAGAAGTGCTTCGTATTCAACTTCGTTGTTGGAGGCCGAAAATTCCAATCTAAATGATTGCTCCAAAATCTCTCCGGTGGGGGATTCGAGCTGTATACCGATTCCCGATCCGAGGCGTGAGGAGGCGCCGTCGACGTGTAGAGTCCATCGTTCTATAGGCGTTTCGTTGTGGATCAGCTCAGGAGGTAGTTCGATGAGGAAGTCGGCGAGAACTTGAGCTTTCGCACAAGTGCGAGTATGATATTCAATGTCGTATTCAGACAGCTCGATTGCCCATTTGGCCATTCTGCCGGATTGGGTAGGGCTATGGAGTATGGTTCGCAGCGGCTGGCTGGTGAGCACGACTATTGTGTGCGACTGGAAGTAAGGTCGAAGCCTGCGGGAGGCGATGACCAGGGCCAAAGCCAATTTTTCCAAGGTCGGGTATCTTGTTTCCGCCACGTCTAACGCTTTGCTGATGTAGAAGATCAGCTTTTGCTCCCCTCGATCCTCACGGATGAGGACACCACTGATAGCCGAGCTGGAAATAGCGATGTAAAGATACAAAGTTTCGCCGTCTTCTAGCTTAGCTAAGATCGGGGGGGGGGGGTTGACAGATAAGCCTTGAGCTGTTGAAAGGCTTCTTCGCACTTCTCGTCCCATTCGAAGCGTTTGTTTCCCCGGAGAAGTTGGTAGAAAGGGAGGCATTTATCCGTCGATCGGGATATAAAACGATTCAGAGCGGCGATCCGTCCAGTAAGCCTCTGGACCTCCTTGGTGTTTGTTGGGGAAGGGAGGTTCAGGATCGCGGTAATCTGTTTTGGGTTGGCTTCGATCCCGCGCTGCGTAACGAGATAACTGAGGAATTTTCCCGACCTGACTGCGAATGTACACTTGGTCGAATTGAGCTTCATATCGTACTTGTTGAGAATAAGGAAACATTCCTCCAGATGTCGAATGTGGTCCTCGGCCTTTGCTGACTTGACGAGCATATCGTCGATGTATACCTCCATGGTGTTTCCGAGCTGGTTGGCAAACATTCTATTGACGAGACGTTGGTAAGTCGCGCCCGCGTTCTTCAGGCCGAAGGGCATGACCTTATAGCAGTATGTTCCGCGATCGGTAATGAATGCTGTTTTCTCCCGATCGTCGGGGTGCATGGCGATCTGGTTATATCCTGAAAATGCATCCATAAAGGATAGAAGCTGGTTTCCCGCGGTTGCTTCAACGAGCTGGTCGATTCGGGGAAGGGGGAAGTTATCCTTGGGGCAGGCCTTATTGAAGTCGGTAAAGTCTACGCATACTCTCCACTTCCCGTTCTTTTTTTTTGACTACTACGGGGTTAGCCAACCAATCCGAATATTGTACCTCGGCTATAGATCCGGCCTTCAGCAACTTTTTCACTTCGTCATGAACCGCTTGGGCTCGTTCTGGTTCGAGCTTTCACCTCTTCTGGTTGATTGGTTTGAAGGTGACATCAACGTTGAGCTCGTGGCTAGTTATTTTTGAGCTGATTCCCTTCATATCTTCCATTGACCAGGCAAAGGTCGCCACATTCTGGCGCAGGAAAGCGATCAACTCGTCTTGCATACTTGGGAGCAGGTCGGTGCCGATTCCAACGCATCGGTCTGGGTTAGCTTCGTCTATGTTGGTTTGGACTACTAGATCACTTTTAGGCTTCTCGTGATGTATCACGCGCGGATCAAAGTTGTTGTGGCTACCGATGGTGAAAGCGTTGCGAACGCGCTGTTTATCTATGTAACAGTGGCGGGATTCGCGCTGATCACCGCGGAGCGTGAAAACTCCCCTTTTGTTTGGAAACTTGAGACACTGGTGATACGATGACGGGATGGCTCTCATCGAATTTATCCACGGGGTGCCGAGTATGGCGTTGTAGATGGCCGGTCTGTCGATGACATCAAAGTCGACGGTTTTCATGACACCTCCAACCAAGGTCGGGAGTTGGATGGTCCCGATCGTGGAAATTGAGTCTCCCGAGAACCCGGTTAACGGTCTAGGTGCAACCTTGATTTCGCTCTCCTTGATGCCCATTTTCTGGAGTGTCGTTTTAAAGATTACATCGACCGAGCTGCCGGTATCGATGAGAATCTTGGAGACATCGTCCTGTCCCATTCGCAACGAAACGACAAGAGGATCGTTGTGAGGTCGGTCTATATCCTTGGCGTCATCTTCAGTAAATGAAATGAGCAATTCGTCGTCGTAGAGCGGAGTTTCGTTCGTGACGTTGACAGCTCGGCGCTCGTACTTCTTGATCGAATTTATCGATTCGGTGCAAGTGAGGAGTCCGCCCATGATCATGTGGATGCTTCGCCGGGGTGACCCTGGGGGTGTTGGACCTGACTCGTCATGCGTTCGCTTCGGGGTTTCCTCTTTCGGTTTATCGTCTCTGTTGGGGCGCACGTCGGGACGTTTTTCTCGTTCGTTGGTTTGTTTGCCACCGTTCTCAGGTCGACGATTGTCTCTTGCGGGATTATGCGGGCGATTATCAAGGTTAATCTCGCCTTTCTTCCATTTTATTATTAGCCTCCCTGTGAGGGTTCTACATTCTTCTTCAGTGTGACCCGATCTGCCGTGCCATCTGCAGAAGGAATCCGGGTTGGAAGGTTCTTCGTCAGGGCGGTCAGTGCGCCGATCCCAGGTATTCCATCGGGATGACCTCGTCACCACGGACACGTTCGATTTCCGAGATTTGTCTTCTCGATCATAGTGCTGCCTTGGTTCTAGATAGTCGTCCTGTTTATCCCGGGCTGCTTTCTTTCTATCTTTGGTGGATTCTTCGCGTAGCTCCGCAAGCTTCTCGTCTTCCAAATTCATGTACCCTGTGGCTTTGTGCAATGCGTCCTCCAGCGTTCTCGGTCTCCCGGTTTTCAACCTCTCTCGAAAAAGTTGGTCTTTTCTAAGATTTTTGAGTAGTGCAGCCACCGCGGTGTCGTCGGACGCGTTCGTGCGGGTTACCATGGCGCGAAAACGGATGATGAATTCTCGGAGGGATTCGTCCTTCCCCTGAACGCAGGCCCAGAGGTCGATTGTCGAGGCTTCTTGTTCGATGTAAATCGAATAATGCTTGAGGAAAGCCTCGGACAAATGCGCGTAAGTCTCGATGGATCCGGGCTTGAGTCGCGAGAACCATGTTAGGGCGCTTCCGCTCAAACTTTCGACGAAGTATTGGCAGAAGCTCGCGTCGCGCTCTATGTCGGAGAATCGCGCTCGCGCCATGGCTATGTTGAATTCTGTCAGATGCTTGTTAGGATCACTGTTCCCAGAATAGGATGTCAGGTTCTTGAGTTTTCCGTGGTCCCGAAGCGGAATACTCGTGATGTTAGATGCGAAAGGTGTTTGCTGTGTGAGCTGCAACATCTTGTTGAGTTCGGGAGCAGATGATATAGCTCGGTAAACTTGCGACCCGATGTCGCTGATTTGCTTCTGCATGAGCTCCATCGCTGTTGCTTCCGTGCTGGTCGGCGTAGGATCGAGATTGACGATCACCGGCGGACGCTTCAACGCAGTTTTGGCATTAGAGGCTGTTGCGTCCTTCTGCTGGTCTGGTAGATCTTTGGTCGGGGTATCGCCGAAGAGTGCTCTGTTGATTCCTGACACAGTTTGGAAGGCGGGCTCTTTCAGGCCCGGTGAGCGAGGGTCGTTCTGAGTCCCGAGACGTCGAAGGTTGTCGATCTCGTCTCGATCGGCCACCTGTTGAGCTTGGATCTCGTTGAGATGTGTCATGACGGTCTGCATGAACGCCATCATGTCGGGAGGTGGTGGTGGAGTTTACGACCGTGGTTTTCTGCGGGAGATTCTTGTCTCCGGTCTCGGTGGTGTCTTCTGGTGGTGGTGTTCCAACCATCTTCGGGCTATCTGGCTTTTCAAAGACTTGTCTCTCTTTTCCCCACAGTCGGCGCCAATTGTGAGAACTATTATCCGATCTAAAGATAGAATAAAGGTTTGTGTGGGAAAAGAGTAAGTCTTATTGATTTAAGCCGGAGCTCGGAGATGATACAACGGTGGTTAGGTCGTCGGAATAAGAACGCCGACCTAAACCCTTTTGAAAGTGAATCGAGATCTAAAGCTTAGCCGTGAAAGGAATTTGCCCTAGGTCTCGAGAGTAAAATTGCGGATCTGGCGAATGAGCGAGGTTGCCATCTATTTATACTAGGTTTAAGTCGGCCAACCGAGCTCCTTCCTTTTCGGGAAAAAGGCAATCTTCCTTTTTCTTCGGGCCAACCTCCTTATCCTAAAGGGAAAGTTTCCCGTTTTCTCCGGGGAAACAAACCCTATCGTCGGATCTCTTCCAAGGGCGGCACCGACCTAAGTTAGTCATCTGATGGGCCCGAAGTCGTCTTCGTTAATGGGTCGAGCTGGATTTAGGAAGGACTTTTTAGAGGGGTGCTAAACCCATCTCTAACAGCATTGACTCGATTTCTCAAGGTTTGTTCACCTTATTAAACGATATCCGTCTTGTTTGGTTGGTGGATACCTGCAAATTCTACTTCTTTTTTTCTCTCCCATCGTTTTCTGAAACTTGTAGGTATGCGTCGGATAAGTTCTCAGAGATGGGTTTGGATCATGGAGCTGATTCAGACAAGGTGAACTATTGGACTTAAACCTTTTCTGTGTTGGGGTTTGATCATTACCTGATTGTTATTTTCGCCTCTTAAATAGTTAAATGTGTTATCTTTAATATCAAACTCAAAATGTTCCTTTGCACTAACGAAGCATTATCGAAATTCTGAATTTGATTAGCTAAAAATCTTCCTGGATTACAATTTTATTATTTAGCTAATGATTTGAACGGTTGAATTTGGCGGTAAATCTATATGTTTTGTTCCAACCAATCGTTTGGATGATTACGAGACAAGCTCTTTCACGTTTGCTTAATTTCTGTATCAGATGTATAATGACAAGGCTTTCCATAGTGGAAAAATTGAAGAAAGCAAACTCAATTCTTCCTCAAGTAGTGTTGGCGAGTACAATATTAGCTCTTCTCTATCCACCTTCTTTCACATGGTTTACGTCGAGGTTCTTGCCATAATTCATGGAATTGGAAGAAAGGTCAAGTTTGGTCTAAGACTTTGAGTAGTTGAAATCAGGTTTAAAAAAAAAAAAACACTTCTTACTCTCCTGTTCTTTTAGGTACTTCGTTCCTGCTCTAGGTTTCTTGATGTTTGCGGTTGGTATCAATTCAAACGAGAAAGACTTTCTTGAAGCCTTCAAAAGACCAAAAGCTATTCTCCTTGGTTATATTGGACAATATCTCATAAAGCCTCTCCTAGGTTTCATCTTTGGCTTAGCTGTTGTTTCTCTTTTCCAGCTCCCAACTCCAATAGGTTAATCTCTCTCTCTCTCTCTTTCTTCATTCAAGATTGATGAGACATGGACTAATCTTTCTCAAACTCAGGTGCTCAGCTATCAAACTATGCGACTTTCTTAACGGAAAAAAACTACCCGTTGATGTAAAAGGAATGATATCCAGCATTCTCCAGGTCGTAATCGCACCAATCGCTGCGGGATTGCTCCTAAACAATTGAGAGAGACATAGCTGCAAATTAAAAGGGAATCATTGTCCCTTAAAGTTTAAACATTAATTTTTTGTCATTCTTGTGTCTTCTTTTTTACAGGTTGTTCCCAAAAGTATCCAATGCAATTAGACCGTTCCTTCCGGTTCTATCGGTTCTTGACACGGCTTGCTGCGTTGGAGCACCACTGGCATTGAATATACGCTCCGTCATGTCTCCTTTTGGAGCGACCATTTTGTTGCTAGTGACAATGTTTCATCTCCCCGCTTTCTTAGCTGGATACTTCCTTACCGGTTCCGTCTTTCGAAAAGCTCCAGACGGTAAAGCCATGCAAAGAACATTGTCATATGAAACTGATAACTAACTTAACCAACTCTTTGGTTTCTAAATTCTTGAAGAAATTACAAATTGGATTAATGAGAGGGAAAATGTAATTTGTTTATTTCTCAGGAATGCAGAGTAGTCTTTTTGGCTCTAGCGCTTGTTGATTTAAGCTTGATAATAGCTTGAGTCATAAGCTATTTAGGATTAGGAAAAGAGACATATTTAGGAGTTATCTAAATATGTAAGTTATCCTTTTCTAATTAGGAAACAAACTAATCTCTTCTCTATATAACAAGATGCCGAGTTGTGGCATAAGTTATGAGTTCAGAGAGAGATTGCGAGGCTTTAGTTTTTGAGTTATTTTTCTAAAGTTAATAAGAAAGATGTTCTTATCAATCTCAAGTTCTTAATTCATCTCTTTGAAAACTAGATTTGGTATCAGAGCTTCAGGAATCGTAATCAAGTTAAAGGATTTGATCATGGAGCTTCTACAAAATCGTTTCCTTTTCTTAAAAGGAAAACATCGTAAGACATGTGTGATCTTACGACGACAACGGCGTCGATCCCAAAACCGCGAGAAGGAGGATCTCCTTCCATTCAATGTCCGATGTTGAATGCAACCAACTATACTGTGTGGTCTATCCGGATGAAGATTCTGCTCAAGGTTCACAAAGTATGGGAGGCGGTGGATAAGGAATCGAAAGACGGAGACAAGAACGACATGGCCACAGCTTTACTCTTCCAATCCATACCCGAGGCTTTTATCCTACAGGTTGGTGAGTTGGATACCGCAAAGAAGGTATGGGAGGCGATCAAAGCAAGACATATGGGAGCGGAGAGAGTACGAGAAGCTAGGCTATAAACTCTGATGGCTGAATTTGATAGGCTTAAGATGAAGACCACTGAGACAATTGATGACTTCGTTGGTAAGCTATCGGAGATTTCATCAAAATCAGATGCCCTTGGAGAAAACATTGAAGAACCGAAGTTGGTTAAGAAGTTCCTCAAGAGCCTTCCTCGGAAGAAATACATACACATAGTCGCTTCGTTGGAACAAGTATTAGATCTTAACACTACCACCTTCGAAGACATGGTAGGACGTCTAAAAGCATACGAAGAACATCTTCGACGAAGAAGAAGATGCTCAAGAAGATCAAAGTAAGCTGATGTATGCAAACATGGAGAATCAAAGTCAGACAAACCGTGACTTCAATGGAGAATATAAAGGGAAAGGTCGAGGAGGACAATCCTATAACAAGGGAAGGGGACGTGGACGATCCAATGGTGAAAGGGATATGTCTAAAGTAATATGCTACCGGTGTGATAAGAATGGTCACTACGAACCAAACTGTCTCGATCGTTTGCTTAAGCTCCAGGAGGCACGTGAAGATGAAGATAAAGACACACAGGAGGCCGATGAATTGATGATGCACGAGGTGGTGTTTCTCAACGAAAGGAACGTAAAGCCGAAAGACTTTGAAACAGGTTCAGATGGAAGTAATATCTGGTACTTGGACAACGAGGCGAGCAACCATATGAATGGAAACCGTGAATATTTTCAGAAGATCGATGAGTCTATCACAGGGAAAGGTCCGATTTGGAGATGACTCTCGTATAGACATAAAGGGAAAAGGCTCTATACTATTTGTCACCAAGAATGGAGAAAGAAAGATCTTAGCCGATGTCTACTTTATACCTGAGTTAAAGAGCAACATCATTAGTCTTGGGCAAGCCACAGAGTCAGGATGCGATGTTAGGATGAGAGAAAACTATCTTACATTACACGATAAAGATGGTCATCTAATTACGAGAGCCAACCGATCCAAGAACCGACTATACAAAGTACTCATGGAGAGAGTCGAGTCAAAGTGTTTACAGCTTGTAACACTAAATGACTCAACAAAGTGGCATGCCAGACTAGGGCATATTGGAGTGGATTTTATGAGATCGATGATAACAAAGGAGCTGGTCGTCGGAATACCTAAAATTGTGGTAGAGAAAGAAACATGTGCGTCATGCTTACTTGGAAAACAAGCACGACGAATGTTCCCACAGGCGACTTCATACCGAGCATCAAGTATACTTGAACTCATACATGGAGACCTCTGCGGACCTATTACACCTCCTACAGCTGCAAGGAACATGTATATATTTTTTCTCATCGATGATCACTCACGCTACATGTGGTCGATTATTTTAAAGGAAAAGGGAGAAGCTTTTGAGAAAAATAAGAAGTTCAAGGCATTAGTCGAACAAGAGACATGAGCGGCTATAAAAACCTTCAGAACAGATTGGGGTGGCGAGTTTACATCACGAGAATTTAACTCCTTCTGCAAGACATCCAGAATAATGAGACATCTAACGGCTCCATACTCTCCTCAACAAAATGGAGTTGTTGAAAGGCGAAACAGAACTCTTTTGGAGATGACGAGGAGCAATCTAAAGCATATGAATATACCAAATTACCTATGGGGTGAAGCAGTTAGACATGCTACTTACCTCATAAACAGAGTAGCAACGAGATCCTTGGTGTCACAAACCCCATACGAGGTCTTCAAGAAGAAAAAGCCGAACGTTGAGCATCTGCGTATGTTTGGGTGTATTGGATATGCTAAAGTAGAGACTCCACATCTCAAGAAGTTAGATGATAGATCAAGAACACTGGTTCACCTTGGAACCGAACCAGGATCAAATAATCGATAGGCTTTTGATGAGGTATTTGCTCCGGTGGCACGTATTGAAACAATCAGGTTTCTCATTGCTCTAGCAGCTTCAAACGGATGGGAAGTTCATAATCTAGACGTAAAAACTGCTTTTCTTCATGGCGATCTAAAGGAAATTGTCTATGTTACTCAACCAGAGGGATTCGTGATAAAGGGAAGTGAAAACAAGGTGTACAAGTTAAAGAAGGCGCTTTATGGTCTAAGACAAGCACCGAGAGCTTGGAATGAGAAGCTAAATAAAGTTCTTGGTGAATTGAATTTTGTGAAGTGCTCCAAGGAACCTTCCCTGTATCGAAAGCAAAAGGAGGAAGATCTTCTTCTAGTGGCTGTGTATGTGGACGATCTTCTAATTACGGGTTCAAGACGGGATATGATACTTGAGTTTAAAAGGGGAATGGCAACAAAATTCGAAATGAATGACCTTGGAAAGCTGACTTATTATCTTGGCATTGAGATGCATCAACACGAAGGAGGGATCACGCTCAACCAGGAGAGATATGCGAGAAAAATTCTAGAGGAAACAAGAATGAGAGACTGCAATGCGGTTCATGCACCAATGGACTCAGGGTTGAAACTGTCCAAGGCACAAGGAGAAAGGTGCATAGATGAGAAAGAGTATAGAAGAAATATTAGATGCCTTAGATATTTGCTTCATACACGACCATATCTTTCGTATTGCGTTGGAGTACAAAGCAGGCACATGCAAGAACCTAAGGAATCGCATGGTGCAGCCTTAAAGCAGATCTTAGGGTACCTACAAGGAACTCTCTCTCATGGTTTAACGTTTAAACGAGCAAACAAAACAGAGCTGGTCGGATATAGCGATAGCAGCCACAATGTAGACGCGGATGACGGAAGGAGTACAACTGGTCACATTTTTTTATCTCAACGACTGTCCGATTACTTGGTGCTCTCAAAAGCAGGAAACTGTAGCATTATCCTCTTGTGAAGCAGAATTCATGGCAACTACAGAAGCGGCTAAGCAGGCATTATGGCTTCAAGAGCTTCTTGGAGAAGTCATCGGGAAACCTTGCAAGAAAGTTATCATTCGAATTGATAATAAGTCCACGATAGCCCTTACAAAGAATCCGGTGTTCCATGGACGAAGCAAGCATATTCACCGGAGATATCATTTTATAAGAGAGTGCGTCGAAAATGAACAGGTGGAGGTTGAGCACGTTGCTGGAAGTGTGCAGAAGGCTGACATCTTAACCAAGGCGTTAGGGAGGATCAAGTTCAAAGAGATGAGAGATCTCATTGGACTTCAAGAAGTGTCAAAAGAAGATTTCAAGCTTAAGGGGGAGAATGTTGATTTAAGCTTGATAATAGCTTGAGTCATAAGCTATTTAGGATTAGGAAAAGAGACATATTTAGGAGTTATCTAAATATGTAAGTTATCCTTTTCTAATTAGGAAACAAACTAATCTCTTCTCTATATAACAAGATGCCGAGTTGTGGCATAAGTTATGAGTTGAGAGAGAGATTGTGAGGCTTTAGTTTTTGAGTTATTTTTCTAAAGTTAATAAGAAAGGTGTTCTTATCAATCTCAAGTTCTTAATTCATCTCTTTGAAAACTAGAGCGCTTGCGATCAAGTTCTTTCAAGATCCTCTTGTTGGGATTCCACCAGCAATATCTGTATGTTTCAAAACCAAATCGTTTTTTGAGATTGTAGAATTTTTTTTCTTTTTTGATGATAAGAGAAAAGAATTGTTATTGTTTTTGTTTTACGGTGGTAAATGTCATTGATGAAAAAGAGCAAAACATTTAACAACGTGATTTAATTCAGTCGATATTTTACTGATGTATGGTAAAAACAAATTCTTGTAAGAAAAGATTCCAGATCATAACTGTGGGCACTAAAAGTCACACTCAGATATTTGTAGAGTGATTGAATAGATTAAAAAAATGATGGGTAAAAATTTCTTTATGAACCGAAGAATATAAGGCCTAGATTGAATAAGTGGATTTTATTGATAAGAACAAGTATTCGATTACAAGATGAATGAAGTGCGAGAGCTCGTAATGAATACAGGTCGAGAATTAGGTAAAAGTTCGTCTCTCTATGACGGATCCTCCTTCTTATATAGCTACTCTCGATCTCCAGCTGCTGAGCGAATATCGGGGGCTGTTGCACGTGCTCCGGATATCTCGGGGACTGCTGTTGCACCGAGCTCCGGATCTTGCGGGATACTCGCCTAACTGCTGATCTAACCTCGATCCTTATCCGTATGCGGTAGCTCAAGGGTCTGCTGGAGATGCCAAGATGGGCCATATGGTTGGTGGATCGTCACAGATGGGCTTGAGGTGATTCCTAAGTGGGCTTCGTAGTGGGCCGGATTTAGGTGCTAAATCCAGCTCCAACAGTTACCCCCCAGCCCATCAAGTGAGATGACGAGGTTGATGGGCGGAGAACAAATTTTGGGACTATTTTTAATCCTTTTGATCGTAGTTCGGCGGTAGCCCGAGAAGTTTCCGGGCTTTGAAGGTGTTTCGTACTTGAGATGAAACGTTTTAGGCTTATCCGGAAAAATTCAAATATTGTTTGGTAAATATTTAAATTGATTGGGCGAATACCGTTGAGATTAGTGGACGCGAGCAGTTGTGTTAAATGGATAACACCGAATCTCGAGGTTAAAAACAAATATTGGGGATTTATCTTTAAACCGACGGTTGAGATTGGGGGGAGCGAAGAGATCTTTATCGATATTCGCCCGTAATGATGATGGCTGCATAAATACAACCTCCCACCTCTCCGTAAACCGCACGCGCTTCCACTACTTCTCAAGGTAACCTCTCTTCCTCTTTATTACTTTTCTTGTTTCTTTTTTTTTGTTCTCCTCGTCTCTTTCATCTCTTATTCGGAACAGTATCGGAAAAGAGAAGAGGGAAAGGGATTTTGGTAATTGATCCGAGGGAGTTTTGTGCTTTTGCTTTTTCTTTCGATTGCTCGCTTGGGTTTAGCGATTAGCTCTCGTTCTTTCCGATTTCTGTGCTCGATTTAATGGTTACCTCGGGTGTCGCGGAAGATCAAATTCTGGCCGCCGAAGCTTCGACGCGGCGAGTCAAGCAAAAGGCGGGTCCGCGTCCGAACTCAAAGATCTCCCTTGAGGAGGCCGATACCCTTCGATCCCTCTACAGGATTGAAGTTGAGGTTCCTCGAGGGTCTGAGTCGGCGCAGAACGTGAGGCCGGGTTACGGTTGTGCCTTCTGGCATTACTTTGAATCGTGCGGCCTCACTTTCCCGATCGTGCCATTTCTGCTCGAGATTGCGGCGGAGATGAAAATGGCGCTGCCTCATATGCATCCGAACTTGGTCAGGGTTTGATCGGACTGCGGGTTCGATGCAAGGAACTCGGGCTCTCATTCGGGCCTGAGGAATTTCACCAGCTATACATGGTGAAGAAAAATTCTCGGAACGACGGTTTGTTCTACGTGGCTCCTCGGTCCAACATGAGGGTTATCGAGGGGTTGCCGGCGAGGGACGGCCATTGGCAAGAGAAGGTTTTCTTCTTCAGGCTTAGCCCGGCGTCAATCGGTGATTTTGACTTTAGTCGGCTCCCAACGAAGTGGGCTGATGCAGTCGGTTAGATAGACTTATTCTAGGGTTGTTGGTTTTGCATGCGGGCGTTTGTGTTTTCTTTTGATGGATATCTGACATTTGATTCTTTCCGTTTTGCAGATTCTCCAGGCATGATTCATTTCAACGCCGCGCTTATAGCACGAGTTGGTTATCTTCGTGAGGGTGAGATTCAGTGGGACTCATTTTCGAAAGATCGAATTCTGCGGGCTTATCGGTTTCCGGCTCTTGTTCGAGATCCGTCTCCCGTTCCTGTTCGTCCTGGTATGTCTGCTATTTTTTATGCAATTTCTTGCTATCGTTGAGCCGGAGAGAGCCTTGGTTTAAACATGTCATCTTCCTTATGCAGTAGAGTGGCAAGAGCTCGCTGATAGCAACTCGTCCTCTGCTCCCAATTTAGTTCGAAGGATGACAAGGAGATCATCGCAGCGTCAACTGGAGAAGACCGCGGGGAAGGCGAAGGTCGATGACCACGAGGTTCTGCGGTCTGGTGATGTGGCGAGCTTCGCGCGCGAGATGTTGCATGATCCTCCCGTCCTTCCTTCTGTGGGAGGGTCGGTATCTGTCGGGAATCATCGGGATAGCGATTCCCCGGCCCGGGGCGGTTCTCCGACTGCTCGTCATGTGACCATTATGAGTTCTGACAGTAATGGCGCAAATCAGCCGCAACACAAAAGGCCGCGAGTCGAGAGATCAAGGGGTGGCGCCTCCAGGTGATAGGGCTCAGGTTTTACCCAAGGGAAGTAGATGCTACACTAAGGTTTCTAAGTTTGAATTATGCTAGGTCAAATAGAATGAAAGTAAACTAAGGCAAGAAATAAACTAGTAATCACGAATTAGGGTTCTTAAAATCAGGAGACGAAACGCTAGGTTCAGGGAAATTCTCAGGTGATCTAAATTGCAGGTCTAGACAGAATGTTAGGAATTATGAAGATCCGTTCTTGAACTCGAAACACAACAATAAAATCAACCAACTCTCGCTACGAAGACTTTCTATGTCTAAACCCTAGAATCCCAAATCTCTTTGCAAATTCTAACAATTTAAACAAGCATTAAAGTTCAGATTCGATTGTTCACAAAATCCCTAAACCAAATCTCTTTGCGAATATGTATTTTGCTCATCTAACACTAGTTCATGCAATCAATAATACTCTCTCATCTATTAATTAATCTAAGATCAGATTCTAGGTCATGAAGCTAGAATAAACATTAAACACAAATCCAGATGAAGAACTCTAATGATTTTATCCAAACAATTTAATTCGACCTAACAATTCATCAATCACCTTTGAAAAACCCTAAACCTAACTAGCAAACTACTAGACAAAATCAGGAGCTCTCTAAAATCTCTCTCTAAAATATTGTGTGTCCTAAACAATGGCTGAAAAAACTATATTTATAGGCCTAGGTTCGCATCTTCAATTCCTTGGAAGATTAGGAAAAGTCTTGGAGATTTCCTTTCCTTCAAAAACTGGAAACTTCACGCTTCTAGAAATTGGAAATGAAACTCATCGTGTTTCTCCAATCCGACTTCATTCAACTAAGCTCCAAAATGTATCCAAATCTCCAATTTATCTCCAATTGTACCTGAACCTGTAAAGACTCTATATAGACTCGAAAATAGCCAAAAGACTCTATAAAAACATTTATATCATTGTCCAAAAACGGGTAAAAACCATGATATATCAACTCCCCCAGACTTAGCTTTTGCTAACAGAAACCAAGTATAGAGTCCGAGGTTTGAAAACATAAACTTTCGAGTACCTCTTCAGAACGACACATTGATAAACACTTCTTGAATCCACATGCTATAGAGCCAACCTTAGGAAAGTTCAGTGTACTTACTACAAGCTTAGCAATCTCCCAGTTTGAATCCAGATCTTTTTCTTGGTAAAATTTCGAACTCTAACAGTGGTATTGCCACAAAACTTTACAGATTCTTTGCCCTTCCTTAGTGCCTGAACAAGACATTCTCATACAGCTCCCCTATTTTCTCTTTCCTTAGTCAACTTCTGCCCATTTTCAGGGTGTTCTAAGATCTTTTCATTGACTCTTCTTTTTCTTATGAAATCTTGGGATATAGTGCTACTCTCTACTTGTGTTCCTTGTGAGGAGACGTGTTCAAGAGCATCACTAATATTGTTCCTTGTGAGGAGACAGGCTCATGACAAAGGCACTATTCCAAGACTTAAACTCTTTTTCTTTCTTTTCTTTTTCTTTTCTCAAGGGAAAATCAAGGAGAGACTGCAATGGTCTATCTGTTCAGACTGAAAGAGGAATCAAGTTCTGCGCATACCTAGTTCTTATAAGGGGATCTGAACTCGCCCTGTTAGAATGATTCCACTTGCAACTTTCTTCTTAGTAAGACCTGCAGTCAACTACTATAGCAATGGTTCTTTCAAGTGTCAACTTCTTGTGGTTAGTTCCTAGAAAAACTGAAAGTTCCAACTGATTTTGACTCAATAAAACAAAATTTTTCAAAATTTTTGACTCAAGATAGACTCTCAAAACAACACAAAGTCAGTAATCACCTCCCCCAGACTTAATCAACACTGTCCCCAGTGTTATCAAGCCCGAAGTTGGTTAAAAGAAAGATTAGAAACAACAGAAAAGACCAGTTAGAAGACTTACCTTCGTCTGCGCGTGGTGTCGATCGACACTATGTGGTGTCGATCGACACTATGTGGTGTCGATCGACACTGCTCTGAGTCGAGTCTAATGTCGCCCTTTTGTCAACTGACTGAAACTAGGACTTAGTAAAACCAAAATAAAATAAAAATAAAAACGTACCTAACAGTGGGTTGCCTCCCACTCAACGCTCGTTTTAAGTCATTAGCTTGACTGGATCGGGGTTCAGACGTCTGGTGGATCAGAGGGTGGCATCGAATGCTTCCCAGACGAATGTCTTCTCATCCAAGGTGGTGTATAAGCAGTAAGTGCATGAGATCGCCCAAGGATTTGAGGAACAACAGCATGGTGGGACTTAACTTCGGGTGGGACACTTCGTTTTCCTACAGAATCATCAAAAGAAACACCAAGCCTTCTACGAGAATCTCGTGACTTGCATAAGTGTGAAGCAGCTTTTGAACCTTTGAAGTTCTTATTGACAAGATCAGGGGGTTTGGAATTAATTCCAGGGAGTGCGTACTTTTGCTTCCTTCGAGTTTTATGGCATGTAGGATGTGGAGTCGTTTGTTTGACCAAGAATGATGGACTTGCAGCATTGGAAGCGACTTCTGGTGTGATCCGCGAAGTGTGTCGATCGACACTAGTGGTGTCGATCGACACCATCTCTGCAGCTCGAATCTCTGCACTTTTTTCTCCAATTCAGCTCTGCAATCCTTGCTTCCATGAGGAAAACGTCTTCCTCCATTGGTTTGGCATTGATTAGACCCTTATCTTCGCCCATAGTCCGGAAGAGATGACCAGTGCCTATGTTTCCACTCCAATCCTCAAGCTCCACAGCTCTCTCAGAATTCTCAGCTAATGCTTCTTGAACAACCAGTTTGTTCACTTGCTCTTTAGAATCCAGCTCTCCTCCATCGATCACAGCGATGCAAGAGATGTGTTTGGATGTTCCAGTAGTAGGGATAGCTTTGTAGAAGACCCCTTTGTCAACATTAGAGAAGGATATTCTCTTATTCGGCATGTCTACAACTGCTCCCACTGTGGCCATGAATGGTCTTCCAAGGATGAATGGCATGACAAACGATCTGCTTACTTCCACAACCTGAAAATCCGTTGGAACTAGGCAATTCCCAACTTTGACAAGTAAGTTTGGAATTGTACCATATGAGACTATGGTAGCAGAATTGGCGAATTCAAGAATCATGCTTGAAGGGTGAATGTCAGCAATCCCCAGCCTCTCTGCAATGTCTTTTGACATGAGGTTCACGCTAGCTCCTGAATCGCAGAGGGATTGTTTAAACTCAACTCCACCAATGGAGCATGGAACCATAAACATCCCAGGGTCTTCAACCTTAAGCAGCTGCTTCATTTGCGGTGGTGTTTCCCTTGCTTTGTGAAAAAGTTCTTCCATCTCTTCAAAGGTTTCTCTGTTATTCTGGAAGAAGGCACACAAGGGATATCTCTCATAAGCTTCATCAAAGGAGATCTCCTTGGGAATCATCTCCATTTTTTTGTTGAAAGCAGCTAGTTTCTCTGCACTAATGGGCGGCCTTAGATGTTTGGGTAGAGGAGGATTTGGAATCTTGGCCTTGTAGACTCTTTCCAATGCAACTTGTGAAGATTCACGTGATGTCTGAGAGTGGTGTCGATCGACACCCAGCTGGTGTCGATCGACACTGATATTTTGTGTCGAGGATGCTGTGTCGATCGAGCTTGATTCGTCTGGTTTCTCCTTGGGTGTCGATCGACACACAGTAGCGTCGATCGACATTGACTCCGCAGCATTTTCTACATCTTCTAGCTCCTCGAATTCTTCAGTACTTAGCCCTCTTTTCTGCATAGGCTGAAGGTTCCCTCCATTCTGAATCGTGATGGCATTCACGTGGTATCTCGGATTTGTATCCGTGTTTCCAGGAAGAAATCCTTCTTGTCTTTTCAAAGCTCCAGCAGTTTGAGCAACTTGAACATCCAATTGCTTCATATGAGTACCTAGAGACTCAATTTTCCCATTAAGATCCGTGTACAAAGCATCAATTTTCCCATTGAAATCCACTGTCATCTTCTGCTGTCCTTCCAGAATTTGCTCTATCATAGACTCCATCTTATTGTCTTGTGCATGAGGCTTCTGGTAAGAAGAAGAACCATAAGTTCTCTGGAAGTTGTTGCTCTGAAAAGGCTTCTGGTAGGAGGAACCAAATCCTTGTTGATTGCCAAATCTTTGTCCTTGAAAACCAGCACCATTGATGTAATTGACTTCTTCTTGCTCTGGCTCAAAGGTCTCCACTTCAGCAGAAAACTGGACTTGCTTCTTCCCCACCAAGAGATCTAGCTTCTTATTGACTTCATCTATTTGGTTTCCTCCAGCTACTCCCGCGTTTTGTCTTCTCTCAAAATCTGCATTTTTGGTGCTGTTACAAGAGGCCAAATTCTCTATAAGCACCATCGCGTCTGCAGGGTATCTGGTATTGAAGTTGCTATTGCTCGGAGCGTCTAGAGCCATCTGGTACCTCCAATCAATCCCGCGGTAGAAGATACCAAGGAGCTGTGGTTCGCTGAAACCGTGGTGTGGGCAATCCCTCTGGTAAGCCTTGAATCGCACCCAAGAAGCCTTGAATGCTTCCGTGGGTCCTTGGGAGAATGTGGTGATCTTTGTCCTCAGCTCCTCTGATCTCGCATCATCAAAGAAATTGCATAAAAATGCATTCTTTGTATCTTCCCAAGTGGTCAAGGATCCTGGATCAAGCTGCTTCAGCCAATATGATGCATCTCCAGCAAGCGAGTAAGGAAACAGCTTTCAGAAAAGATAATCATAGGTCACTCCATTAGCCTTGATGCTTGAAGCTAAATCCTCGAATCTCTCAATGTGATCCATAGGATGCTCATTAGGGAGACCATGAAAAGGATGCTGAGCCATAAGAGTGTAGTAAGCAGGCTTCAGCTCAAAGTTATTCCTCTGGAATGCAGAAGGACGGATCACAGCTCTATTAGCATAGAACTGGTCTGGGCGGTTGTACTCACCTAACGTTCTTCCACGTCCAGCTTCTGCAGGGGCGATTTGCATAGCTGGTTCTATGATGACAGCGTCAGCCTCATCAAGTCTCTGGCCTTGGGCGTTCCTTCTATTGCCTTGTAGGTCAACAAAGTCGTCTGCCTCGTTGCGTATCATGATCACTGGTTCTGCCATCTCAGTCTGCGTAGGGTGTCGATCGATACTAGTGGTGTCGATCGACGCTCGGGCAGATTTGCGGTTCGTACATTCGAGACGGCCTAGTTCCTGATTCAGTGCTATTAGTTCCTCTTCCTTGTTGCTTCTGGTACTGGGCATGCATCTGAAACCAAAGACGAGAAACTAAATTAGTAACAAAAATAAAAACAAAACCTAGTCAAAATCCTAGTACTAGATTCCGTAGGCAGCTATTACTTCCCCGACAACGGCGCCAAAAACTTGATAGGGCTCAGGTTTTACCCTAATAAAACTACTGCAAGTGTACAGCAAATGCAATCGTAGTATAAGGGGTATCGAAATCCCTAGGAAAGTAGATGCTACACTAAGGTTTTTAAGTTCGAATTATGCTAGGTCAAATAGAATGAAAGTAAACTAAAGCAAGAAATAAACTAGTAATCACGAATTAGGGTTCTTAAAATCAGGAGACGAAACGCTAGGTTCAGGAAAATTCTCAGGTGATCTAAATTGCAGGTCTAGACAGAATGTTAGGAATTATTAAGATCTGTTCTCGAACTCGAATCACTAATGTAAAATCAACCAACTCTCGCTGCGAAGATTATCTATGTCTAAACCCTAGAATTCCAAATCTCTTTGCAAATTCTAACAATTCAAACAAGCATTAAAGTTCAGGTTCAATTGTTCACAAAACCCTAAACCAAATCTCTTTGCGAATAGGTATTTTGCTCATCTAACATTAGTTCAGGCAATCAATAATACTCTCGCATCTATTAATTAACCTAAGATCAGATTCTAGGTCGCGAAGCTAGAATAAGCATTAAACACAAATCCAGATGAAGAAATCTAATGATTTTATCCAAACAATTTAATTCGACCTAACAATTCATCAATCACCTTTGAAAAACCCTAAACCTAACTAGCAAACTACTCAGACATGATTAATGAAACATAAATCATAATTTGAATAGAAAGCATGAAAGAAATCAATAGAAGCAATAAATGGGTTCAAAATCTCTCAAGAACAGAGTATATGATCTATCTCCCCAAAAGCTCTCTAAAATCTCTCTCTAAAATATTGTGTGTCCTAAACAATGGCTGAAAAAACTATATTTATAGGCCTAGGTTCGCATCTTCAATTCCTTGGAAGATTAGGAAAAATCTTGGAGATTTCCTTTTCTCCAAAAACTGGAAACTACACGCTTCTAGAAATTGGAAATGACACTCATCGTGTTTCTCCAATCCGACTTCATTCTACTAAGCTCCAAAATGTATCAAAATTTCCAATTTATCTCCAATTGTACCTGAACTTGTAAAGACTCTATATAGACTCGAAAATAGCCAAAAGACTCTATAAAAACACTTATATCATGGTCCAAAAACGGGTAAAAACCATGATATATCACCAGGTCACGAGGTGGTAACCAAGCTGGCTCGGAAGGGAGTAGGCCTTTCCATTGGACTTACGAGCATACCCGGGATTCTCCAATCATGGATGATCCGGAGGGTCTTGCCCATCTGTTGAGGCATTGCAAACCCGCTGGTTGCGCGCTTCCTGCTCTTGATGACATGGAATTTCGCGAGCTGTATGTCGATGCGGCCGTAGCAAACGCCAGGGTAAGTCGATCGATAGTTTGCACTCATTCTTCTTATTAATATTTTTTTTTTTACTAAACGTGCTGTATTTGCTTGTCTCCAGAGCATGGAGAGGACCAATCTGATGTCCGCGTACTTTCACCGTTGTATGAGGGACGTGCCCACGGTAGGGGAGCTGGATCAGCTGAAGGGCGCGATTAGCGACATGAAGGCTACTCTGAAATCTGCTGAGGCTCGTGAGGAGGTCTGCAAGCGGGAGCATGCTCGCTCTAGCGACCAGAAGCATGAAATCGAGCTCCTGGAGGCTCGGATTCAGGTTGCTAACTCCGAGCGGCAGGCCGCAGTCGATCGAGCTGCGCTTCTCAATGCTCAGAACATCGATCTCCATGTCTCAAGGGATGAGGCGATTCGCCACTCCGTTCGAGCTGGGAAACGTGAGACCGCTGAAGTCTACAACTCATTGCTGAAGACTCTGAAGGAAAAGTGGGAAAAGAGCAAGCTCGAGGTTGATTGTCAAATCACGCTCCAAGAGGCCGTTACCAACATCGACTTGATCGCGGAGTTGGCTGCCAGGGAGACGACGATCGAGGTGGAGAGTCCGAAATGGACGGCTAAGGCTGATGAGTACGAGAAGCGTCTCGAGACTCTTGCGGTTTCCGACTTTACCATCTCGAAGCTTAATGTGCCCCAGATCTTGGAAGACTTGGTCAGGATGGAGGTCGACCCACAGACTTAGGTTCCGCTAGGCGTGAACCAATTCGGGAGCAATGGTGAAGAGGACCTCAGCGTTCTGGCGGAGGATGAGGCTCGCGGTGATGCAGGTGGTGCAATCGAGGGATCCCAGATCGGGGAAGACGGCACTGGGAAGGAAGGCGAAAGGGGAACGGAAGGGGCTAATCCTGGTGGGGAGTAGTCGTTTTGCTAGCTCGCCTTCCCTTGCTCTTTATTTTTCTTTTCGTTTGGACAATGCTCGGGAGGGTTTTAATCCGTTTATGTTTTAAGTTTGAACTTGGTTTTCTTTTGGGCGTTTAGCTGATGCAGACTTTTAGGAAATGTTGCCTGGGAAGGCTTTTAAATCCTTTGTGCTTTTGGTTTAAATTTGATCTGATTTTCTTTAGAAATTTGATCGAGTTTTTGTTTGAATGAGGTGTAGCTTGTCGATTTTGCTGGATTGAGTATCCTTTGGGTTTTGATTGTTTTTCTTAGTTTGAGCGGGCCGCGATTCGTAGGGTTTGCTTGTCAAAGCGTTAGGTTTCCCTAGCACTTCGCTTGTCCCGGTTTGTTCGGGACGTAGCTCGCAGAACTTTCTTCTAGATAAGGCACTAAGATGCCTTAGTACTTCCATCCTCTTTTTCGTATTCGCGGGCTGCGAGGCGTGATACTTTCAGTGTTTGCGAAGTTTGTCTTTTCCTTTTGGACTTGTTTTTGAAGGGACCACCATAGCTCGTCAATGTTGATTTTGGGCTTTGGATCATTGTAGTATAAGAGATTACCGTAGTTCACCGATTCTTATGGATTTTGGCGTGGGATGGTGTGCGAATGCTAGTGATTCGGCTTGTAATAATGTGCGAACGCTAGTGATTCGGCTTTGAAAGTTTGCTTGGGTGCGAGCGGTAGCTCGTTACGTGCCTGACTCGAGTTTGTTTAAGCGGTTGTGTTTTCAAGCAGTGTTTGATCGATTGATAGTCCGATCGGAACGCAATTGAGATGAGATGTAGATGTGTTGTCTGACCAAACGGTGTTTAGGCTATTTAATATTCCCGGATTCTCATTGCGTCAAAGTTAGTCGCGTATTGATTGCAAGAGATCGCGAGATTTCGATGATTCGAAAAGTGTAACGGAGAGATTGGAAATGTGAACAAATGTGTAGACTTTATTCATAAATGAAGGTTTACAATCATTGTACACTACGTGAACCGTGAAAGATTTATTTTTGGAAGTATGGGGGCTGTACTCTAGGGACGAGCTGCCTACGTACCCCGCCAGGGGATCAAGCCTTAACGTAGTTCGATTGTTTTACTATTTAGTAATAGTAGCGTTTGAGGTTCATGAAATTTCATGGACGCAGTTCGGCTTTTTTCTTCACATAGTCGAAGAGTTTGTAGACGTCGGGGCGTACTACATCGGTGATCTTGTAGGGACCTTCCCAATTGGCTCCTAGCTTTCCACCTGTCCGGCATTTTTTGTCGAATACCTTTTTTAAGACTTGGTCTCCATTTTTGAAAGTTCGTTCTTTGATGTTGGAATTATAGTAGCGAGCTGTTGCTTGCTGATAGTTCTGGATGCTGACCAGTGTTTGATCTCGTTTTTCTTCGATCAGGTCGAGTCGGTCTCGCAACAGTTCTTCGTTGAGTTCCATGTTTATGGGACATAGTTCTCTTCGAAGGGTCGGTACTTTTAGTTCAACAGGAATGATTGCTTCCATGCCGTAGGCTAGCGAGAAAGGTGTTTTCTTAGTTGCTTTTTGGGCTTTGAGCCTCTTTTTGATGTTGCTCATTACGGTTTTATTGGTGGCTTCTGCTTGGCCGTTTCCTTGCGGATATCGTGGCGTGGAGTAGCTTATATGGATTTTCCATTTTTTGCAGAAGTTGCGGAATGCTTTCGAGATGAAAAGAGGTCAGTTGTCCGTCACGATCTCGTGGGGGAGACCGTGTCTGCAGATGATATCTTGCCAAATAAAATCTCTAACGTCTTTGTTGGTGGTTTGCTGGTAAGCTCGTGCTTCCACCCACTTTGTGAAGTAGTCTGTTAGGACTAGGACGTATTGCAATTGTTTTGGCCCGGACGGGACCATTGGTCATATGATGTCCATGGACCATCTCATGAACGGGTATGGGGCACATGTCGATGATAGAGCCTCTGTGGGTTGGTGGATTGTTGGTGCGTGCTTTTGACAGCTGTCGCACTTCGCGGCGTAATTGTGACAGTCCGCGATCATTGTGGGCCAGAAGTAGCCATGTTTTTTATTCGTATTTCGAGAGTTCGTCCAGCAAAGTGGCTCCCGCAAATACCATCGTGGACGTTTGCCATTACGACTAAAGCTTCCAGACCGTGAACGTATTTAAAGTATGGTTCTGATAAGTTGCGTTTGCACAATCTTTGTTTGATTATACAGTATCTCGAGCTTCGGGCTCTTAGTTTTCGGGCTTCCTACTTATCGGGAGGCAGGGTGCCGTTTTGGAGGTAATCGAGTATTGGGATTCTCCAATCCAGTCTGGCGTGAAATTCATCGTCGGTGATGAAACGTCTGTCTGCGGTGGCTGCCTCGTTGGCCGCTGCATCCTCCGCGATATGGTTCATCACCGGCTGACTGAGTTCGGGTTCGCTGCTTTCGGGTTCCGGTATATCGGTTTCTCTCGGGTTAGCGGGGATTTAGGGTAATCCGCTGGTGCTAGCTGCGGTATCCGGAATATCAGTTTCTTCCGAGCTAGCGGGGGTTTTAGTTATCGTGTCAGTGCTGGATGCGGGATTGTCTGTGATTACGGCGATCTCCGCTGTTATGGCGGACTTGATGGCTATGCTTATGCTTGGTTTGACGATTCCTTTGACGGGAATGATTCTTTTTAATAAAGGGTCCGAGGTGGATGCGAGAGATGCGAGGGCGTCTGCCGAAGTATTCTCTCCGCGAGGGATCCTTGTTAGTTCGAATTTATCGAGCTGTTCCGTGAGGTCATGTACTACTTTTAGGTAAGCTTCCATTCGTTCGTGCTTTGTTTCGTACGTGCCGTGGAATTGGCTTGTTACGAAGTGCGAGTCGCTGAAAGCGCTTACTTCGCGAGCTCTGATTCCTATTGCGAGCCGTAGCCCAGCGATAAGGGCCTCGTATTCTGCTTCGTTATTCGAAGCGTCGAAGCCCAGTCGGAATGACTGTTCTAAAAGTTCTCCGGTAGGTGATGCGAGTCTGATTCCTACTCCGGATCCTTGTTTAGACGATGCTCCGTCTACGTGGAGTGTCCATTTGTTATTCGTTGTCGTGTTGTCAGGCGCAGGTTCTGGTACGATATTATATATCATACTCGCTTAGCTCGATTGACCATTTGGTTAGGCGCCCTGATTGGTTAGGGCTATGGAGAATGGTGCGCAATGGCTGCGAAGTCATGACCACGATTAAGTGGGATTGGAAGTAAGGTCTTAAGTTCCGGGCCGACATAACAAGTGCCAATGCTAGTTTTTCCATTGCTGGATATCTAGTTTCTGCATCTTTTAGCGTTTTGCTTACATAATAGATAGGCTTTTGTTCGCTTTGCTCTTCCCTTACTAGTACGCCGCTGACTGCGGCAGGCGATACTGCGAGGTAGAGGTATAACGGTTCTCCATCTACTGGCTTGGCGAGTATGGGAGGTTCGCTTAGGTATGTTTTAAGCTGTTGGAATGCTTCTTCACACTTCTCGTCCCATTGGAACTTTTTGTTCGCTTTCAAGAGTTGGTAGAAGGGAAGGCACTTGTCCGTAGATTGGGAAATGAAGAGGTTTAATGCTGCAATTCGCCCGGTCAAACGTTGGACTACATGGTCTTCCTCTTTCGAGGATTTGACGAGCATATCGTTAATGTAGACTTCCATAGACTTTTCCAGCTGATCTGCGAACATTCTGTTTACAAGTCGTTGGTAGGTGGCTCCGGCGTTCTTTAGTTCGAAGGGCATGACTTTGTAACAGTACGTACCGCGGTCCGTTATAAATGATATTTTTTCCTGGTCCTCCGGGTTCATGAGGATTTGATTGTACCCGGAGAATGCGTCCATGAAGGACATCAGTTCGTGACCGGCGGTTGCCTCCACTAGACGGTCTATGTGTGGGAGCGGAAAGCTGTCCTTTGGGCAGGCTCTGTTTAGATCTGTGAAACCTATACAGACTCTCCACTTCCCGTTTTTCTTTTTGACGACGACCGGATTCGCGAGCCAATCGGAGTACTTGACCTCTCTGATTGACCCGACTTTCAGTAGCTTGTCGACTTCATCGTTGACTGCTTTTGCCCTTTCGGGACCTAGCTTGCGTCGTTTTTGTTTTATTGGTTTGAACGCGGGGTCGACGTTCAGTTCGTGCGATGTTATTTTGCGGTTAATCCCTAGCATGTCCGAGGTTGTCCATGCAAAGGTGCTCACGTTTTCTTTGAGAAAAGCGATGAGCTTGTTTCGAATCGAGATCGGGAGGTCGACTCCAATGTTGACTTGTCGCTCGGGGTGAGCGTCGTCGATACATACTTAATCGACGAGGTCTTTTTTGGGTCCACGCGTGGTGGGGTCCTTGTTTTTCTTTATTAGTTGTTCTGTGAGCTCTTGCTCTTTCTGTAATTGCTATACTGATGAGCTCGCAGCTTGTTTGAAGCAGTTCATGTAACACATTCTTGAATTTTTCTGACTGCCGTAGATCGTTTGGGTTCCCTTGTGAGATGGGAACTTGCACGCATTGGTGATAAGTGGAAGGGACTGCTTTAATGGTATGTATCCAAGGCCGGCCAAGTATGGCGTTGTATGGTGCTTGGCGATCTACTACCACGAATTTTACCTCCTTTTGGACTCCTCAAAATTTCACGAGAAGGCGGATGGAGCCCAGCGAAAAGATTGTTTCGCCGGCAAAACCGGTTAGAGGGGTTATGCTGTTTATTAGGGCGGAGTTCGGGAAACTCATCCTTTTAAAGGCGTCGTAGAACAGTAGGTCTACCGAGCTCCCGGTGTCTATCATTATTCTTGATAGTTCGAATCCAGCTACGTCGAGTCGGATAACTAGGGCGTCGTCATGCGGTTTGTCTAGGTTCAGCGTTTCGCTTTCGAGAAATGTTATCTCGTGTCTGGACCTTCCATGGATTTCTTTGCTTTGGAAGTGTTTTCGGCTTTTCGTTGAAAGGTTTTAATAGAGTTTATCGAGTTGCGGCAGAACAGCGAGCCTCCCGATATGAAGTTGATTTGTTTCGGGATGGATGGTTCCTCTCCCCCCCCCCCGGCAAAGGCGTAGCCCTTACAGGCGTTGGCACATAGATTTGCGAGGTGCGGGCGAGCGGGGGGGGNGGGGGGGGGGGGGGGGGGGGGGGGGGGGGGGGGGGGGGGGGGGGGGGGGGGGGGGGGGGGGGGGGGGGGGGGGGGGGGGGGGGGGTGTGGGGGGGGGGGGGGGGGGGGGGGGGGGGGGGGGGGGGGGGGGGGGGGGGGGGGGGGGGGGGGGGGGGGGGGGGGGGGGGGGGGGGGGGGGGGGGGGGGGGGGGGGGGGTGGTTACTGAGTCTGTCGAACCTCCGACGAGTTCAGGACCGTTGAATATTGAGTCGATACGTTGTTTGGCTGCAGGAGGAGGAGAGTTTTCCTCTTCTCTAGCTCGTTCTTTTCTCTTTTGAGAAGGTTTGTCGTTTTGAGACTTTTTTTGGCTTGGGAGCTCGGGGAGGAGATTCCTCTTCATTTGCTTCCTGTTTGGGGCTTGTTTCATCCCTAGTAGGTTTGGGGAGAGGTCCCGTACGACATTCCTCTGTGGAATGTCCGTTTCGGTTGTGATGCTTGCAGAATTTGCTTGCATCGTATTTTGAGCGTTTGCCCGATTTGAGTTTGTTTATTACGAGCGTTTGCTGGCTCTTGCCGGAGTGTTCTCGGGCGCTTGTTTTCCTTTGTGGATTCGACGCCTGAGCTTGCAATTTGTGCTGCCTTTTTGCATAGGCTTTTTCTTCCTCGGATTGGGCGAACAGAAGGGCTTGGTGTAGCGCGTCGTTCAGCGTCGAGTTCGAATAACCGGGTTTGTGGTTATCGCTTCGGTTCGAGATGTGATGACATTAGAACCGGGGGCTGCGGCATCCAGGATACTGCTGAGAGCACGCGGAGGGGGAGGTGGAGTCGGATATGTGGATCCGAGTGTTTGGCTCGCACCCAAGAACGTTTCTTGTTGGTTTGTCATTCCAGTTGCAGCGGTGTTATGGTTCGGGGGATTTATCCTTGAACCGGCTGCGGATGGCGGAGTGACGAGATCGATGATCACATGTTCGACTCGCGACGCTGTAGGCGTCGAGCCGGGATTTGCGTTTTGGCTTGAGGAATTGTTTCCTTAGTTGTTGACCGAGACTTGCGTGGTCGATCTGTTGGATTCAATCGTTCGTGGATCCATTATCGTTCTAACGAGACTTAGATCTGGCTAACTGTGTTAGAGATTGCTTTTATATTTCCCAACAGTCGGCGCCAAAATAATGGGCACTAAAACCCACACTCAGATATTTGTAGAGTGATTGAATAGATTGGAGAAAGAATGGGTAAGAATTTCTTTATGAACCGAAGAATATAAGGCTTAGATTGAATAAGTGGATTTTATTGATAAGAACAAGTATTCGATTACAAGATGAATGAAGTGCGAGAGCTCGTATTGAATACAGGTCGAGAATTAGGTAAAAGTTCGCCTCTCTATGATGGTTCCTCCTTCTTATATAGCTATTCTCGATCTCCAGTTGCTGCGCGAATATCGGGGGCTGTTGCACGTGTTCCGGATATCTCGGGGACTGCTGTTGCGCCGAGCTCCGGATCTTGTGGGATACTCGCCTAACTTCTGATCTAACCTCGATCCTTATCTGTATGCGGTAGCTCGAAGGTCTGCTGGAGATGCCAAGATGGGCCATATGGTTGGTGGGTCGTTACAGATGGGCTTGAAGTGATTCCTAGATGGGAAATAAGAATAGTAAGAAATTTGTAAGAAATTTCCTACGAATCAAAACCGTCAGAAAGTGATCAAATATTTTCTACAACTTTCCTATTCGTCAGAAATTTATATCTATATTTTCGAAGTGATTTTGGTGAATGGAGCTCTCTCATTCAATCTCACTAAATATTACCTAACTACCCTTAATGAAAAGCTCTAATTATTTTTCTAAACTAATTAATCTAATTGCCGTTAATAAAGTTAGATTGTGTTATTATTTTTGGCTAAACCTAAACTTTTTAATGCGGCCAAAAACTAATCTAACTAATAAAAACCCTAATCCCCTCACAATTTAACCCCTATAAATATTAAACATACTTTTTTTCGAAAACCCTAAATTTCTTTGGCCGCAAGACTCAACCTTAATCGTCTATTACTGAGCTCTATGTCATTCAATATCGGTCTCTTCAAACGACGAGGCTAAAAAAGCAGCTCTGTGTCGATCAATATTGGAATCTTCCAAGATATGACATAAGAGGAGGAGGGAATGAAAAGAGTTTTGGTTTGATAATTTCCGAGGGATTTGGGATTGCATAAAGATGCTCGCTTTTTTGCAGAGGATTAATGGGATACATATGGAGATTTCGTTTGGGATATCCGAGTGAGATACAGTTTTTCTCTGCTATTGATTCATGTTTTGGCGAATCATCCATGGTTTGAGGATGGCAAGTGTATCAACAGACAACTAAGACTGCGATTAATGGTGATCTCTTCTTAACTTGGCTAAGATTGTTGTTATGTAAATTGGTTCTCTGTAAAAGTTTCTTGCTCTGTTTTGATTTGGTTGGAGAGTCTTGAGGACTTTGTTGCTCAGTTCCGAATTTGCAAGAATTCTTCTATTTTTTTTAACACACATGTTATGGATTGTTTTAGGATTGATTAAGTGAATAATATATTAGTTGGTGCAGAGGATGTCGAATGAATAGGCGAGATTTGAGAATACATTAACAGAATACAAAAGAACAAAATATGTTATCTATTCTTACATCTGTTTTCTTTTTCGTCGAATTTTGGTTCATACTCTTTGTTGTGTTTTCCAGTTTTACATTGATGTTTTAATTTGTTCTGTTTAATCTCGTAGAGATTATCAAAACTAATTCTCTTCAATACCTTTTTTACATTAAGGTTCGCCTTCTGTTTTAGTTTCATGCTTCGAAAAATATCAAAATCTCTATAAAAATCTTCTGCAACAAACCATTCACTCTTGCCATGTTGTGTGGTTTTGTAGTAACAAGTGATCAAGATAGGAGAAACACATACAAGCTAAACTCGCTAAATCAAAGGAAGACAACAACAACAAATAAAATTCAGGAAAGAAGAAGACGAAGCACACCGGGCTTGTATTCTCGAGGAAGCAGGAGAAAGTGAACAAGAAATAAGAAACAAGTGCAGCGGATTATCAGAATTGTGGGATGTCTCCAAGGTTTATATTGAGCGATTGACCATGGTAATGGAATCTTGAAGTTAGTTTTCCACAAGCAAGGAATCAAGCTAAGTTGAGATACAAAGTGAAAGAAACTAAAATGGTCGTAAGTTTTTTTTGTCTTTTCAGTTTAAAATTGTTAGAGAACAGATTTCATGACTTGTATCAAGTTTAATTGTTTGAATTTTAGTTTTGAGAAACAAATTTAATATGCATCTCGCAAAGCGAGAGCTGACACGAGAAAAATAGCGAAAGGAAGATTTGTGAAAGCTGGCGATAATTATGAATATGACACATAATCACCAATGACGAACCACTGATTTTTCTTATTCCCTAAAACAATGTATGTCTTCTGATGATGATTTCATATGGTTGGTTACTTGTAGTGGTAAAATATTTTTTTTCGGAAAAGTAACGTGATTGTTTATCTTATTGTGTACAGTTTTTTGTGAATCGTGTTGAACTGCAAGAAGCGATTTAGACGTTATGAAAGTGACGCATGGTGGAAACCAAAATGGTGAAAATATTATAATTTGCTTCCTTTATTTACAGAATCTCTTTCTTTTTTGTATGTTTCTGGGGTCTCCTGTAATAGGACAAATCCTAACAGGAGATGCATATTAAATTTGTTTTTTTTTATATAATCGGAGCATCGCTCATTGTAAGTCATTCTCTCCCCAAATATTTATCATTACTTATTGGTATATATTAGCGACTGATGATCGAGGTTTTCTGAATGCTTTACATCACACTTTCGTATGTCTTGATCCTGAGGTGAATTAAGATCATTTGAAATCTTAGGAATGTTACTTCGAAATGTTCTACAATGGAGGACGAAATCGTGAAGATCTGTCATGAGTTTGAGCTGCCGAAACATAGGTTTATCAATATCCCAGAATCAATCAAATGGTATCCCTAAAATGAAACTTCAAGGTTTGCCATTGACTTGAGCAACATTTTTAACCTTTTTATTTATTAAATTTATGATTTTTTTTTATAAAGTTATAAATGGCAGCTTTTCCACGACCAATAAAACGAAATTTGATTTTTTATAGTATATGTCCTAATGTGCTTTGTTGTGTGTTTAACAGGGAGGCAGAGTCCGAGATTTGCTTTTCAAACTGTTTGAGAATGTGTTCTGATCAAACAAGGAACATAATCAAGAGATAATAGTCCAAACAAGTTGCATACATCTTGAGCCGGTGATTCCATTGCGAGTTTATGTGTTCCGGTGATTGTAAGCGATGACATTGAGCTACCCTTTTGAATATATGTATAGATTACAGAATGTTCTTTGTATCTTTGAGGAGTGATGCAGCTTTGAAATCCGGGTTTTTGGTGAAATAGTTGAGGAAAGTGAAACAGAGAACATTTTAAAGTACCAAAAGTCTATGAAAGAGGTAAAGAGAGTTTTTGGTTCCGTCTTTTTCAAATGTTGAATTGTGAATCCAAAGAAACCAATATGTGAAATACAAAACTTTGATTTGTATAAGTGAGATACTTCGTAAAACGCATCCAAATGGAAGCCTGAAACCCGAGCTAAGTTTTAGATGGTTTACTTGGAATCCAAGGAAAGTTATGTAATGTCGTTTAAACTTATATTGGATGTTTGCATTCTTTCTTTGTAGGCATGGAACCCAAAATCCAGACTTAGATATGTTAGTCGCTGGCTTTCTAAATTTATTTGAATTATTTTGCAAAATGACTAGATGCTCTAAACTCGAGATGGTGGACGCACACACAAACATCCACGAAAAAGAGATATGTGATACGTCACAACGGATTTTCTTTCAACAATCGTTGAATCAGATGCGTGTCTTGGGAAGCGAAAGAGTCTTTTTTCACAGGAAGTTGAAGCTTTGGTCGGGCTTTTAACTTAAAACCATGCAGATCAGCTCCAACAAGGATTGTCGTTGGAAGGTTGTTTAGTCGGTGAGAGTGTATGATTACGAAGATTCCTTAACTACTTCGTCGGGGACGACCATGGAAGGAGGTAGAAAAAATAGCATATAAGTGTTTCTTGCGGAAGTGAAAGAGGGTTAAAAGGGAAGCTTCAAGGAAGAGCTCTTTAGAGAAGTCCATCAGGGATTAAGATCAATGATGTGTTTCTCAACCCTTAAAGACCTTTCCAGAGGCCTGAATCAATGACATCATACGCCTCAACTGAGGTTGAGTGCAATGCACCAGACTCTCTGATTGAGTTTCTAAGTATAGGGATACAATAAGTGATTGGAACTTCAGATGATTTCGTTTTTTTTTTATCAAGTCAAATTCGGTTTATGTGTGTGAAAGAGAAAGAGAACAACAACAACAAAGATAATAAGGGACAAAAACAAAAGCGATGAAAACAATAACAAAGAAAAGAAATCAGAAGAGAATAAGCGCGACAATGAGAAGGAAAAAAACGAGAAAAGAAAAATTATTTGTTTTTACAAGATATGTGAAGAATCTAATTATGAGTGTTTGATGCATTTTTCTGTATTTAAGTATAGTGAGAATTTTTTTTACTCTCATTAAACTAAGTTTGTATTTTTGATATACGAAAAATAAGAAATCCACACAGAGATATAATAACGAATCGGAAATATAAAAAGAATAAGGTGCAGTTAATTTGAAATCGTGGTCCCGAAGAATCGAGGGACCGGTATATATAAACTAAAACAAAAGGAGAAGCATGTAAGGGATACAAAAACAAAAAATATTCTTTAATGTATACATTTCATGCAATTTTTTTGTTCTTTTCTTTCGAAATAAATGATTATGAGAAATTTATGCAATACAAAAGACGAGAAAAAAATCGTAAGAGTAAAATATTGGAAAAATATAGAAAATAGAGAAGAAGAGAGAAGAAGAAAAGAAAAAAAAAAGACCGAAAAAGAACAAGAATAAGTCAGAGAAATAAAGATAATGAAAAAGAACAAGAATATAGCTACAACACACTGTCACTAAATGGTTTGGTCGCTCAGGTAATTGAAAAAGTCTTTCAAAGCTTTTCATTATAAATAATTTCTGAAAATTCCTTAGAGGATAATGGATTGTTTCGTTACGATCCAACTTTCCTTTCTTCTTACATGTATAGAAGTGTTTTAAAATCTTTGAGGTTGTCTACGTTGGTGTGAAGAGCTATATCTTTATTCGTGTGATGATCATCAATGTGACAATCACAAGTGGCTCTAACGTGCACATCAAACAAGCCACGTGAAGAAAATTACTAACTAAAAAAGGCAAGGAGGTGAAACACAAACATCAACATTCTAATAATGTAGCAAGCTATATCATTTCATTAAAACTGTTTTGTTAAGCTCCCTTCCAAGATACATTCACATCGTAAAGGCTCAAAAGGGAACAAATAAAAATCCAATAAATCGAAAGAATAAGGCAAACAATTACATTTAACGGATGTAATCCATTTCCAAATAATCTATGGGGTGACATACATAATTAGCATGTTTATGCTGTAAGAAAATGTTTCATTAAGTTATAATATTTGCAAAATATTGAATTGATGTATTGCAAATGGTAAAGTTTCTTTTTTTTGAATTTTTTGGAGTTTTTAATTATTTTGGTAGGAATGCAACTTAACATGTGAGTTGTTATCGGATAATATAAAAAAAATATAAGAAAACAAGATATAAACAACATATATTGCTCATGAAAATTGTGTTTTATTTACAAAGATATTAATTTTGATTTCAAATAAAAACAGATTATATAACCGGATTTTTTTACCTCTAAATAAACCAATGTTATAAAAAAACAAAAAAAAAACTGAACCCCGCACCTTGTGCGGGGAAAACACCTAGTTTGGTAAAAAAAAGGTAGGAAATTGGTTTAAACAAATTGATCATTACACAGATAGGAAAATCGTCAAAAATTTATAACCACTTTCTTAACAAACTATATTCGTAGGTTATAAATAATAGTTTTAAATATAAATATATGGTAGAAAATTAATAGGTAATTTCCTACCACTTTTCTACAAACTATATATTAAAATAATTTTTAAAAATGGGTCTGCTAAAAACTAAGCCTACAAATAGAGATTGTGTAAATTAGGTTTATTTGTCTAATCTTTCTCTAAGACACGAGACAATGAAAACCCTAACCTCCTCCTTCCTTAATTTTTATTTCCTCATCTTCTGAGAGGATCTCTACTTCCTTTTTTTTCCAAAATCTCTACTTTCTTTTTTTGTTTTTTTTTTGAAATCTATGTCTCTTTTCTCCTTTTCGTCTCCTTTCTCCTCTTCTTCCCCTTCTTCATATTCTTTAGATCTAACCTCTTTTCTTCATCTTTTAAGATTTTATTGCTTCCTCCGATGCTGCTAAAAAACCACCGCCGCCGTCGACCCACTGTGTAAGTTTTCTCTTCTTCTTCCTCCTTTTCTTCTTCTCCCTTTGTCTCCTTCCTCCTATTCTTCTCCCTTCTCACCTTCTTAAGATCTAACACTTTTTCCCCAGATTTTGTTGCTGACAACGCTTTGCCATCAAGACCGCCAAAGTTATTGAAAAGGACGTACGCCTAGAGAGAATCAGAAATCTACAAGCTCTGATTTCGCCAAAGGAATTGGTTCAGCACCACCGAAGCTGAGGCCACAGAATTTATCACCATCCGTTGCCTGCTTAATTTTAGCAACAAATAGTGTCCAATAGCTATGTAATAATCGGTAACTAATTGCTAGGTTTGAACTAAAATTATAATGACCTAGTAGCCGGAGGACGGTGAGGAATCTCGAAGCTGTGGGAAGGTCTACGGAAGAAGGGCAATTGGTTCAACGGCGTGGTTTCTTCCTTTAGGTTTTTTTATAGTTCGGTTTATTTTGTTTCGGTTTCCTTTTTGTAAACCAAACCAATTAACCGGTTTGGGATAAAATTTAATTAAAATATATTTTTTTGTTCAAATAAAATATCTATTAAAAATATATTATTGAAATTTATAATTGATATTCATTTTGTAATTAAAAATTTAGGAATTAATTAATTTTTAAAATTATTTTAAATAATAATATTATTATTATTGTATGAAAAAAGTTAAATATTATTGGTAGAAAACAAATTTTCTACCAATGTTTTGGTAGGAAATCGATCAGATATTTCCTACCAATATTTCCTAAGACTTTTCCTACGGTACACAATATCTTCTGTAGAAAAACGTGTTGTATCTTGTAGTGCAAACTTAAATGCTGTGGTAATTCATACCCAAATGACATAATTAGTCCAATTCATAACCAATATTATAAAATTCGATTAATTTATAATTTGTCGTTTTGACCAAAACTTATAGTAAAAAAAATTGATCGAAGATAGGATGTCGTTTTGAATAGTTTATATATATATATATATATATATATATATATATATACTAGGTGATAACCTGCGTATAGCGCAGAATGAAAAATCTATAAATAATTTTATTAAAGAAGAGTTTGAAATTTTTTAAAATAAAAATAATTTAATCAGTTTTATATATATGTGAATAATATAATTTAATATTTCAACTTTTTGACATAATATTTTTAACTTGTTTTCAAGTTTAAATATTTATATTATATGGTTAATTTATATGGTTCTATTAACAAACCATATAAACAAAAAAATATTTATAAATATAGATATCTATTAATATCACACATATCGAAATATTTTTTATTGTAACTTATATTATATTTTTAAATGGTTATAATTTTTTTTAATTAAAATCACACATATCAAAGTCTTTTTTATTGTAAACATATTTTCTGCTTAATCAAAAAAGTATTGTGTATATCATAAATTGTGTATAAATTATATTTTATTAAATAATATTTTTTAAAATTATTGTTTTATTCATTTTTAAGAAATGTATTGTGTAATATGATGTATATCATAAATCATCACATAACCTAAAATTCGATTTTAAATAATCCAAAAATTAAAACATAATTTTTTGGTTATATTAAAAGTAATAAATGGATAAAGACATATAATATAATTAGTCTAATCAAAAAAGAAAATTTGTATTAAAATAATGAAAGAATAAGTGTGGTGATGACACATTAGCAAAATGGCACCACTGTAAATACTTCAAAAAAATAAACCTACTCTCTAAAAATGTTTCTCAATTAATATATAAGAGATATATATATATATATATATATATATATATATATTGCAAAAACAAGAATTGAAATCATGACCCCAAAGAAAACTGCCCTGATTCACAACGAATTGTGTCAAATTAATTTCTAAAAGTAGCAAACAAATGAACTCATGACCTCAATAGTCACTACCGTTACACCAAAAACGGAATCCGGTTAAACCTCATCTGATAATCGAATACCACCTACCTAGGATCGAGTATTTGACCAGCGAACAAGACGGTTCCGGTTTTGTCTTCTCTAATCAAGAAAAGAAATGGATGATCAGCCACAAAATCTATCGTCTTCACAGGAGTCCGCCTCCTAGATCCACCATACCTTATTCTCAAAAAAGTGACAGCCGCAGCTTCAGCGCCTTTTTCGTCGATCTTGACACAAGCTTTATGGTACATCGTCACTGAAACCTCTCCTTTGAAAGCCTTAGGGCATCCGTAATGGTGATACGAGCGGCTCTTAAGCCAAAAAAAAGAAAAAGAAAAAAAAATTAATGATGTGGCAAACCTTTTTGAGAGAATCGACTCTCAGGATAGAGGCGGAAGAGGCGACTCTGAATAGAAAGCTCGACACGTGTCGAGATCCGATTGGCCGATTTGTTTTTTTTTTTATTTATTTATGGATATCTGTTTTTTTTTCAAAAAATATTATTTTTTTTTGTTAATATTAAATGCTAAAGAGACCCTAGTGGGTCTCTGCAATACTGATGTTCTTAGAAGCCTCAAACACGAAAGAGAAGTCAAACTTTGGGATCCTGAAATCGCCAACTGCAACTCTGTATTCCGGAATATATATGACTATCCAAGAATCCAGGACACTACTAAAAAAACTCGTAATTTGCATCAATTTTATAACATCATTCTCATAAGTGATGTTAAAATAAAAATTAATAAGAGAATTCGCATCAGTTATTCGAAGTGATTGTAAAATCTAAAAATTTGCATCACTTATTTGTAAATGACGTTAAACGCAATACTTAGTATCGTTTATTTGTAAATGATGGGATTTTAACACTTCCGGTTATCGTAAACCAAAGCTAAAATTGATATATACTATCAATTTCCAAATAAACAACGCAACACAATAAATAAATTTAGAAGAATAATAAAAAATCAGATTGCTTCGAGGGTCAAGGATCAGCTTGATCAAGGATCGAATCTGGTGGTTTATCTCCGTTCGTCTCTCTCCGGTCAAGGATCGTTTCTCTCCAGTCAAGGATCGTCTCTCTCCGATCGTTTCTCTCCCATCGTCTCTCTCCGATCGTTTCTCATATTTATCGGTTAGTGATAATTTTTTTCCGATGTTTTTCGTTTGATTTGATTTGGTAGTTTGTGATATGCGTTAACTCGAATCAGATCGGAATTGTGTGTGATTGTTGTTTCTGATTGAGTTTTCCACTTGGTTTGACCAGTTTAGCTTACGATTTTTTGCAAATCAAGTGAGTCTGGTTTTGATAATTCATGGTTTTGAATCTATGCTTGAAATCTGGTAATTTTGTTCTGTATATTTGCAATGATTTAGGTTATTATGGATAAATCTTGGATTAGCAAACCTCGTTTATCTCAAGAGTACATCAATGGGGTGGAAGGGTTCTTAGAATTTGCATTTTCTAACATCGATGCAACCATGTTAAAATGTCCTTGTTGTCGGCGTTCCCTATCAAAATATAAATATAGAGAGGATATTAGAGGAGACTTGATGTATCATGGGTTTCTACCTACATATACAAACTGGCATTTTCACGGTGAACGGTTTAATATCATAGGAACTTCGATGCTCGTAGAACCTCAAATAGATAATAGTTTGGATGAAGATTCAACAATGAACCTACTCGATGATGTCTTCCCAAAATGTGGTAGAAATTTTGGGGGAGCTGGTTCTTCTAACCAGCCATTGAATGAAGAAGAAGTTGCTGATCAGTCACCTAATTCTGATGAAAGAAGAGCATTTGAAGCATTACTAGCAGATGCTAATGAGGAACTTTACGAGGGGTGTACTTCATTCTCAAAGTTATCCTTTATGCTGAAGTTATATCACATCAAGAGTATCACTAAGATTAGTGATAAAGGTTTATCAATGATAATTGATCTTCTAAGGGAAGCGTTTCAGCATGCAAAGCTGCCTGCTTCACTTCATGACTTAAAGAAGACCATTCATAAACTTGGACTAGATTATGAGTCTATACATGCTTGTCCAAATGATTGTATGTTATTTTGGGGAGAAGATGCAGAACGACAAGTGTGCAAGATTTGTAAAATATCACGATGGAAAGGCAAAAGCACAGAAGGAGAAGGAGAAAATAAGGAAGTGTCAGGAAAGAAAAGAAAGAAGAAAAGACAAGCTGCTAAAGTTTTGCGTTACTTTCCGTTAAAGCCACGACTGCAAAGATTGTTTATGTCGTCCAAAACTGCAGAAAGTATGAAATGGCATGCTGTTGAAGAAAAGAAAGATGGAAAGCTAAGACATCCTAGAGATGGCCAAGCATGGAAAACATTTGATCAAAAATTTCATACTTTTGCATCAGATTCCAGAAATGTCCGCCTTGGATTAGCCACTGATGGATTTAACCCTTATGGTGCTATGAGTTTAAGTTATAGTATATGGCCAGTTCTTTTGTTTCCATACAACCTCCCTCCTTGGATGGCAATGAAGCAGTCTTCGATGATATTATCAATGATTATTCCAGGAAAACAAATGCCTGGGAATTGACTTTAATATTATGTTTAGCGTCACTTATGACAATTGACATTAATCTATTTTTAGCATCACTTATAAAATGATACTATGATGATAATTAGCAACATTAAGAGAAATGATACAAGAATAAACTAAATGATGCTAAAATATAATTATAACATCATTTGTAAAAGTGATGCAAAATAAATTTAGTGTCATTGAATTTGGCATCACTTTTAAGAGTGATGCTATAATTCTTGCATCATTTTTAAAATGATGCTAACTGTAAAAATAAATGATGTTAACTACCATGATTTTTGTAGTGGGAGTTGATGTCATTTCCTCCAAAAGATTTTACCCAATCCATCTTTCTTGTCCGGAAGATAGAAATACATTGAGAATTTGGGTTTGGTACCGTCATCATTACCGCGGCCTTGTCGGTATGGTAGTTTAAGGACCTTGAAACCATCGTAAGCCTCAATGTATTGGTTCTTATGACTGCTCATGAAAGGCACACGTACTGGTTTGCCAACGAGAAGGTGAAACTCTTTGTCTTTCGTCAAGGACTTGCCGAATTTGTTTTCCCAGGCTCCTTTGAAGTATAATGCGTTTCCATATACCTCATCGGTGTCACTTTTAACGGATCCAGGAGGAAGAAGGTCTTTGATGAGACCATTGGTGTGATCTGACGCCCACTGATTCAGCTCTATACGCACTTGTTCAGCCTTCAAAGTAATAAAACATGTCAGTTAACAAAAGGATCAACAATTCAACATGGATTTATAATTTTTTTTTTTTTTTGTCAAAGTAGAAGGTGTCCTTATATGGTTTTAAGGTTTCTTTAGGATTTTTGGATTTATAAACAGTTTGTATTCAAGAACGTACGTACAAACTATTTATAACAAATCCGTTAAATTATAGTATAATTTAAAAACTAAGGAATGGGGAAATATTACCTTGGATCTGAAATCAACTTGAGTGAAAGTAGCCTTGAAGACATTCTCCAAGAGATCTTTCAACAAATGATTAACCGGGAGTGATTGGTCGAAAAAAACGCCGTTAACGGCTGAGATTTTAGGGCCACCGCTCGCGCTACGGTCAGCGAAGACGACGGTAGTGATCTCGCTGTAGACGGCGTTAAGTTCGTCGGAGCCGGAGCCGGTGCAGGCAGCCATCATTGTGAGCGCGGCGTTGATTGAAGCCGGAGAGAAGACAAAGTTAGAGTTTACGGGCCGTAAGGGACAAAGCAGCGTCGTTTTGCTTCTTCATCGCTTCTCGCAACTCCTCCTTCGAGAGAGAGGGACTTGCGATTACTTGTGATTTGCTGAGTTTTTGCCTTTTCTCCTTTTTTCGCTCCATCTTTGAGATAGAGGGATCTGCTGTTTCTGAAGATTCGTTAAGCTTTTGTTTTCTCTTTTTTGGATCCATCTTTTGAAGTTTATGTTGCTTTCTTTGTGAGGACACACGATGCATACATGTTTGACGTATATATATAGAAGAGATACAAAATGCCTAGAATTAGGGTTTTGGGGCTATAGGCGTATAGTCGGTTTTAAAACAAGAAGATCATAAAATGGACTAGGAAATAAATATATTAATTATAGAATTGAAAAATCTTTTCTGTAATATCTACTTTTTAGGGTATAGTTTTCCGTTCACTTAAAGATGTATGTTCATATTTACTTTTTCATATAAATAGAAATTTAACCTTTACCTTTGAAAACTAAAATACAGAAAATTGCATTTACCCAATCATATAAATCTTACTTATTAGTTATATATTGCTTGTCGCACAGGTTTGTCTATTTCCTTGACTGCTAAGTTACTACTCCAAGGAGGCGTTAAAAAGTTTATTTGAACTACTTACAACTCTTATTTTGACGTGTTTATTTTCGTCTATTTGATAATCTATCGTTTAGTTGTTTTCGTCTAATTTGATTAATCTAATCGTTTAGTTGTTTTCGTCTACTTTGATAAATCTAATCGTTTAGGAATTGCTTCTCTAATGAAACATCGTTAAAGGTCTCAAAACATCCGATAGTATTTTATTGTTTAATTTTATCTATTCTGTTTTTATTTTATTTTATAAACATGTATGATTATAGTCTTTAGATATAATTGAAATGATTTAGCACTACTTACCGCTTGTGATCCAATATTCGTCTGTCTTAGCTGTCGTCGCATTTGGTGCATGGAGGTTTTAGAAGCTATGGCCAAAGGACCGAGCCACTAGAGAGTTGACTCGGGATAACCTCTGTTTGGTTTCATCCTTTTGCGGACAAACCCATAAGTAAATCCTTGGCATGCAAGTCAACTCAAGCACCAAGCCAGGGTACATCCATACTTTCGACAATATAAATTGATTCCAACTCTTTTTTATAATTGTTGCTTTCCTTGATCTTGATTTTCTGAAATTTTGTTTCGTCTTGCTTTTCAATGCTGTGATGTTGTATCCTGAGTTTCTGTAACGTAACTCTCGATCTATTTGGTACACACAATGAGTGGTTAGACTTCAATACTAATGATTTTTTTAAAAAAGTTTACATTGAATTGGTTAGCTTTTTCAAGTTTGTCTTCTGTTTCAAATGACATTATATTGCAGGTAGAATTTGACTTTGACAAATTGAGAGTAAACTTGCAAAAAATGTCATTTGGAGAGTTTTTTTTTTAATATTTAATTAGGTTTTCTCGATTATAGGATTCATAAATAAATTTACAAGTTATCCAACTATGAGGAACGGGGGAAAATTACCTTGAGATCTGAAATCAACTTGCGAAAGTAGCCTTGAAGACATTCTCCAAGAGATACTTCTGTTGGGGAAAACACAAAACGCAACAACGGCGCAGCGGAAAAACGTTCCCCGCACTTGTGTGAACCTGTGAGGAAGATACTTTGACGATAACAGAAAATAATCAAAACATAAAGTAAATGAGACACAAACTTATTTTACGTGGAAAACCCCCTCGATGTAAGAAATAAAAACTTTGGGACCGTCCACTCAAAAATTCACTATAAGAAATGAATATGAAAATGAATATGAGTTACAACCACGTTCTCTCTGTTTCCACAGAACAGATCCAGAGACTCAAGCTCACACAGAGCAATCTCCAATACAAGAAACTCAACAAGAAAGCAATACAAGAACAATACAGGAGCTCAGAAATAAGCAGTCACAAACGACCTTCATTTCACTAGAATTCCGGCCACCAGAGGAAGATCCCACCGTACAAATCCAAGATGAACAAGTCAACAACATCTCTGCCAAATTTCAGCTCAAACAGAGTAGAACTCCCCGTCAGATTTCCCAAACACTCAAGACTGAACCTGCTGAAGTAACAGAAGCGAACAGCCACGCTAAAACCCGGATTTACGAGAAACCAACCGTTGAAATGCAAATCGCACCGTTGAATCTCAAACCCACTGAGTCACGAAGCTTCCCCTCAAAGTTTCAGCCAGATCAGGAAACTATCAAGCCTCCAAACGTGGTCTTGATCAAACTGGACGAACTCTGTTTTTTTCCTCTTTTCTTGCCTCTCTCTTTTCTTAACTTCTTGCTTAACCACACATATTAAGTTAAGACTGCTTATATATAGTTAACACCTCATAACCCTAAGCCTAATAACAAACTCATGGGTTTATATCAAGGCCCATTATTTGGTTCTTTCTAACCAAGCCCAAATGGTTTCCCCACTAGGAGGAACACCAACAAACTCCCCCTCCGACTAGGTGGAGGAAACAGCCATACCGGCTATCTCTCGGCAAAATTCAAGCTTCCCTCTCGGCAATGACTTCGTCATCATATCAGCTCTATTATCATTCGTATGAACTTTCACAAGTTCCACTTCCTTTGAAGCAACCACATCACGTATCCAATGATACCTCTTGTCGATGTGCTTTGAACGCGAATGAAATGTAGAGTTCTTCCCGAGACAAATTGCACTTTGACTATCGCAAAGCAACACATACTTATCTTGCTTGAAACCAATCTCCTCAAGAAAATTCTTCATCCACAACAACTCTTTACAAGCTTCCGTTGCGGCTATAAACTCAGCTTCAGTGGTAGAAAGTGCAACACACTTTTGCAACCTTGATTGCCATGCCACAGCTCCACCCGCAAATGTTACCAAGTAACCCGAAGTAGACTTCCTGGAATCAACATCCCCAGCCATATCAGAATCAGTGTAACTGACAAGCAATGGCTTATCACCTCCAAAGGTAAGCTTCAAACTAGAAGTTCCTCGAAGATATCTCAAATCCACTTCACGGCATTCCAATGTTCTCTCCCAGGGTTGGAAAGAAACCGACTAACAATGCCAACCGCGTGAGCTAAATCAGGCCTTGTACAGACCATGGCATACATCAAACTACCAATTTCAGAAGCATATGGAACCCGCGCCATATCTTCCTTCTCAGAATATGTACTCGGACTTTGTTGAATGCTCAGTCTAAAGTGTGTAGTAAGAGGAGTGCCAACACCTTTAGACTTGTCCATGTGAAACCTCTGAAGTACCTTCTCAATATACTTCTCTTGAGACAAGTGAATCAACCTCGCACCTCTGTCTCTAGCAATTCTAATACCAATAATCTGTTTCGCTGGACCCAAATCTTTCATGGCAAAGGACTTGCTAAGCTGTTTCTTCAGCTCTTGAATTATGCTCAAGTTCCTGCCCACAATCAACATGTCGTCAACGTACAATAACAAGATGATAAAATCATCATCACCAAACACATGCACAAACACACAATGATCAGAAGTAGTCTCCTTATAACCATGCTCCCCCCATAACAGACTTGAACTTCATGTACCACTGTCTCGGTGCTTGTTTCAATCCATAAAGGCTTTTCTTCAAGCGGAAAACTAAATCCTCTTTGCCCTTCTTCACGAAGCCTTCCGGTTGTACCATGTAAATCTCCTCCTCCAAATCACCATGAAGGAAAGCCGTCTTTAAATCCATTTGCTCAACCTCTAGATCAAGACTCGATGCCAATCCAAGTACAACCCGAATGGATGACATCTTCACAACAGGAGAAAAGATTTCATCATAATCAATCCCCTTCTTTTGGCTGAATCCTTTCACAGCCAATCTAACCTTGTATCGAGGTAGCAAACTGGTATCTTCATGCTTAATCCTGTACACCCACTTATTAAGCAATGCCTTCTTGCCCTTTGGCAATTTCACCAGCTCAAATGTACGATTCTCATCAAAAGAATCCATCTCTTCTCCCATGGCACCAAGCCATTTATCATTGTGTTCATCCTCCAAAGCTTCAACAAAGCTTTCACGTTCTCCCCCATCAGTAAGTAACACATACTCACTAGGATCATACCTTGTCGACGATTTTAGACCTCTCTCAGATCTTCTAACAGCAGGTAGGCTCTCGGTAGTTGGTGTTTCATCATGATCGTCACCATGACCACCAATACCATCATCATCATCATGTGCAGGAGCATCTGCACTGGGTGTATCAACTTGAACCTCACCTTCAACCTGATTGTGGACCGATGTAGAAGGAGCAACCTCTGAATCAATCAAACCCTCAAAACTCTGAGCTGGTTTTTCGGACTTGTCAATGTCCTTAATCGTTTGATCTTCCATGAACACAACATCTCTGCTCCTAATGAGCTTCTTCTCAATGGGATCATAAAATCTGTATCCAAACTCATCTTGACCATAACCAATGAACACACATTGTCGCGACTTCGACTCAAGCTTAGACCTTCTCATCTTTGGGAATATGCACAAATGCCTTGCACCCAAAGACCCTCAAATGACCATAAGAAACATCCTTACCGGTCCAAACTCTCTCTGGAATATCACCCTCCAAAGGAGCACTTGGTGACAAATTTAGCACATGAACAACCGTGCTCAAAGCTTCAGCCCAGAAAGTCATCGCCAAGCCTGACTGTGAAATCAAACATCTCACTCTCTCGACAATCGTTCTGTTCATCCTCTCAGCCAACCCATTCAACTGTGGAGTTTTAGGCGGCGTGAACTGATGCCTAATACCATGTTCCTTGCAATAAGCATCAAATGGTCCAGAATACTCTCCACCATTATCACTGCGGATACACTTCAACTTCTTTCCCATTTGTCTCTCAACCAATGCCACAAAATGCTTGAAATATCCCATAACCTGATCTTTCGTCTTCATAGTGTAAACCCACAACTTCCTAGAATGATCATCAATGAAAGTGACAAAATATAATGCACCACTAAGAGATTTTGTCTTCATTGGACCACAAACATATGAATGCACCAGATCAAGTATCTCGGATTTCCTAGAAGGCGCAGAAGACTTGAAAGAGACTCTGTGTTGTTTCCCCGCAATACAATGCACACACTTCTGCAAGTGGAAATCGGAGATTCCTTGAATAGACTCCTTCTTAGACAACAAAAACAATCCTTTCTCACTCATGTGACCGAGACTCTTATGCCACAACTCCATGGCATCATCATTCTCCAAAGCATTAACAATGTCTTTAGAGACCTTAGCTTGCATCCAATAGAAAGATGAAAGCTTATCACCTCGAGCCACAATTATAGAACCTCTTGAAAGTTTCCATTTACCACCACCAAATAAACTATAGAAACCTTCGTCATCAAGTCTTCCCGTGGATATCAAGTTCAACCGAACATCTGGGACATGCTTAACTTCCTTAAGCACAAGTGTAGAACCAAGACTAGTCTCCAAGCAAATATCACCAATGCCAACAACCTGAGCCAAACCATCATTACCCATCTTCACAGAACCATAATTACCGTTGTGATGTAGAAAATAAATCCCGCTGTGATGTAGCATGAGTAGTAGCTCCACTATCAAGCCCCCAACTGGTGTCTTGGCATGCGACATTAATGGCATCACAATCATGGAGAATCAGAAACTGATTGTCGGTGATCGTCACCTGATTTTCACCATCTCCTTGCTGCTTGTTGTCCCTTTTTAACTTCCAGCAATGTTTCTTCGTGTGCCCTTTCTTATGACAGTAGTGACACTCTACATTCGCAAATCTACTAGACTTGCTTCTGCTCCTGCTCTTCTCCTTCTTGGGCTCTCGATGTGTACTCCTCTCCCTTGACTCAGTAACCAAAACGTCTGAACGCGAGGAACTAGCATTTGACTGCCTTCTTGTTTCCTCATTCAAAAGACTGTTCTTCACTAAGTCCATCGGGATAGCACCATCCGATGTGGAGTTACAAATAGACATCCTGAACACCTTCCAAGAATCTGGTAATGTACCAAGAAGCCACAAACCGTGAATCTCATCATCAAACTTGATGCCCATAACAGACAGCTTGTTGAGCAATCCCTGAAACTCATTCAAGTGATCCGTCATCGGAGTTCCCTCCAGATACCTCAACTCAATCAACTTCTTAATCATGTACATCTTGTTATTCCCGGTCTTCCGAGCATACAACTGCTCCAGCTTCAACCACATCAGACGAGCATCAATCTCATTCTCAATATGATGCAACACGTTATCATCTACCCACTGTCTTATCGAACCACACACTTTGCGATGCAGCATCTTCCAATCATCATCGGTTATATTATCAGGTTTGCTCTCTTGAAACACCGTATGAAACTCCTTCACGAAAAGCAAATATTCCATCTTGCCTTTCCATAGATGATAGTTAGCACCATTCAAGCTTATCATTCTGCCCATATTTCCCATCGTTCACACAAGAAAACCAAGAACCCAAAGCTCTCAAAACCAGAATCTCTGATACCACTCTGTTGGGGAAAACACAAAACGCAACAATGGCGCAGTAGAATAAAGTTCCCCGCACTTGTGTGAACCTGTGAGGAAGATACTTCGACGATGGCAGAAAATAATCAAAGCATAAAGTAAATGAGACACAAACTTATTTTACGTGGAAAACCCCCTCGATGTATGGAGTAAAAACCACGACACTATAGTCCACTCAAAAATTCACTATAAGAAATGAATATGAAAATGAATATGAGTTACAACCACGTCCTCCCTGTTCCCACAGAACAAATCCAGAGACTCAAGCTCACACAGAGCAATCTCCAATACAAGAAACTCAACAAGAGAGCAATACAAGAGCAATACAGGAGCTCAGAAATAAGCAGTCAAAAACGACCTTCAGTTCACTAGAATTTCGGCCACTAGAGGAAGATCCAACCGTACAAATCCAAGATGAACAAGTCAACAACACCTCTACCAAATTTCAGCTCAAACAGAGAAGAACTCACCGTCAGATTTCCCAAACACTCAAGACTGAACCTGCTGAAACAACTGAAGCGAACAGCCATACTAAAACCCGGATTCACGAGAAACCAACTGTTGAAATGCAAATCGCACCGTTGAATCTCAAACACACTGAGTCACGAAGCTTCCCTCAAAGTTTCAGCCAGATCAGAAAACTATTAAACCTTCAAACATAGTCTTGATCAAACTGGACGAACTCTGTTTTTCTCCTCTTTTCTTGCCTCTCTCTTTTTTCTTAACTTCTTGCTTAACCACACATATTAGGTTAAGTGTGCTTATATATAGTTAACACCTCATAACCCTAAGACTAATAACAACCTCATGGGTTTATATCAAGGCCCATTATTTGGTTCTTCCTAACCAAGCCCAAATGGTTTCCTCACTAGGAGGAACACCAACAACTTCAACCAATGATTAACCGGGAGTGATTGGTCGACCCAAACGCCGTTAACCCCGTGATTTTGGGGCCACCAATCTAGCTACCGTCAGAAAAAACGGTGTTACCGTGTTAGCGATCTCGTTGTTGACGGCGTTAAGCTCATCGGAACCGGAGCCGGTAGCCTTCATTGTGAGTGCGGCGTTAATTGATGCCGGAGAGAAGATGAAGTTAGAGTTTCTTGCTTTGGAAGCGATTACTTCACGCATAAGGACCAAATCGGCGTCGTTTTTATCCTCCATTGCTTCTCGCAAATCCATCTTTGGTAGAGAGGGGCTTGTGATTTGCTGATTTTTTTTCCCGTTTTATTCTGTTTTCGGTGCACTCCCGGGAGAGAGGGGTCTGGTGTTTCTGAGGATGTGCAAAATGTTTGTTTCTTCAGTTTTGGATTCATCATCATTAACTTTGGTTGAGTTCAGTTAGAGTTTTAGTAGACCCAAATTAACCGAACCAAACCAAATTCAAACCGAACCTGATATTAAACTAAAATGCCCACCCCTATTTGAATGAAAGAAAGGAACTAGCGATTGTGAATCGTCGACCTATTATCTTTGTTAAGTTTTCTTTTCTGTTAGCATGTACTCACATATACATGTGTGTGTATAAATCAATATATAGAGAAGATACAGTAGATACCTTGGTTTCTAAATTATTCATATACGGTTGCGTTATAGCAATGTGCATCAAATTTAGGAGAAGAAAATGAATTATGGAAAAAAAAGGTTAAGTTAAAACCGGGTCAAAATATTATATGTAATTTAATATGTTTTGTTTATGAGAGTAAGAGAAAGAAAGAGAGAGAGATTATGAATATATCTTATATATACATCAAATATTTATGAAAAGATATCAATATTAATGTATGTAATGTAGTTCAAAAATCTTTATACGTTTATAAAAGAAAATTAATGTCGTATCAATGAACATCGACTCAAACTTTTTTAAAAAAGAGAAATATAAGTAATATTTAATACAATACAATATTTTTTTAAAATCCAAAATTAACAAGTGGGACCAAGATTAGTTATGTAACTATCTAAATTTTATTTGTGAATATAAATATTAAAAACTCGGATCTGTTAATGATTAAGTAAATTGATATTTATATTGGTGAAGTTTTTTCTAACTAAATTATAAAACGATATGTAAAATTCTACGCGAAGCGCGGATTATCCACTAGTTTATGAAAAAATAATTTATTCTAATATAGTAACGATTTTTTTTAGATTGAGCTTTGTATGTTGCCATGCACTCCAGAAGTTTGCCATGTGTCATCTTAAAATCTTTTTACTATTTATTGATAAATAGTTTTAGTTTTTTTGTTCCAAAAAGTAGTTTCAGTTAAAAAGTAAGTTTCATTTAAAAAACAAAAAAATTGACATGGTTTCAAAAATATAATATAAACAATTTACGATTAAAAATTGTATCAATTTTTATCATATTTTCTCTTTCATTATCTGATTCTCTTTCATCGAGTAAACCATGTCATATTTTTTTGCTATTCATTGATAAATAGTTTAAGTTATTCTAATATAGTAAGGTTTTTTAACTGCGCAGCTTCAAAATGATGATATGTGGCATGCTATAAGCTGACACGTGTTATTCCTATTTATTTCTATTCTTTATTTTACAAAATTATTCTAATATAGTAAAGTTTTTTTACATAGGTAAACTTCAAAACGGTGACATATGGCATGCCACAACCAGACAACTTTAATTTATGTTGTAAAATTAAAATGCAATATTTCTCCCCTTATTTTTGAATTAAAATTTTTTTTATAAATGGTGACTTATCTTTTTTTTTCCTTACACTCTTATTCCGTGTATAGTAACACGATTAAAACAAAAATTAGAAATTTAAATATTAATCTATACACAAAATAATAGAAACGACATGTATTATGAAGAAATTTTTTACTACATCAATGTAATCATAAGAAAAAAAATAACCAACAACCAAACAAAATAGTTTAATTTTTGGTCTACTCACAATCAAAATACTTCATTCATATTTAAATTTCATAGCAATCATATATAATACTACTCATTAAAAAACTAAAATCATAATACAATACTTACTGAATATTCAATTCATGGTCAATTATAACTAATTCAAACAATCTACAACAATCAGTTAAGAGTCAATAATAATGACTTTAAAAACAAATGAAAAAACTAAAAATTAAAAACACATAGTAACAAACAACAAATATAAAATCTTTATATATAAAGTAGAATGTTCTCTCTTCTCATGCTGCCACCTCATCTTAGAGAGTATAAAATTTTGAAACCTCAGCAAATCCACATTTCCCTACACCAGATCACCATCCTAAAACCCCCCAAAACCGCCCAAATCCTTAACTACATCTAACGACAGCCCAACATATAACTCTTTATTACTGGCCCATATTCACAACCCAACCTTTACCTACTAACCTACTAAGTCAAGATCCATCCTTATAATATATTTCTTAATTTTATATTTTTTAATTGTAAACATTATAAATTACAACTTTTTTTTTAACTATAAGTGTGTTATAGATTTATAAGGGGGACAAAAACATACATTTCACATTTTTAAATGGTTAGAAATTGGTGTTCAAAATTTCTTCAGCAATACAATACTCACGGGCAGGGGCGGATCTAGGAGTCAATTTAGTTGGGGGCACATACATAAAACTAATTTTTGGATTAGAGACATTTAAATGATTTTTTCACTAATTAGTAAAGAAAAATGAAGAACTAGACGAGGGCACGTGCCACCGTACATCCTCACCTAGCTCCGCCCCTGCTCACGAGAGCTTTTAAAAACTCGAATAACAAGAATAAATGTTATAAGAGACAAAATCTGTTATCTCAAAAATTTAAAAAGTACAACATAATCTTCTATATTATCAGTATTAAGTTATGAGAAAGAGGAAGAGGAATTATGAGAAAGATAGTGAAAGTTATGTTAAACCTGAGCCAAAATATTATCCGTATTTCAATATGTTGCGTTTGTGAGAAATATATATATATATATATAGAGAGAGAGAGAGAGAGAGAGATTATGATATCAAATGTTTATGAAAATATATCAATATTGTTTGTAATGTATTTCGAAAACTTTTATACGTTTATGGAAGAATATTAATATCGTATGAATGAACAGCGACTCAAATTTAAAAAGAAAAAAAATATAAGTATAATATTTAATATATTTTTTTAAGATCCAAAGTTAACAAGCGTGGTCAATATTAGATATACGACTATTTAAATTTTATTTCTGAATATAAATATTAAATACTCGAATCTGTTAATAATTAAATAAATTAATATTTTATATTGCTAAAGTTTATTTCAACTACATTATAAAACGATATATAAAATTCTGTGCGAAGCGCGGATGACACATCATCACCTCATAAGTATTATGTTTCTTCTCTAACATACATCTTCAATCTTTTTAAGAGTTATAGTATTTTATATTATGTAAAATTCAAGAGTTTTTTAGGAATAAAAATTTGGACATTATATTATATGTTTTCGATAAAATATAAAAACGTTGAAAGTTAGATATATCGATATTTTTTATTAACAAATTTATTTTTAATTCTATCATTAAACAATAATATAAAATTTCGCGCGAAGCGCGAATCACCGACTAGTAGAACATAAACAAAAACAACTAATACTCACAATAACACTTAACAAAAAATAGTCAACAAAAAAAGTTAAATATTAAACTACACTAAACCAAAGTAATAATGATAATTAAATTGGAAAGTTACTTAGATATCATACAAATTAGGTGATATGATCAATTACATACACAACTTTTTTTTATTACTATCATATTTCGCCTATATTTTCCATACCCAGCGTGTCCTTATTACATGTTATAGGAAAAAATGTAATTATAAGGAATGCCATTATTTTTTAATTCCACATCAGAAAAAACTCGCCGCCACGTCAGAAATCGCTGACGTATATTAATGAACTCAGCCGTAAAGCGCTACAGCGGCAATGACGGCTGAGTTACGGTATGTTGCGGCTGATTTAAGGAAAATTGCTGAGTTATAAGCTAACGACTGACTTACGTGTATAACCCAGCCTGGTGTTTCGGTTGACTTAATGAAATATGTCTGAGTTATGAGAAAACGGCTGACTTACGAGCATAACCCAGCCGTAAGTTACGGCTGAGTTATAGCCCGATGGTTGATTTGTCAAAATTTGGCTTAGTTATTGTTTCGACACGGCTGAATTAACTTTCTCCGACTGGCTGAGTTATTGCTTCGTTACGGCTGATTTTCGTGTAAGTGTCATAAATCACCCGTAATGAGCTGGGTTAACGAAAAACTCGACCTAATTACGGCTGATTTAGTAGCGAAAGATTAATTACCACAATAGCATGCTTTGACGGCTGACTTATTAAACGATACGGCTGAGCTAAAGATTTTCAGTTGAGTTACGACATTAAACGGCTGAATTTGGCAGCCGTTTTTTCATTTTTTAATTACTGTAATAATATTCATGTTACGACTGACTTAAAGTTTTGTTTGATGGCTGGTTTAAGACAGTTGATTTACGTGTTCGTTTAGTGGCTTACTTGCCACTTCATCAATTAAAAAATGACGTCGGATGCATATTTCCATGTCATCATCAACAGAGAAATACGAAATGTCGTCTTCGTCTTCCTCGTCGTCGTCATCGTCTTTCTCGTCGTCGTTGTTCTTCATCTTATTCTTCACATCAACAGAGATATCAAGAACTTAAATTTTGATCATCCAATTCGTCATCGTCTTCCTCGTTCTTCTTCATTTTCGTTCATCCTTCATTTTCGTTCATCATTCTCGAAGCAACACGCATGTTCTCGATGTAAACAAGTTGGGCATAATGCGAAAACTTGTTCGACGTAGTATTGTTGGCATGTATTTTTTTTTTCCCTATTTGGTAATGGCGAACATGACTGTTGGTTTATGTGTTTTATGTTTATGTGAAGCATTATAACTCAGCCGCGAAACCCTAATTTGTTAATCTACACAACCTTTCGTCTTCCGTGAAGTATTATAACTCAGCTCTGAAATGTAAATTTGCCGCGAAACCATAAGTTAACCTACATAACCTTTCGTCTTCCATGAAGTATTATAACTCAGCCGTGAAGTATAATAACTCAGCCGTGAAGTATAATAACTCAGCCGTGAAATATAATAACTCAGCCGTGAAGTATAATAACTCAGCCGTGAAGTATAATAACTCAGCCGTGAAGTATAATAACTCAGTCGTGAAGTATAATAATTCAGCCGCAAACTTATGATGGGGTCTAAATAGTCGTCCAAGATTGGAGGATTTCTTTGGGGACTCGTCTAGTTTTGAATTTGTAGGACCCTAAGCTGCAAGTGCACAACATGCGTTGTAATACTTAGGGTATCGATCCACAGGGAGGAGGTCAACTGCAAAACAGAAGAATCAGGGCAACCAAAGACGCAGGGAACTGAGGTTTTGGGGTAAGTGTCACGGTTTTTGCAAGAAAAAAAGAAAGCAGTATCACGCCTTATATAGAGAAGGTTGTCAATCTCTTCTATAACCGACGAGAAAAGGAAAATAAACTTAAAGACTTGTAAAAAGAAAATCAGGTAAGCAGTGCAGAAAAAGTAAATATTGAAGTGCGTAAATCTCGATGTAAAAGCAGATGGGGCGAACACGTTGAGGATCTTCTCGAGAAATCTATGGGGTTCTAACTAGAAATCAAACACACAAAAGTTAAGCAAACGAGACTAGGCGATTTTCCCTAAACTGATTCACTGGTTTTAACAACCTAACTCTATCAAGCAAGGTCGATCTGTGAACATCTATTTCGCAGGGATACTGTCGTATCCTGCATCCTAGACGAACACGCAGTAAGATCGGGACGATAAACATTCAGACATCTTTTAAAGGATGCTCTCTACCTTATTTTGGTCTAGATCTGAGATTCAAGACATTCGTCGCTCTCAAGACCATGCGATCAGAATATAGTTCATGACGCTAGACTCATGCAATAAGAACGAATATGGTGAGACAGAAAACCCTAATCTTCGGCCTAAACAATCGATTTAACAACAGTTAATGAAATACACCATAGATCACCTTAAAGAACACCCAACAAAAATAAACTACTCAGACATGAAAGAGGAAGTAGAAAACGTGATTGATGAATGCATAACTTGTATAAATCGATTAAGAAAGAAAGAGGGTTCAAGAACAAATCAATCTCCCTCAAAGAACAAAGTAAAGACCACAAATCAGAGATTCGCGGCCACCAAAGGAATTCTGTAACTTAGAGTATTACGTGGTGCAAAGTGACGATGCCCTAAAAAAAACCCTAAACATCGAGTATATATAGGTCTTCAAGTGCCCTAAGTCGTGGATTAGGTCTTGGCTTGCATAAGACGGCTGCGGGTTTAAGTTGGGCTTCAAATGGGCTCGGGAATCCGTGAGTGGCCTGGCCGCGCGAGCGACTGGCCGTGGCGCGGCCACTGGTCGTCTGGTTTGGCCGTGGCGCGGCCAGCTCGTCCTTCCGGGTGCTTGACGGACCTTCTTGCTTCCTTCATAACTTGAGATCCAACCGTGGGATTGCTCTCAAACCACTTCGAGGTGAAAGACAGCTGATAAGGCTACCTTGTCTCCAAATATGAGCTTGATCTCGTGGTGGGAAGGCCTTCATTTGGTGTTGAACTTCTGTCCTCGGGCACTGTTTCCGGAATTGTCCATTTTGCTCCAAAATATGCGTCTTTTGCTAAGATTACCTGAAAAGAGTCTTGAACAACCAAATACTCGAAATCTAATGTTTATGCATTAAAACTTTAGTGAACTGCTTATTAAATCACTCACTTATGATAGTAAAAATGGGTAAAATATGCATGTTATCAACTTACCGGAGCAAGTTTGTTCGTGAAAAAAGGAGAGATTTTTAGCAATGGAAACGAAGAGTCCACTCTCGAAAACGAAGAGTCCCCACTCGAGTTCGTGAAAGAGGAGACGAAATGCGACGGAGATTAGAGAAGAGGCCAGAAGAGACGATACGACGGCGGAATTAGGGTTCGACTTCAAAATCGCCGAGAGAGAGAGATAGGTTTTTTTACATAAAATAAAATAATAAAAAAAAAGAATTAATTTATTTTTATCTTAATGAGGTGGATTAAACTAATTTTTGGTTAATCATTTTTAATTAAAAAATCTCAAATTAATCAAGGGTGTTAATTGTAATTACACAAGGGCACAAAATATCTGAATAATTTTTAGAAAATGTATAATATGCTAGTAATATTCTAACTTTTCTGTAATATCTGAGTAATTCTTTCTAATTAAATACTATCCATTAAAAAAATAAAAATAAAAAACAATAAAAATCAAAAACAATATATAAATAAGAAGAACAATACACTAATATACTAACAAAACTAATTTTTGTTTCTACCAAAATTCCAATAGAGAAAATACTATATGCATACTATTGGAGAATTCCAATCACCCCAATAAACTTTATTTCTAAATCACATGCCCACTTCGTCAAAAATATAACATCAACTACACAATCTTTTTTACCACCAGCCAAATATTACAAACAACTAACTTTACTTTCAAAACTGCCACTGCAAAATACAAATATTTACTAACAAGTAGTATGAATCAAATTATAAAATTAAAAAAAAAAAAATCATCACAAACCTTCTCCTAGTAATAACAATAAAGATATGTAGATTATGGTTGTGTACCCTTAAATAATTTAGGTAAATAATTGGATGTGCAAAGATGTTTTGGCCTAATGAGATGTAAATATAACCAAATTAAAAGATTCTTTAAATTTAAACTTTGGTTTTTTGGAAACTCTTTTAAGTTTAAACTTATTAGCCAAATTATGTAGATTGAGAGAGTGAAAGATAAATACTGTATATCTTTAGATTAATTGGCCATAAATTTTTGAAATGGGTCAATGAAAATTAATACAAGTCAGATTTAGAGTCAAAAAATATATTAAAAAAAAACACAATAATAACACAAGTATCCCTAAATTGTCAATAAAAGTATTTGATATATGCAAGTTAAAGGAAACTAATACAAATCAAATTTTTTGGTAAGCTAAAATCAGATTTTGTTTGACTTTAAAAATCTATAAAAAGAACTCATAAGAGCAGATATACAAGCACAAGTTATATATCGACAATACAGTAAAAATGAATTGCAAGATTGGATTCATGAGTTTCGTAATGATTTCCTCGATAATCATCCTATTATTCACGGTTCCAGGTTATACATATATCTCAATACGTTTTTTTATGATATATCTCAGTACGTTTGCTTAATATTTATTTTGGTTTTTGGATGAAATGTAGGAAAAGCTGAAGCGCCAAACTGCATTGGACCGTGCTATTTGCTTAGTAACTGTCAGGACGCTTGCGGCACGTCGGGATACCCAAAGGGCGGCCATTGCGTTCCTGACAAAGAATTCCCAGAGGGTGGTCCTATATGTTGTTGTACTATCCATTAAATATTTCATATCGAAAAAATATACTCTATATTGAAAATAATTAATAACAATTAATAAATATCTACAAGGATGTGAGTTGTTGACAATTTTGATCTGTTTTTTCCTTCTTCTTTAAAATAGCAAGGTAAATTTTTTCATAAGCTATTATGTCATTGATTTTCTCTTCAAAAGCTTTGAATAATTCTTAATTTATTAAAACATTTAAATAGACAGAATGTATATCTTCTGTTAAATAAACATAATTTTCCTGTATATAATTTTTTTTTCCTAACCAACATGATTTTTGTATTATTTTTGAAGTAGAAATAATGAAAAAGCTAATTTGTCACCTACACATTTAAAGTTATTGTATTATAAAGATAACATGGAAATGTGACATGTCAATTTTCCTAAAGAAAAGAAAAGAGAAATGTTTTGATTGGTTGGATTCAACATATATAATTTTTTGTTCAATCATAATACTAAGATTAAAAGTACTAAGATTAAAATTAAAAACAAGAGAAGCTCAAAAATACATTGATTTTGTAAATTTTAAATTTTTGGAGAAAAATTTACGGATCAAATTTTTGGCGAGAAATTTGTAATATGCGATTTTTGATGAAAAGTTTTTAAAATCACATTATTGAAATATTTTTTTGGCAGAAAATTTATGAATTCACAGTGTTGACAGAAAATTTAAGAAATTAGATTTTGAAAAGTTTTTGAAATCGGAATTTTAAAAAAAATTTGAAATCACTTTTTCGACGTATTTTTTAGCGAGAAATTTACTGATTCACTTATTTGGCGGAAAATTCACATAATCAAAATTTCGACGAAAAGATTTAAAATCACATTTTTAATGTAAAGTTTTTGACAGAAATATTTATTAATCATATTTTTTATGTAAATTTTTTGGTATTAATTCAAGTTTTTAGCAGGAAAGTTTTTAGAATCATATTTTTTACGTAAACTTTTTTTATGCAAATTTACGAATTAAAATTTTTGCGAGGAAATTATTAGAATCATATTTTTGACGTAATCATATTATTGAACTATTATATTTAATTTACTTCATTAGATAGTTTAAGTAGTTTTGTTTTGATTTCTTTTTTAATTCAATGAGTTAATGGTTAACTCATTCGGACTCATCAAGCCATTATAATTCAACTTATTTCAAACCAATCCATTTGACTTATTAACCAATTAATCCATTAGAACTAATAATTTCAGTCCATTTCATTGAGTTGTCCCATTAGTATTTACCAATTGTGTCACTCCTAATAATATTGCTAAGTATATAACTTGTCTCAAATTGTATTTTCAGAAATTATGTTACCATTATATCTTGTCACATTTTCTAAAAAGAACAAAAGTTTATATGTGAATGTTTTCTCATTGTACAGCGAGAATTTAGGACCAAAAATGGGACGAAAAAGACGTGATAGACTGGAATTTTTAGAACTTCTGCTACCATCACATCTTGTCCTATTTCAAAAAAAAAAGTTATATCATATGTAAATGCATTTCCATTATAAAGCGAGAATTTATGACCATAATGGGACAAAAAAATGATGGGATGAAAAAAAAAACCATAATAAGATGAAAAAAAATATGAATAAAAAATAGAAGACAAAGAATACGAAGAAGACAAAGAAGAAAGAAAAATTATTTTGTTTGGTTTTATGCTTTATCTTTGAAATATTTGAGTTATGTGTCTATTTTATTTCTCGTAATACTTAATTTCTAACACAAGGTGCTTTCGTGGCTGGAAGACTAATCTCTGATAACATCCTGCTAGCACGTGAGATGATACATGGCCTGGAAAAAAACCCAAACTTCATAGCAATCAAAACAGACATGTCAAAGGCGTACGACAGGGTAGAATGGAATTTTCTAGATGAACTCTACAAACGAATGGGCTTCACAGACAAATGGAGGAGCTGGATTATGAAATATGTCAAATCAGTAACGTATTCAGTTATGTTAAATGGGCAAAGTCATGGTCACATAATACCTGAGAGAGGGATTAGGCAGGGTGACCCTCTTTCACCTTTCCTTTTCATCATGTGTGCTGAAGCACTTGTTCACGTTATGAACAAAGCTGAGAAGGATGGAAAGATCTCGGGTATGCGTCTGACTAGGAAATGTCCATCCATACAACATCTTCTTTTCGCCGACGACAGTCTGTTCCTTTGCCGTGCAATACTAAGAGAATGATCTGAATTCCGAAGATGCTTCAAGTTGTATGGGGATGCATCTAGTCAAGAAATCAACTTTCAAAAATCGGCGGTTACTTTTGGTGATTCTATAGACCCGATCTCAAGACGATTGATAGCATCATTACTGCAGATTGAGAATGAAGGTGGTACATGTTCATACCTTGGCCTCCCGGAATGCTTCAGTGGATCAAAAAAACAGCTCCTTGCTTTCATTGGTGAAAAGTTGAACAAACGTTTAAAAGGATGGTATGCCAAAACTCTCTCTCTCTTGGAGGGAAGGAGATATTACTGAAGTCGGTTGCAATGGCCCTTCCGGTGTACGCAATGTCCTGTTTTAAAACTGTCAAAATACGATTGTCAGAAAATCACAAGTGCAATGATGAATTACTGGTGGAATGCGTGTGATAAGAAAAGGAAAATTCATTGGGTATCATGGAAAGAGATATTAAAAACCAAGACGCAAGGAGGGCTAGGGTTTCGAGATATAGGAGAATTTAACCAAGCTTTATTGGCTAAACAAGCATGGAAACTGCTTAATGATCATGAATCCCTACTTGCAAGAGTTTACAAAGGCCGATACTACGCTAAGACAGATTTTTTGGAGTGTGGAAAGGGTTACAGACCATCGTACGCTTGGCAGAGCATACTTAACGGTAGAGAGCTACTGTCTCATGGCATCATGAAATCCACAGGAAATGGTCTTAAACCCAAAGTCTGGCTGGAGAAATGAGTGTTAGACGAACACCCTCGGAGACCCTGCAATCGACAGAGAAATATTGACTTGAATCTCTTTATAGGATCTCTCATCTCCTCCCATGGGCAGTGGCAAGAAAACAGAGTCAGGGAACTCTTTCCGACTACAGATGCAGAACAAATCCTCCGAATGCCCCTGGGGAATGTTGCAGACAAACAGATTTGGGCCTACACAAATCATGGGGCTTATACAGTAAAGAGTGGTTATTGGTTGATCTCAAACCACCCACAACCGCCAGAGGCACCTCGTACTCCAATAGAACAAGGCATGGTGGATTTGAAGAATAGAATCTGGAAAATCAAAACTTTACCAAAGATTCGAGTTTTTTTGTGGAGAACAGTTTCAGGCGCTTTAGCAGTAACAGATCGTCTGAGAACGAGGGGTATTGGTGTGGATGTGACGTGCAAGTTATGCCAGAATAGTCCTGAAACAATAAATCATGTTTTGTTTCAATGTTCGGTAGCAACACAGCTACTGTCTTTAGCTTCCATCCCTGCCCCAGTACACGGTTTCACCAATGTCTTGGAAGAGAACTTGGCATACGTTTTTGACCTTATGGATAATACTACCATTCTTGAGAAGATTCGGAACTCCATTCTTTGGACACTCTGGAGCGCTTGGAAAAACATGAATGCAATCCTCCTTGCAAGGAAACAGGAGGCCTTGGAATCGATTGTCAAACGTGCATCATAGGAAGCAGACCATTGGAAGAAGCTTAATACCTCTGAATCTAACCTGGAGAGAACTAGAGAGAACAATCATCTCACAGTTCATCGTTGGCAGCCCCCTATAGCAGGCATGATCAAATGCAATATTAATGCGAATTGGAGAAACTCTAACCTGCACAGTGGAAGGGCTTGGATTGCCCGTGACCACACTGGCTCGGTCCTGTTCCACGCCAGGGAAGCTTTCACCAGCTCACCAAATAGATTGGTAGCTTAACTTCGTTGCTGCATATGGGCCCTCCAGAGCATCAGAGATCTACGGTTGACGGAAGTGGTAATAGTGTCTGATTTTCAAGATGCCATAGAGGCACTTTCCAAGCCCCTCGATTGGCCTAGATACATAGCTCTAACATCGCAGATCCATCACCTTCAAAGGAGCTTCCCGAGGTGTTGTTTGAAATCGAGACTCCGAAAGCCAACAGTTTAGCTCGCGAGATCTCCAAAAGCGTGAATCGGGATGGCCGATTTCAATCTTATCTAGCTCGAGGCGGATCCTCATGGCTGCAAGATCGCATCAGACAAGAAGCCCATAGGAATTTGTAATTATCCTTCCCAAAGGATAGAAAATTTATGTGGCTATCGGATTTTGTTTCTCTTTTTGTTTTGAATTGTTGTACGTGAACCTCTTGGTTCCCTTCTCGTTTTAATAAAAGACACAGACGATTAACAAAAAAAACATATTAAAACATTTTTTCAAAAATTAAGAAATTTTACAAATATATTATTTGACTGTACAAATCAATCACCCATTTATTATAAATAATAAATTTTATTATTAAATATTATAAATAGCTAATTGTTTAATAAAATTTTCATTCCGCGGACCAACCACCTGGTAGATATATTAAAGTGTATGATTCGTTTGCCCATTGCTTGTCTATACTCTCAGATACTTAAGGTTTTGGTATAATGCATTTCTACATGAGCCAATCATGTGTTAATTCTCATATCGAAGTAGGATTTGGTGTCATAGATACTTAAACATTACATTTTTATGATGTATAAAATTATCTTATCTAAGAGTTGTAAATGCTGTAAAAAGAATCTGATAATTGAAAATTTGTAGTTATTAGTCGAACTAATTTATGGGGAAAATATGATTTACATTACAAAATTCAAAAGTCCTACACGGTAAATTTTGAATAAACTTCAAATTCAATAGTAAGATCATTAAGCAAAATATAACCTTTACGAAGCTACTAAAATTCCAAACTTTATTGATCATAAATTCATAATAGAAAAACATCAAAACCAACCGAACGAATAAAACGATCCGACCTGAACCAAATCTTCTTAGACATCAATTCAATGAAGGTCACCTAAATTGAATTAAACTAGTAACCCCAAATCTCCTAGACAAACCAACTTTCGGTTTCTAAATATAGTTTCTCAAATTAGAACACGAACTAAAATCGAACGAACGTCGACATACATATATCGTTTTCTTTTACCACATTAACCAGACAAAACTCGGTTTAAACCTGAGCTGAGTCCGGTTAAGAAGATTTAGAAGGATCAAATATTTGACCAGCGAACAAGACGGTTCCGGTTATGTCTTCTCTAATCAAGAAAAGAAATGGATGATCAGCCACGAATTCTATCTTCCTTTTAAGGCTGCTCCACCGCACAACACAACTGCTAGCCACTGCTTTGGTGCCTTCTTCGTCGATCTCGACACAAGCTTTATGGTACAAAGCATCCGCTTCATCCAATTCTAAACTACTGAAATCCCTTGAAACCGAGAATCCGAAAGAGATCTTAAACTTTGGGATTCTGAAGTTACCAAGCTCAACATCTTTTCTCGGAATGTACTTATCCACAAATCCAGGAGTAGATGCCATTTTCTGCATAAGATCATGCAATCCATCTTTCTTGTCAGGCAGATAGAGATACATTGAGAATTCGCGATTTGTATCGCCATCGCCTTGTTGGTATGGTAGTCTAAGGACCTTGAAACCATCATAAGCAGCTACGTATTGTTTCTTTCTGGTTCTCATAAATGGCACATGCACTGACGAGCCATCGAGAAGGTGAAACGCTTCGACTATTGTATACGACTTGTTGAATTTGTTTTTCCATGCTCCTTTGAAGTATAATGCGTTTCCATAAACCTGAATCGTTTTCCTTGTAACGGATCCATGAGGAAGAAGGTCTTCGATGAGACCACTTGTGTTATCTGAAGCCCATTTATTCAGCTCTTTACGCAATTGTTCAGCCTTCAAAACAATAAAAAAATGTCACTAAATTTTAATATTGGGTTTAGGGTATTATTATATTTTTTATTTAAAGGTTGATTTCTATAAAGAAAAATAAGATTTCCAGTGGCAGAGATGGAGTTTTCTTTTCTCAAAAGATCACCATGGATTTAAAGAGTTTTTTTTTTGTCAAAGTGGAAGACGATCGATCTGGTTTTAAGGTCTCCTAGAGCATTATTAGTATGAGTTTCCAACTTCGGTTTCTTAAAATCAATTTAAGTGTGAACGCAAATTATATTAATATTTGATTGAAATACCTTTTCACTACAAGAAAACATCCGATTTGCGACGGACAAAACCGTCGCAAGTCCGTCGCAAATCACCAATAGCGATGGCGTTGCGACGGAAGAAAAATCGTCGCAATTCGTTCGCCGCAAATCGATATCTGTCGCAAAATTTGCAACGAAAATAAATTCATCGCAAATCCGTCGCAAATTTGCGACGGAAATAAAATGTTGTAAATCCGTCGCAAATTTAGCTCCGTCGCAAATCCATCGCAACATTTGCGATGGATTTACGACGAACATTATAAGGTCCGTCGCAAATCCGTCGCAAAACGTTGCGACGGATTTGCGACAAACCTCATAACGTTCGTCGCAAATCTGTCGCAAATTAATTATTTTTTTAAAAAAAAAATTTCGAAAATTTAATTTAACAAATAAATAAATAAATAAGATTAACAAAAATATTTCTAAATCTAACAAAACACACTAATCTAATTACTTTTTTAAATTATAGCAATTTAACAATTTGAAAGTCTAAAAAATTCAATTATAAATCTAATAATTTCTAAATCTAACAAATTCCAAACCTAAATCTAACTAATTCAAAACCTAAATCTAACAATT
>JAHZTW010000001.1:384674269-384721994 GCA_020283515.1 Alliaria petiolata
AAACCATGTAGCTTGGGACGCCAAGCTGCAAGGTAATAAAGGTCCTGGATTATGAAATCTCAGATCGATCAAATCATGTCTGGATCAAAATAGGAACTACATAAGAGTGTTAACACCAAAATGTATAAGAAAGCGCGTACAAGATAGTAGCACTTGAACAATAAAGAAACAAGCGAGGATCAGAACCCACGAATAAGAATGCATTCATAAGATAAAAGGAAACGTGGGATTATGAAAGTGGCAGGCGTATTGACCACATAAGAAAACGCCATCAGATGATTAAACCAGTGGATAAATAAGTCCTGTGAAGAAAAGAAAATCGTGAGACCACATGATCTAAAGTGTTCATGTTTTACAAGCATTTCGAGATAGCTTGGTTACACAAGGATACTCACAGAGACTAAGGAATAAATTATACTCCAAATGTGGTGGGTGCTGCTACAAACTCGAAAGTTTATGATGTCTGGACACATAAGAAAGAAATCAAATTGATATAGTAAGCAGCCTATGGTCCACATGATAACGAAATTTATACGAAAGTCCCAGAGGGGATAGAGCTGAAAGATAAAAGAAGTTCTCGAGACCAGCATTGTATTAAGCTGAATAAATCGCTCTATGGATTGAAACAATAGACTAAGCGAGTACTTAGTGAAAGAGGGTTATAAAGACGATCCCATGCATATTCATAAAGAAATTCGATAAGGGATTCATAATTATCGCAAATGGGTACTCAAGCGATTTAATATGGACCAGGCTTACCCACTGACTAGCCCAATGATGGTGAGAAGCCTTGGCCTGGACAACGATCCATTCGGTCCAGTAAAGAAGGACGAAAAGGTCCTTCGTCCCGAAGTGCCATATCTCAGTGCTATAGGAGCGTTAATGTACTTGGCTAGTAACACTAGGCCGGACATATGCTTTGCCGTGAACCTCCTTTAAAGATTCAGTTCTTGTCCGACCCAGAGGCACTGGAATGGGATCAAACACATATTTCGTTACCTAAAAGGGACGAAAGACATGGGTCTATTTTATACTAACCTTAAAAAAGAAGGATTAGTTGGTTTTGATAATGCAGGTTACCTTTCGGATCCACACAACGGTCAATGACTCAACACATTAGACGAGATTGTGGGATGACAGAAGGGAAAGAAGAACCGACCAGCATGTACGAAGACAATGCCGCATGCATAGCTCAGTTGAAGGATGGATACATTAAAGAAGATCGGACGAAGCACATATTGCCAAAGTTCTTTTTCACTCACGACCTACAGAAGGCCGGTGAACTCCAGGTGCTCCAAGTCCGCTCAAGTGACAACTCAGACGACCTCTTCAAAAAGTCGTTTCCAACCTCCACGCTCAAGAAGCTTACGCATCAGATTGGCATGCGCCAATTGAAGGACCTTCAGTGATGTTCATTTCAGGGGGAGTAATACGTGTTGTACTCTTTTTCCTTCACTAAGGTTTTGTCCCACTGGGTTTTCCATGGTAAGGTTTTAATGAGGCAGCATTCCCCAAGCGTATTACTGAGATCCCATCATCATCACATACGGTTATGTCATCCAAGGGGGAGTGTTATAAACCATTGAGGTTTGGATGTCCATAACCGGCTCAGTCTATAAGGCCCAATTCGTGGTCTAGTCTCGGCGTGAAGACGAAGTCCCATTAGAGATAGGATTTCCTTTTCCTAATAGGATTAGTAGAAGTTTTCCTATTTCATGTATGAGTAGTAAAAGGACTATTTCCTTTTCTCTCCTTTGTGTAATCACTATAAATATAGACCATTGGTCTCAGCAATAATACAACACAATTTATTAGATTCACAACACTCTTAAGGTTTTGCGAATTGTTAAATACTATGATAAGGCAATAGATGTTTTTTTTATATATATTTAATTTCGTTTTCTCGATTATATGATCATGTAAACTTTCATAAATATATTTACAACGGGGAAAAGATTATTTACCTTGGATCTGAAATCAACTTGAGCAAAAGTAGCCTTGAAGACATTCACAAAGAGATACTTCAACGAATGATTAACAGGGAGTGATTGGTCGAACCAAACGCCGTTAACGGACGAGATTTTGGGGCCACCACTCGCGCTACCGTCAGCAAAAACGGTGGTAGCGATCTCGCTGTAGACGGCGTTAAGCTCTTCGGAACTGGAGCCGGAGCCAGCAGCCATCATTGTGAGTGCGGCGTTAATTGATGCAGGAGAGAATATGAAGTTAGAGTTTCTTGCCTCGGAAGCGATTACTTCACGCATAAGGACCAAATCGGCGTCGTTTTTCTTCTCCATTGCTTCTCGCAAATCGATCTTCGGTAGAGAGGTGCTTGTGATTTGCTGATTTGGTGTTTCTGAATATGTGGAAAGTGTTTGTTTCTTCATCTTTGGATTCATCATCTTTGAAAGAAAGGAACTAGCGATTGCGAATAGTCGACCTATCATATTTTTAAAAAGTTTATTTGTTAGCGTATACTCACACACACATGTGTGTACAAATCAATATATAGTGAAGATACAATAGATAGCTTATCAATGAAGATAGAACTAGGGTTTTGCAAATCGTCCGCCTCCTATAATTTGTTAAGTTTCCAAATGAAACAGCGTGCCGTTTTGTCTAGGGAAGGGCAAAACTCCTACCGAACCGAACCAAACCAAACCAACCGAAAACATTTAAAGAAAGATAGAATGCATATCTCTGTAAAATAGACATAGTTTTCTGTATATAATTTATTTTTCCCTATAACTACCAACACGAATTTTGTATAATTCATCAATAATTTCACAGGTGGTGATTTATGTTGAAAGTGTATGATTCGCTTGCTTGTCTATATATACTCTCGGATACTTAAGGTTTTGGTAGAATGCATTTCTCCATATCACTTCCTTCTTATTCAAGGGTTTATCACTTTATTGTGTTATCTTCATTCGTGTTAGTCCTAAATAAAAATATGGAACCAGTATATTTAGCCGCCGAGAAAGACACTTGTTGAAGCAAGGTTTTAAATTATATAGGGTTACAAACTTGAACTAATCTATCATCGTGTACTACTGAATAATATAAGGTTAGAAAACATTTGATACAAACAACTAATTTTTAAAGCTGTATATCCTCTTCTATCTCAAACAGTTGGAAGCGATAAAGTCGAAATCTAGCACGAGAGTAATTTCTCATTAAAAGATAAATGATCCTACCTGAACCAAATCTTCTTAGACATCAATTCAATGAACATCGCCTAAACAGAACTAAACTAGAAAACCACAAATCTCCTAGACTCAATAGTCAATACACACCTTTAGGTTTCTAAATATGGTTTCTCAAATTAGAACAAGAACTAAAAAACACGACATACATATGTATATCGTTTTCTTTTACCACATTAACCAAACAAAACTCGGTTTAAACCTGAGAAGAGTCCAGTTAAGAAGATTTAGAAGGATCAAATATTTGACCAGCGAACAAAACAGTTCCCGTTCTGTCTTCTCTAATCAAGAAAAGAAATGGATGATCAGCCACGAATTCTATCTTCTTTTGACGGTGAGAGCACACCAGCAAAGCAACACAACTGCTAGCTGCTGCTTCAGTGCCTTCTTCATCGATCTCGACACAAGCTTTATGGTACAAACCACCCGCTTCATCCAATTCCAAACTACTGAAATCCATTGAAACCGAGAATCCGAAAGAGATCTTAAACTTTGGGATTCTCAAGTTACCAACCTCAACATCTTTTCTCGGAGTGTACTTATCCACAAATCCAGGAGTAGATGCCATTTACACCATAAGATCATACAATCCATCTATCTTGTCAGGAAGATAGAAATACATTGAGAATTCACGATTTTTATCGCCATCGCCTTATTGGTAAGGTAGTCTAAGGACCTAGAAACCATTATAAGCAGCTACATATTGTTTCTTTCTGGTTCTCATAAATGGCACATGCACTGACGAGCCATCGAGAAGGTGAAACTCTTCGACTATTGTATACGACTTGATGAATTTTTGTTTCCATGCTCCTTTGAAGTATAATGCGTTTCCATAAACCTGAGTCGTTTTGCTTGTAACGGATCCATGAGGAAGAAGGTCTTTGATGAGACCATTGGTGTGATGTGAAGCCCATTCATTCACCTCTTTACGCACTTGTTCAACCTTCAAAACAATACAACATGTCAGTAAATTTTAATATTGGGCTAATGGAATTATTATGTTTTTATTTAAAGGTTGACTTCTATAAAGAAAAATAATACTTCCATTGGCAAAGATGGAGTTTTCTTTTCTAAAATGATCACCATGGATTTAAAGAGTTATATGGTTTTAAGGTCTCTTAGGGTTTGTGAATCGTTAAATATAATAAAGCAAAATTTTGTTTTCTATATGTTTAATTTCGTTTTCTCGATTATATGACCAAGTAAACTTTCATAAATATATTTACAAGTCATACGAAATCAACATATCCTCCAAAATGAACATAGAGAGTGTTTGCCGAATCATCAAGTATTTTGATTTCAACTAAGAGAGAAGTTTCAGATTCATCACCAACAACAATTAAATTAGTTTTTATTAGTTAATATATTGTCAAATGCACTTTGGTGTTTCATCAGAAAGTTGGTATATAGACAATGAAAAGTATATGAAAGGGGATATAACAGATGATCATCTGTTAGCAAAAACTTCTAAGACATCCAAAAGAAAAGCTTGGTTACTCTCCACTCATTTATTAAAATTGTTTCAATTTTCGATTATTGTGTTAGCGGTTGTATTGGGAATGTTTTTGTATTATGTAAACTCTTTATGATTTCAATATATTTGATTTGCCATATTATATATACAAGTTATCCAACTATGAGGAATGGGGAAAATTTTATTTACCTTGGATCTGAAATCAACTTGAGCGAAAGTAGCATTGAAGACATTCAAGAAGATATCCTTCAACAAAGGATTAACCAGGTGTGATTGGTCGACCCAAACGCCGTTAACCGCAGAGATTTTGGGGCCACCACTCGCGCCACCGTCAGCAAGAACGGTGGTAGCGATATCGTTGTAAACGGTGTTAAGCTCTTCGGAACAGGAGCCGGAGCCGGCAGCCATCATTGTGAGCGCGGCGTTGATTGATGCAGGAGAGAAGATGAAGTTAGGGTTTCTTGCCTTAGAAGCGATTACTTCACGCATAAGGGCCAAATCGAGGTAGTTTCTCTTCTTCATTGCTTCTATCAAATAGATATTTGGTAGAGAGGTGCTTGTGATTTGCTGATTTTCTTGCGTTTTCTTCTTTGCTTGATACACTCCCGAGAGAGAGGGGTCTGGTGTTTCTGAGGATGTGCAAAGTGTTTGTTTCTTCATCTTCGGATTCATCATCTTTGAAAGAAAGGAACTAGCTATTGCGAATCGTCGACCTATCATCTTTTTAAGTTTTCTGTTTGCAAATACTCACATACATGTGAGTATAAATGTATTGAGAGGATACAATATATATAGATATCTGGCTTCTAATATATATAGGGTTTTGCGAATTTTCGACCTATAGTTTGTTAAGTTTCCAAACGAAACAGCGTGCCGTTTTTTGACTAGGGGGGTGCCGCAAAATAACCAACCAAACTCAAATCGACCAAAACCAAACCATGGTTAATTCATTAATTGTATTAATGTGTTTAATTAATTAATTATATTAAATAGAGAAAATTTGGGAAAATACACCAAAACTAGTTTATAATTTGAAAACTACACCTTTATTATTTTCTAAATTTTTTTTAGAATTAATTATATATGAAATGACTAAATTAACCTTATTTTGAATTCTTATAATTTAAAATTATTTAATAAAATCAAAATAAAATAACATTTTGAAACTAAATAATATATATTTAGAATTTACTTTATTTATAAATTCTAAAATCTTAATTTTATACTAATCTATAGAATATTCTATCAAAATATATTTTTCATAGGGAAAAAAGAAAAAATAAATCATAAGATTTTTATATATTATATACTTATCTATATTCTACTAAAATTAGTTTTAAATTTGTAGACATTTCTAAAATATTAATTTTTATCTGATTTAATATTTATCTAATTAAAGTATTTATATAAATATTTAATTTAGAGAAAATCCTAAGATTTACTAATTAAATATCTCTCAAATATTTAATTTTCGATTTTTATTTTAATTTATAAAAATATGTATTATTAAATAATAAAATTTGGTCAAAATAGTCTTTTTATTTATCAATAAATTTAGTAATAAAAAAATTAAAGCAGTGTATTTTTCAAATTACAAAAGTTAATTATGGTACTTTGCCAATTATGATTAAACCACATCTTTTTTTTAAGTATGATTAATCTAAATTAAAATTTACTTTGTTTAATTATTTATAATCTTATTATCTAAGTATTGTTCACAAGTAGTTGAGTTGATGATTGATTTGTTTGTATTTTAGATAAACTCAACTTTATCAAACTCAATCAGATCAAACCGAACTAAACTGAATAAAAAACCAATCGAACTAAACTATGGTTGAGTTTGGTTAGACTTTTATTAAACCCGAATTAACGGACCGAACTTAACCCAAAATTAAACTGAAATCACCACCCCTAGTTTTGTCCAAGTGAACATCAGGTTTTTCATTTAAATGATTTAAAATGTATCTCAGAGAGAATATCCCAGATTCGCAGAGCTCAAAGACCAATCCAAAATGATCCAAAGCAGAAGAAGACAGATGATGAATTGATGGTCACTGATAAGTTCAGCTTAAGCAAGTTTCTTGAGCCAAATGTGGTTTTGTATCAGCAGCAACTCAGCAACATATCAGGCTTTATTGGGTAAATATGTAAATTTATTAAGCCCAGAGACTCTTCTAAAGTGAAACTGGGCCTTTTCGAATTGTATCTTAATCTTTTAATTCGAACTTCGGCCCACAAGCCCATAATTCAGGTTTTAGAAAACCCTAATCTCACAGTCACCTATATATACAAAACTTGTGTTTCCGCTAGGGTTTACTGAATCGAAAATGGCAGAAAGAGGTGGAGAGCGCGGCGCTGAGCGTGGCGGTGACCGTGGTGGTTTTGGNGACCATTGGTGTGATGTGAAGCCCATTTATTCACCTCTTTACGCACTTGTTCAGCCTTCAAAACAATACAACATGTCAGTAAATTTTAATATTGGGCTAATGGAATTATTATGTTTTTATTTAAAGGTTGACTTCTGTATAAAGAAAAATAATATTTCCATTGGCAAAGATGGAGTTTTCTTTTCTAAAAAGATCACCATGGATTTAAAGAGTTATATGGGTTTAAGGTCTCTTAGGGTTTGGGAATCGTTAAATATAATAAAGCAATTTTTTTTTTCTATATGTTTAATTTCGTTTTCTCGATTATATGACCAAGTAAACTTTCATAAATATATTTACAAGTCATACGAAATCAACATATCCTCTAAAATGAACATAGAGAGTGTTTGCCGAATCATCAAGTATTTTGATTTCAACAAAGAGAGTAGTTTCAGATTCATCACCAACAGCAATTAAATTAGTTTTTATTAGTTAATGTAATGCCAAATGCACTTTGGTGTTTCATTAAAAAGATGGAATATAGACAATGAAAAGTATATGAAAGGGGATATAACAGATTTCATCTGTTACTCTCTCCACTCATTCATTAAAATTGTTTCGATTTTCGATTATTGTGTTAACGGTTGTATTAGGAATGCTTTTGTATTATGTAAACTCTTTATGATTTCAATATATTTGATTTGCCATTATATATAGTTATCCAACTATGACTCTATGAGGAATGGGGAAAATCTTATTTACCTTGGATCTGAAATCAACTTGAGCGAAAGTAGCATTGAAGACATTCAAGAAGATATCCTTCAACAAAGGATTAACCAGGTGTGATTGGTCGACCCAAACGCCGTTAACCGCAGAGATTTTGGGGCCACCACTCGCGCCACCGTCAGCAAGAACGGTGGTAGCGATATCGTTGTAAACGGTGTTAAGCTCTTCGGAACAGGAGCCGGAGCCGGCAGCCATCATTGTGAGCGCGGCGTTGATTGATGCCGGAGAGAAGATGAAGTTAGAGTTTCTTGCCTTAGAAGCGATTACTTCACGCATAAGGGCCAAATCGAGGTAGTTTCTCTTCTTCATTGCTTCTATCAAATAGATATTTGGTAGAGAGGTGCTTGTGATTTGCTGATTTTCTTGCGTTTTCTTCTTTGCTTGATACACTCCCGAGAGAGAGGGGTCTGGTGTTTCTGAGGATGTGCAAAGTGTTTGTTTCTTCATCTTTGGGTTCATCATCTTTGAAAGAAAGGAACTAGCTATTGCGAATCGGCGACCTATCATTTTTTTTAAGTTTTCTGTTTGCAAATACAGTAGAACCTCTATAAATTAATACTCGATAAATTAATAATCACTATAAATTAATAAATTTTGTCGGTCCCGAGTTGGGCCAGTGTAAAAATTAGCAAATTTCGATAAGATAATAAGATAATAATTTTTTTGGAACTCCTATGTAAAAATATGGTCCCAATAATTATATAAATTAATAATTATACATTTAGGTATATATAAATAATGTAATATAGTAAAATGTGATTATATTGTTGTTTAAGTTTATAAATGTTGTTTGACTTATCTTTCAAATTTATTGATATGATATTTTCTGAATGAATTTTACATTGTTGAAAACATTTTTGTATTGTTTCCTTATAAAAGTTAAAAGTTCAAACCGGAAATATCTCTATAAATTAATAAACTATTAATTTATCGATAATTATTAATTTATAAATAAATTAATAACTCTATAAGATAATAAAATCTCGAAGTCCCAACATTATTAATTTATAGAGGTTTTACTGTAAAATCAATATATAGAGAGGATACAATATATAGATACTAGGGCTTTGCGAATTTTCGACCTATGGTTTGGTAAGTTTCCAAACGAAACAGCGTGTCGTTTTTGTCTAGGGTGAGGCCGCAAAATAACAACGAACTCAAATCGACCAAAACCAAACCATAGTTTATATATGCAAATTATATGGTTAATTCATTAATTGTATTAATGTGTTTAATTAATTAATTAATTATAATTTAAATAACATTCACTAAACCACATCTTTTTATTTTTTTTAAGTATGATTAATCTAAATTAAAATTTAGTTTGTTTAATTATTTATAATCTTATTATCTAAGTATTGTTCACAAGTAGTGTTGAGTTGATGATTGATTTGTTTGTATTTTAGTTAAACTCAACTATTTCAAACTAATCATTACCAAAAAAAAACATTACCAAAAAAAAAACTATTTCAAACTAAAACCAAACGATCAAACCGAACTAAACTGAATAAAAAACCAATCGAACTAAACTATGGTTGAGTTTGGTTAGACTTTTATTAAACCCGAATTAACCGACCCAACTTAACCCAAAATTAAACTGAAATCACCACCCCTAGTTTTGTCCAAGTGAACATCAGGTTTTTCATTTTTAAATGATTTAAAATGTATCTCAAAGAGAATATCCCAGATTTTCAGAGCTCAAAGACAGATCCAAAATGATCAAAAGCAGAAGAAGACAGATGATGAATCGATGATTATTGATAAGTTCAGCTTAAGCAAGTGTCTTGAGCCAAATGTGGTTTTGTATCAGCAGCAACTCACCCACAACATATCAGGCTTTATTGGGTAAATATGTAAATTTATTAAGCCCAGAGAGCATTCGAAAGTCAAACTGAGCTTCTCGAATTGTATCTTAATCTTTTAATTCGAACTTCGGCCCACAAGCCCATAATTCAGGTTTTAGAAAACCCTAATTTCACGCTCACCTATATATACAAAACTTGTGTTTCCGCTAGGGTTTACTGAATCGAAAATGGCAGAAAGAGGTGGAGAGCGCGGCGCTGAGCGTGGCGGTGACCGTGGTGGTTTTGGGCGTGGATTCGGTGGCGGCCGTGACCGAGGAAGAGGCGGTCCCAGAGGTCGTGGACGTCGTGGAGGCCGAGCCACCGAAGAGGAGAAATGGGTCCCCGTCACCAAGCTCGGTCGTCTCGTGAGAGATGGTAAAATCAAGCAGCTGGGGCAGATCTATCTCCATTCTCTCCCCGTGAAGGAGTACCAAATCATAGATATCCTCGTCGGGCCTACGTTGAAAGACGAGGTGATGAAGATCATGCCTGTTCAGAAACAAACCAGGGCTGGTCAGAGGACGAGGTTCAAGGCCTTCGTCGTTGTCGGAGATGGTAACAGACATGTTGGATTGGGAGTGAAATGCTCCAAGGAGGTTGCGACGGCCATTAGAGGCGGAATCATTCTCGCGAAGCTCTCTGTGGTTCCGGTGAGGAGAGGTTACTGGGGAAACAAGATCGGGAAGCCGCACACCGTGCCTTGTAAGGTCACCGGAAAGTGTGGATCCGTCACTGTGAGGATGGTTCCGGCTCCGAGAGGTGCGGGTATTGTGGCGGCTAGGGTTCCTAAGAAGGTTCTGCAGTTCGCTGGTATTGATGATGTCTTCACTTCCTCTAGAGGATCCACCAAAACCCTCGGAAACTTTGTCAAGGTCTGTAAAATTTCTTCCTTTTAGCAGAGATTGATGATGCATTTGTGAATTTGTTAAAGGATTCATTCTCTAATTTAGCTGGAAATAGAGAATTTTTTCTGTGAGGATGATGTGATAAAGTCTTGACATTTGTGTCTTTATGATTCTTAATTAACCTCAAGCTGTAGTTGGTAATGTCATATTGCAATTTGTACGAGATATTAGCACAAATCTTCTTGATTATGTTCAACTGAATTGAGTAATTACGAATTGATTGATTGATCTTGGGTTTGGTGTGAATTAACCTCAGTCTGTAGTTGAAGAAATCTCTAATTTAGCTGGATATAGGAATGTACTGCACATTTGATTGCAAATGTCGATTGCAATTTGTACAAGATTTTAAGCACATATCTTCTTGATTATGTTTAACTCAATTGCTTAATTACGATTTGCTTGATTGATCGATGTTGTGTTTGATGTTTTAATGTTGTGACGACGCAGGCTACGTTTGATTGCCTTCAGAAGACGTATGGGTTCCTAACACCAGAGTTCTGGAAAGAGACGAGGTTCCAGAAATCGCCATACCAAGAGTTCACCGATCATCTCTTGACTAATAAGGATGCTGCTGCACCCAAGGCTATCACCGAGGCTGAAGACCAAGCTTGAGATGATACTAATCTTCATGAGGTTGAGTGTTATCTGCTAAGAAATCGTTTTATCATAGGTTTGGTTGTTGCAAATGCTTTTCCTTTTGTTTTCCTCTTTGGGTCGATTTTGATGTTGGAGATTTTATTTAAGGACTTCTACTTTAGTTCTGTCTTGATACTTTTGCTGCAAGTCCAGTTTTATTAATAGCATTTTCAATAACGTATGGCCTTTTTAGTAAAATTTATCTTCAAAATAGTGTAGAATGAAATATAATATAAGTCTTTGTATTTTGTTCGATTTAATATAAGTCCACCTAAAGTACCATCATATGAAAAATTTGATCTACATTATATATTATTTTGCAAAACAAACGGTTTTGTTAGCGTATTCCATGAAATATTTGGTGGAATGATATGGTTATGAGTCAAGCTTTAACTTGTGTCATCAAAGTGACTTATAACGAAGATCAAAGAAAAGCTCTCGTATGCAAAGTTCTTTCGTAATTGACAAACAAAAGATGAAGTGAGTGTATATTTTCGTCCGAAATTTTGTGAACGGTACTGGAAAGTGCATGTAAATCCTAATTAAATGTATTATTTTCAGTAAGGAATGCTTGGAAAGAGACAAAACGGGACAATTATCCATATTTATACGAGTTGATTACATCTAGAGGCACTTTAGGAGTTTCAATTTCAAAGAAGGCACTTTACAAAATTGAGGCACTTTCTGTGGGCTCAGAGCAAAGGAAATGACATTTCTAACCTTGGGGACTTTAGTTGTTAAATTTTTTTTTTTTTGCCTTTTACCGTGGCCGGCGACGAAGCTTCCTCCGAATTTCCTTTCGATTTTTTTTTTTATCTTCTTCTTCTTCGTTTGGAGATTGGCGATTGCGCCGGTGAGATTGGTCGGTAGAGCGAAGAAATATTTTTGTTTGGACGAATTGCAAAGCTTCATATCCGTTGGACCTAGGCTCTTATTTTTTTTTCTTCATCTCGTAGAGCCACACACAGATATTGCGGGAGGTACTTCTTTTGATCTGAATCGATTTTACTAAGAGTGAGCACCTCAAATTTTTTATTTGAATGTGTTCGTACCTTGTGATGTGCACGATGTTGATCCCGCTATATTTTTCTTCAATTCTCGGTCTGCTCTATACGGTGGTCGTGGTTTGTTGGATTCAAGTGAGATGAGTTTTGTTGGGTTTGAGGGGTTAATAAACACAGAAAAATTTGTTGATTTACGTCGGAGTAGTTTAGACGGATGACTGCTCATATTCCAATTGGTTGTATTTTGCGATTGATTTTGTGCGACGACGAATGAATTAGTCGGACAACCGACGGCGTAGGAATGTGGGAAAGTGGAAAACGGGAGAGCACATGAGGAAATTTGAGGATGCAGAGCGTGCTTACCAGACTTGTCTTCGACAACAGGAACACAAAGAAAGAGAACAAGGAGGGGAGGTGTATCTCTCGATCGGCAAGGTTTGATGTGTAGAATTGATTGAACACGTTGTACGAGCTTGTGTACAAGAATAAATGGATGTAATCTTGTGGACAAGAATAAATGGACAAACTTCTATTCTGACTTCAATTGGCTAATGTAGGTGTAATCGAGACTCATAGAAAGCTAACCTAATGAATTGATTTCGTGTAATCCATCTATTTTCTCTCTTGCTTCGTTTCTTTCTCTTGCTTCGTTTCTTTTTGTTGATAATGTAATAAATTTAGTAGATACTTGTTGGTCTTAGATATATACTAATGTCTTGCGATATTTTTTTACAACTCTTTTTTCTTAATTGTCTTGAAATGAAGTGATTTACACGTTTAGAGATTAAGAAGTGAAAGTATTACTGGATAAGAGAATTTATAGAACTTGCTACAAGTAAATATAATAGGTTATAGAAGAAGAGAGATTTACAGAATTTTATCTTTAAGCATCATGTATTCATGTTTACAAATGTAAAATCCATTGATAGATTGTCCACGAACGATTAAAGATTGTCCACGTTACGATACTAACACAATTGTTACACTGTCTACGAAAGATTGTTCACGGTAGGCTGTGTCCACGATACAACATCCATGCGTTTACAAAGTTTTGTACTTAACTCATTTTGGTTATGTTGTGTCCACGTTAAGCTGTGTCCACGAGATGTGTCCACGATACACTGTCCACGTTAAGTTGTGTCCACGATACACTGTCCACGTCCACGTTAAGCTGTGTCCACGAGATGTGTCCACGATACACTGTCAACTCGTCTCTGTCTAGAGCTACAACCACCATATATTTTGGTCCATTAACACAAATGTGAAGACGATAATACATGAGAAGCACCATATGGTTTTTTATTCATTCACTAAGTGAAGAAAACAAACAAAAGGTTCCAAGGAAAGGAACATACCCCAAGATATCGTTAGCTTTCTTATACCCCAAAAACTATGCTGAACCGAAACCGAAATCAAAGAAACAAGTTGAAATGTAGCTGAACCTGTGGATCAAATATTTGTTTGTGATCACCAAAACACGATATGGACAACACAAACACAAAAGTTTCAAGAAGGAAAAACGAAGATGCTCAGATAGAACGAGAAATCAACAAACCAATGATTGAGTATCACACCACTCAAACCAGCAAACATATTAAAAAAAAAAAAAAAACAGTTCTGATACCGTAAGTCTGATTAATTATACAGCAAAAGAAAAGAATGCAGAGAGTTTATTATTCGGTTGATACGCTGATGCCCAAAGTGATAAGAGATTCGCTTCAGATCAGATTCATCTACAAAACAGAAGAATGAATCGAATTCAGCAGAATTTTACTTGTCGCTAGTAAATTCTTTTTTAAGAATTCAGCAGATTTTTTTTTTTGAAAACAACAGAGAATTTATTTCCCAGTTTAGAGAAAAAAGACTTTACCTGGTACAGTCTCTAATTGCTGAAAGCCTCAATTATAATCGTTTCAGTTGAATGTAACCGAAGGGATGTGTTGGACTTTGTAATAATCTTCTCCTCCTTCCGACAATCTCTCCTTCCATTCATCTCCCATAATAATACAAGTCAGATCCTTTAAGGAATTGAGGAATTGCAGCCCATCAGGAACCTCTTCCATTCCTCTCCCATATTTTGACAAGTCATATCCTTTAAGGAAGTGAGGATTCGCAGCCCATCAGGAACCGCCTTTTCTGAGAATGTAACAGAAGGGATGTGTTGGACTTTGTAATAATCTTCTCCTCCTTCCGACAATCTCTCCTTCCATTCCTCTCCCATACCATGACAAGTCAGATCTTTTAAGGAAGTGAGGAATCGCAGCCCATCAGGAAGCTCCTTTAACTTCTCACAAAAAACAATCTCGAGAGTATGAAGAAGGGGCATGGAGCCTTCTTCTACTATCCACTCTTCCAACTCATGTAGTCTAGATAAATGTAGCTCCTTTAAAGAATTGAGGAATCGCAGGCCATCAGGAAGCTTCTTTAACTTTCGACAATAATCAATCCGGAGAGTATGAAGAAGGGGCATGTAGCCTTCTTCTACTATCCACTCTTCCAACTCATCTAATCCATATAATTCTAGCTCCTTTAAAGAAGTGAGGAATCGCAGCCCATCGGGAAGTTTCTTTAACTTCCTACAATTACTAATATAGAGAGTATGAAGAAGGGGCATGGAGCCTTCTTCTACTATCCACTCTTCCAACTCATCTAGACTCCTTAATGCTAGCTCCTTTAAAGAAGTGAGGAATCGCAGCCCATCGGGAAGTTTCTTTAACTTCCTACAATTACTAATAGAGAGAGTATGAAGAAGGGGCATGGAGCCTTCTTCTACTATCCACTCTTCCAACTCATCTAGATTCCATAATTGTAGCTCCTTTAAAGAAGTGAGGAATCGCAGCCCATCAGGAAGCTTCTTTAACTTCGGAAAATAACGAATCCGGAGAGTATGAAGAAGGGGCATGGAGCCTTCTTCTACTATCCACTCTTCCAACTCATCTAGTTTCACTATTGTTAGCTCCTGCAACTGAGGAAACCCACCGGCCGAGCAAACCATTCTCCTCCCACAGAAAGATCCTTCCCGTAAATAAACCTCTTTCAATTGAAGCAGCTTCTCTAGAATAGGCATGGGATCCTCCTCCAAACCACAATTCTCTAGAAATATAGTTGTAAGGTAAGAAGGGAAGCGTCGTTCATCAGGAAACTTTGGCATATATATACCCTTCAACTTCAGCTGTCTAAGATTAACGGCATCCAAAACAAATCCCTTTTCTATCTTCTTCATGGCAAACTCGTCACCATTTATACGAAGATTTTCCAGGTGTATCATCCCACCAATTGATGCTGATAGCTTTTCTAAACTTGTCTCACCAATTAATTTGATTTTAAGAGTCCTCAATCTGGCCATACCACGAAGATCCTCTAAACTGCAATTCTGTGTGGAGAAATTCTCCAAGGTCTCCAATTTTTTTAGATTGCTCAGCTCCAACTTTGTCTTCTCAGACATATTCCATGGTAATGCAAGGTATCTCAATTCTTTCATCCCCATCAAGACATTGGGCACGAATATAGATTCCCATACAAGTAGATTAAGGTAGATCAGCAATCTTAGGTTTCCTAGAGAAGAAGGTAGATGAGATACCTTAGCATATTCTAAGTTCAGGTATCTTAAGTGGATGAGTTTTCCAATCCCATAAGGTAACTTTCCTCCTTTAAACTTGGCTCTATGGAGATGTAACACCCTCAGCAACTGTAGCCTTGTACGGAATAAAAAATCCCCTGCCACCTCGACAACAAACGGATTGATAAACAAGATAGATCTAAGGCTTGGATTCTTCATCTCCTCCACCACATTAAAGTTTTCATCGTGCAAATGTACAGCGAGCCTACGAGATTTACAAGGAGATTTAGTGTTTCCAGTTGATGTGCCTTCAACAATTTGTAGGAAGTTCTCTTCTTTGGCTTTAAGGAGACAAACTTCTCTCATCATGTCATGCAAATGACAAGTTTCAAATCTCAAAGTCTCCATGTCTCTTTCGGATATAACCATATTTCTCTGAACCAGCTCTTNTCATGCAAATGACAAGTTTCAAATCTCAAAGTCTCCATGTCTCTTTCGGATATAACCATATTTCTCTGAACCAGCTCTTCTATGTAGTCATCCGCAACATCTCGAACGCCAGGTTTGAGTACTCCTTCTGCAGCCCAGTAATATGACAAATCATCCACTCTTATTTGATAATCTTCTGGAAAATGGGCCAAGTAGAGGAAACAATGCTTCAATTTACTGGGTAGCTCTTCAAAGCTCAGAGACAGTACATGGTAAAATGAATCAGGTCTTCCACAAAGATGAGATCCAAGATTCTCAGATACTCGTTTCCACTCATGCAGTGTGTACTTTTTATACAATAAGCCTCCTAACACTCTGACAGCCAAAGGCAACCCCCCACAATGTTTGATCATTTCCTTACCCATCTTTTCCATTTCCCCATCAAGCTTAATTAGTTCTGCAGCACATCATAAAACAAATAAATAATACTTCAATTGGACCATAAACAAAAATATAGTTTAATATGATGTGATAATGATATACCAAAACTAGTTATTAAGGGGCAAGAAGATTTTTCTTCGATCACCCCAAATCATATCTCATTGTGATCAAAATGGAAGAAAAAAAAGTTCCCTTCATTTAAATGCTTACCTGATGCATCTTTCCTTGGGATTGCTATCATTTGAAAAAGTATCCAACTCTCATCAGTAGTTAGACATTTTGGTTTAAAGTTGATATATGTTGTATCTCCACGTCCTGCGACATTCTCATTTCGAGAAGTAAGTAACACCTTCCAACCTATAAAATATTTACTCGTGTATTAGTAATATCCAAACACAAAGAGTGTAATCTTAATTTTCATCTTTCTTTTTATTAAATACCATAAGAGGTCACCTTTTTGCGGTGGAAATATTGGCTTGATTAGGTTCCAGTGTTCTTCTTTCCATATATCATCAAAGACAATTAATGATTTTGATGTTTCCAACAACTGAAAGAGTTCATCATGGAGTGTATCTTCTGTCATCTCCATGATTTTCTTTTCCTCTTCTTTGGATCTAAAATTCTGCAAGATCCTTTGCCACACATTCTTCCGGTTAAAAACCTGTGAAACACACACCCATGCGAGTTTATCAAACTTATTTTTCACTGTGTCGTGATTAAAAGCTTGTCGAGCAAGGGTGGTTTTCCCGAGACCACCCATCCCGGTCATGGAAACCACTTGAACATCATCTTTCTCCACCAAATATCCAACCAATTCCTTAACATTTGCTTCTAACCCCACAAGATCATTTTTGTACTCCCTTGGAAATTCTTGTCTCATCTCCCTTAGTCTTTCTTGAAGAGGTTGTGAATCTCCGACATTTGCAATAGTCTGTTGTACCTCAAAATTTTTCATATCTTGTATCACCTTGGAGATCCTATTACTTATGCTTCGCATATCTGAAGCAATTTCCCTGCGATCTGGAATGATGCAAGCAAGTGTTCTGACACGCTTCTTGATGCTTTTACTTGTTTTTCCGAGTTCTTTCTTAAGAAGATATGTTTCAATTTGATCTTCCGCATCAAAAACAATTTCCTTGATCTCTTCAACACATTTTCTTACCACCGCACTTGTATGTTTCTTGGCATCAGCATCTTCCAAAAATGAGTCTAACAATTTTAGATCACTTTCTAGTGTAGCTACTTGATCTTTAACTCCCCGTAATTGCTCGCATTCGTGGCTCAGTAGGTCATAAAGCTTTTGTATTCCAAATGACACAAGTTCCCCAGCCATAATGGTTCCTACTATTGACGAACAGGTATATAATCGCAAGGGGTCAAATATCACAAGTTCCGAAGTGGTAAAACAAAGCAATATAGGATTTTCATATTTTAATTGAAATATTAAAATTGGTGATGAGGAATTTTATATTACACACTTGAGCAATATAGAATATAGCTTTCCAAAATACATCTAAAGACTTATTATCAAGTTAGCATGTATATGTTGCTCTCAGGAAACACTAACGCACTCCATATGTAAATATGTTCGATGATTGAAATTCACACACTATATATATATAATTGAAATTCACACACACATATATATATATATATATATATATTGAATTGCTGACGAAAAGAAGTTCATTCGATTTCTTAAAATTATATTGACATTGATTTTTTTTTTTATAGATTTACATATCAAAAATATACATTTATAATTGGGTTAATTTGTTTAGTAACCATATAATGAACATAAATTAAGAGTATAGCAGCATAATTTGGATAATCCAGTAAGCAAGCAGTAAGATCTTATCAAACTGCTATTCTATATTCCTTTCAAGTATTAAATTATTGTTTTTATTCTGACGAAAAAGCAAACATAAATTACGAATATATAGCACCATAATTTGGGTAATCTAGTGAGCAAGCAGTAAGATTCAAGCAAACTGCCACAAAATATTCTATATTCGTTTCAAGTATTGAATATTTGGCATAAGGCTAATTGTTTTTGTTCTGAGAAAAAAAAAAGGCTTGTCTTACCAAACTTTCAGAAGTCAAACAAAGCATATATATATTGATAACTATCTTTGTATATATTCAAACTTACATATATATTGATTCTATGTCTCTTGATATACAAAGATGCAAGAAAGGCAAATAGTAAAGTTCAAAAAAAAAGAAAAAAAAAGGGCAAATGGTAAGCACCGATTCAGGATATGGACGAAAGTTTTAATGTCAACACTCAGGAGGTAAAGAAAACAAATATAGATCGTTTTACAAATGACTAACCTCTTGATGGTTCCAAGGAACTCTCCTTTGTAGGAAGAAGAGAGATGATGCTTGATTAAAGAAGAAAGAACTCCTCCTGAAGAAGAATTGCCTTTTTTTTCTTTCCACTCTCCGGTTCAGACTTTTCAACTCTCTAGAGACAAACTCCATGTGGTGTGGTGTGGACCTTATTTTCATCTTTATTGCAGAAATATTTTTCATCCACACACAATCCAATTGGTGGGACCTTCTAAACGCGTCGTTAACTTGTCTCATCATAGAAACAAATTTTCTTATCTCATTGTAAAAGCCTCGTTATATGATTATTTATATTTACCATTTAACAAAAATATTTTTCATTTCAATACAAAACCATTTTAAACCAAGCTTGAGATTATACTAGAGAAATTTGGCAATAGAGTATTTTTTGACTTTGTAATTAAGAGAATGGGTACACCCATCTTTTAATTGGCAAATAGGGCACTTCTCTCTCTCCTAAGATGCAAATACGCTATACCCCTTAGGAAAAATTCGAAATAACGGAACTGCCATTAATAATTAAAAAAAACAAAAAAACAAAACTCCGTCAATAAATTGCGGTTTAACCCATCAGATAAAATCAACGGTTATTACTTGGTTTCTGGTAACCGTTTTTAAAACCTTCCCCTTCGATTGAAGATCCCAGACTAGATTTCTCCGACAAACCAGTTTTCGAAAATCCCTACCCGGTTCTCTTTAAATTGCAGTTATGGATCGACGAAAATCAATCATTAACCGTCCCGGGAGAAAACCCCATCCGAAAACAACGGAGATGCTACTTCGGAGTAGGTCTCGGCCGGACCCGCCCACCGTAGAGTCTCTCAGCAGTGGGGCAACTGATTCCGAAAGTAAGTTCAATTAATAATCTTCAGAAACTTTAGAGCGGCTCGGACTAATAGGTTTCATGTCACTTTAATTACAGTTGCAAGAAATTTTGTAAAATTCATCCGCGATAGTTGGGGTTCCGGAGTTAGCTCTCCAGTTAGTAAGATCCAAAGTACTAGGCATTGTCAGTTAAATTTGCGCTCGGCATTTAAATTGCTTTACCGGAAATTCCTTCTTATGTTAGTTGCATGTGTGGAGTCATAAATAATGCCCTTTCGTAACAGATTCGAGGGACCACATCGGTGGTGATGGGTGCGAAAGCAGTGGTTGTTCCAAGAAACTGCCTACCCGTCTGTTCGGCGCCAATTGCTACCCCACGGGGGGGGGGCCCTGTCTAAATATCTACTCCAAAGCGAACATGATTGGGCAAGTGGTCTCGGCGTTGGATGGGTCCGACGAACTGCAAGAACTTCTACGGTCCCAATTCGGCAGTCTATTAAGGTTGCCTGTTGCAAGATGCACCAATTCCGCCAAACTAATCCATTCCATGTTATCCTGTCAACTAATCACGAAGAAAAAACATGAACTGTGGATTGTTTTTGGGAGTAAACCTTTTCGATTCTCTCTGTCGGAGTTCAAGCGTATCACTGGCCTTATGTGTGGTCCATTCCCTGGAGATTACCACCCAGGAGAGGAAAATTCAAAGCCTGCCACCCTGGTATCTGACCTTTCTGACTCAGATGCGTCTGAAAAAGCAGGGGAAGAAGAGACAGCAAAGCCCACCATGTCTCGTATGTGGCGAGACTTTTTTGGGAGAGATGATCCTTCCGTAACTGCAGAGAATGCGATGGACATGCTGAAAGATCCTCCGTTGGCCCAGTGGAAAAGGCTACCCCTTGCCTTGATCATCATTGTGGATGGGATCCTCATATGTCGAGACAAGAACCTAACCATCATGCCCGCGTATGTGGATATGTTATGCGATATGGAGTACTTCATGTCGTTCCCCTGGGGTAGAGAATCTTTTGCGAAGACGTTATCTAGATTAGTTCCGAATCCACCAAGTTCAACGGTAGAAGCTTCGGTCCTGGAAATGCGTAACCGGCTGAAACAGCAAACCAGCGTCTGCTACGGTATTCCTCTAGCCTTGCAACTTCTAGCTTTCGAAAGTTTTCCTCTGCTGTTGAGCAAGATTCCAGAACCTGAGAAGACGACATCGTTTTTGGAAGAACCACACGCCCTAGCAAAAATCATAACCCTCCTTCACATGAATGATGTTCTCGCCGTGGAAGCTGACCCTCATGTAAACATCGTATAAACATTGTTATATAGGTGTATGCTGGTTTTATAGGTGTACGGGGGATGCTGGTTATTGTTATATAGGTGTATGCTGGTTTTATAAGTGTACGGGGGATGCTGGTTTTATAGGCGTAGGGGGGATGATGGTTTTATAGGCGTAGGGGGGATGAAGGTTTTATAGGCGAAGGGGGATGAAGGTGTTATAGGCGTACGGTGGATGATGTTTTAAAGGCGTACGGTGGATGATGTTTTTTTGTCGTACGGTGGATGATGTTTGTTAGGTGTACGGTGGATGATGTTCTATAGACGTACGGTGGATGATGTTCTATAGGTGTACGGTGGATGATGGTCTATAGGCGTACGACGGATGATGGTTTTATAGGTGTACGGCGTTTATTGGCGTAGGGTGTACGTACGTTTCCGTGTGCGTGGAGACTAACCCGTATAATGTGGTCCTTTGTGCAGTTGAAAATTGTCGATTGTTTTGAAGACGACGTGGAGGAAGAGGTCCAATGGGATGATGAAGTCGAAGACGAGGAAGTATCGTTGTTGTTGGAACTTCATAGGTCTGGATATGTCTTCAAAAAGTCAGATTTCCCAGACGGTGACTCCTCCATACCTCCTATCCGAATAGCGTCCGAAGTAGGTGGGACTGGTAAGGGAAGACCGCCAAGCAGAAGCCAAAAAATTAAGAAGGAAAAACAACATCGGCAGGCAAGAAGAGGGCCTGCTAAGAGGCCCCGACAAGTAAAGTCCAAGGAAGAAGGGTTAGCTGAAGACCAAGTAAGTTGCGTCGTAGAAACCTTGAAGACATGGTTGGAAGAGAAGTTCGCGCAATTGAAGCAGGACATATTGGATGCGGTCATGGTGGATGGGGAGGCGGAGAAAAGGAAAAAAAAACAAAAGATGATGCAGTTCAAGTCTCTGAGGACGAGGTGGGTAGGGAGACACCGAAGGCGGGTGTCCCAAAAAAGAACGAAATGAGGGGAACTGAAACCGACAAGTTTGGAAGGAGGCGGTCTACTAGGCTAAGGAAAGTGAATCAGATGCAGAAAGATTCCGCTGGTAGCAGTAACGGAGGAAAGAAGAAAAAAAGGAAGGTGTATGTTAATGATGATGGTGATAGTAACAGGGGTGATCATGAAGTTTGGAAAAACTACGGGGTCACATTCGGCATAGTAGAGGATGTTAATAAAAAAAGAAATCTAGATGCAGAGAAAACTGGGCATGAAGTGGAAAGAAGGAAACTTGACAAAGATGGGGATGACGAAGATGGAAAAGATGAGCAAGGAGGTGATGCAGTCAAAGGTGGGAGAGCTTGTGGAGACAGTGGAGAGGATGGTGATGGTGAAGCGGTCTCAGGTGGGAAAGATGGGAAAGAGGCAGGCGGGCAAGATGAAGAAGGAGGTAAAACAGCTGATCAAACTGTAGCAGCGGAAGAGTCAGGAGATATGATGGAAGAGGACACCGGTGTAGAGGAAGAGACCGTGGCAGGGGAAGCGAGAGATGTTTTGGGGTCGATTGTACCCGCCATCCACAATGAAGAGGTAATTTGATAAATATGATATAAAAAGTCTGAAAATAAGTAAAATATAGAACGAAAAATAATCTGAGATAGTGTATTTTTGTTGTAGATGGAAGTGAGGTTTCGTCCCCCCTGTCTCCTCAATACGAGACTCCACCTGAACAGGCGGAACATCATGAAGGTGATAGTTCTCCAGAGAGGGCGCAAGAAAAGCGCGTACCCCAGAGATCGAACATACTTAGTGGAGTGTCACCGGTGATCCCCGTGTGAGAGCCCTATTCGCAAGTCGTAGTAAACCAGCATATGAGCCAATCCAAGCCGTCTCGAAGTTGGAGTTCAGGACATTTCGAACCCTTCTACATGAATCAAAGAAAAAGTAAGGTGTTGTATTAAAATATGGATATGAACTTTAGTTGGTATTAAAAGTTTGGTTATTAAAAGTTAAATCTTTTCCCTGTAGGGAGTTTGAGCTTGTGACAAGACACAAAGTTTCAAATGGATTTTTCCTAAGCATGGCTAGGAAAACGAATTGGGTGTCTACGGAGATAAGCAAAGATTTATGATTGATCGTACACCGTTTATTCAGATCTAGGTATGAGTTAATATTTCAATGTTGTGTATGTGGATTACAGCATATGCAGATCATAATGACCATGTTGTGGCGTCGTAGAGGTGAAATCGTGTTGAAAGACAGGGCAGCGTTTGTAGACACCGCATTCCTCTCCTTGGTTGTATCGGCGTACAGTCAGTTTAAAAACGCTGAAAACAAAAGTTGTTTTGATTGGGAGAAGAACGTAGCCAGCTATGTAATGGGAAAAAACTGCAGGTGGAAGATCGTCAAATCAGAGTTCTTAAAGAATGTGGACATTGTGTACGCCCCCATGATCTGGGGAAACAACCATTGGGTTGGGTTGGTCATCGACCTGCGTATGGGGAGTATTGAGATTCTGGATCCATACGTGGAGCACAATGCGAAAGATGAAGAGGTGGTGGGTCACATTGAACCAGTTATTCATAGTATGCCATGGATTTTGAAGCGATATTTGCCGGCTGCTTTCACCGAACACCTGACGATGGAACCGTACACTTGGACCCGTCCAGCTGATATCTATCAAAACAAGAGGGCGGGGGATTGCAGACCATGTGCTGCAAAGTTCCTAGAGATGCATGCTGCAGGGCTTGTCCATGATGAGATGGGGTCGATCACTGACGAAGATGTTGATCGATTTAGGGAGAAATTCGCGATGGACTGCTACGAAGATTTTGTAGGCAGTGCGGATGTTGCAAACAGATGAAAAGGTGGATGATCTACTTTTGAACTTTTTTTATTGATATGGTAATATTATTTTAATTGGGCTTGTATTTGTAGTAATTGTAGTATGATAAAATCCTCTGGGAATTTGTAGTGATATTCAACTTTTTAACTGTGTGTATTGAAATGGGATTCTTAAAATTATTATCATTAAAAAGTCCGTAGTGTATATTTTTGTGGTCAGTTTGTTTATGTACGCGTTGAAAGTGTAATGGTGTACAGCTAAAAGAGCAGAAATCATTTTGATATCAAAAATAGGCATGTACAGTAGAACCTCTATAAATTAATACTCGATAAATTAATAATCACTATAAATTAATAAATTTTGCTGGTCCCGAGTCGGGCCAGTGTAAAAATTAGCAAAATTCGATAAGATAATAAGATAATATTTTTTTTGAAACTCTTATGTAAATATATGGTCTCAATAATAAGTTAAATTAATAATTATACATCGAAGCATATATATACCTACATATATAATTAAAGTAATATAGTAAAATATGATTAAATTATTGTTTTAAGTTTATAAACATTGTTGATTTATCTTTAAATTCTTTGATATGATATTTTCTATATGAAATTTATAATTTCGAAAATATTTTTGTATTGTTTCTTGATGAACGTTAAAAGTTCAAACCGAAAATATCTATATAAACTAATAACTCTATAAGATAATAAAATTTTGAAGTCCAACATTATTAATTTATAGAGGTTTTACTGTAGTATAATTTTGTAAACTGATTGGCCTCTGATAATATAATTATATATATGGAGATATGTTGTACGCGTAAATGATAAATATTGTTTTAAGTAGAAAATAAGATTTCATATTAAAAAATGGGGACATTTTAAATTGTTCTGCTTAATAAATAAATGAGTTGGTGTACCCAGTTACAAACTCACAAGGTACCCTATTGCAAAATATCTGGAAATTAAATTCCATTCACCAATTCTCCATCGACGGTCCAGTTCTGACGGCAAAGACGATGTATCTGAAGAACATTTCACAATCTTGGGCCCAGCGACAAGACGTACAGATGTTAGCACCCTTAAAACCATCTGAATCCCACGGTAGATAGGAATCTGGCTGACCACACGCACAATCCCAGAGTGTTACAAATTGTTAATTTGTCTCGAACTTCCTCGTCCCGAAATCATCTGGTTCTTGGAAAACATACCCTCGGCGATCCGCGTTGACGATTTCCCGGATAATTGTCCTCTGTCTTCTGGGAGATAGTTTTGAGAGATATGCATCCCCCTCGGAATGTTCTTCGCAGACGGCTTTCAGAAACATCCCGTACACATATGTAGCGACATCATATCCTTCGTCCGCTGATTTCTTAATTAGTTCAATACCGGACGAGTTGTGACGGACGAAATAGTCTTGCATACCCTTCATGAATATAGATGCCCAATTCCCAGCTTCATAAAAAAATTTCAACAAGTCGATGAAATTGAAAAATCCCTCGAGCGGCATCTCCATCTCGACGGGGTCCAGAACGCTGTAGAAGGCTTTCGTTTTTGTAGAGTTGTTAAAGCGCTTGCAAACCTCACAGAGCGTCATCATAGCTTGTAACGAACGACTGGTACAATCAAGTATTTTCTATAATAATTCGTCTGGAAGGGACATAAGAAAAGAGAACGGAGTTCCGTTTACTCTCTGCCTGCTTGAAGACATGGCTTATAATGAAGCAAAAGAAAAAAAAAAACATAATATTTTTTTTATGAGTAGGAGAGGATTGTGTATAGGTATTTATACAATCTTTAAAGACATGTCGTTTCGGCGAACTAAACATAATCTTCCTGTATTTAATAACCACACCTCGGTTCGTAATTACAAGTTATTAATACCGAAGGGTCACGTCGGTTGAAAATTTATATTATACAACTACCATCCACAACACTTAATTGTGGATGTCTTATAATATAGGCTGAAATTTATGAAGGTCATTAAATTAAATGTTAAATGACGTGTTTTAATATACCATCGACAACTACCATCCGCATAAGGGTAGACGTGTACACCATTAATTTGTTAACCTCATTAGTGTTATAAATGTTTAAAATTATAGAGTAACTGAGATTTCCATCCACATGCAATAAATGTTGTGGATATTCTGGCTACCTAATATAAACAACTTCCAATAAGGGTCATTAATGGAACCCCTCCAAATCGTCATAGAAACTCGTCTATATATCGATATTCTGATTAATGCAAAATCCATTCTTATAAACGTATGAAAAAATAATGGTTTTAGCAGATGAGATCTTCTCTATAATCGTTGAAAAAATTGGTTCAGAAGATGTTTTCGATCTTTCCCCGTTTCTAAGAGCAGGTAAACGGTCCCACAACATTGTGTACGGGAGGAATGTTCTTCGCACTTGTGATTTGTTTAATATGTGTCGATGTCCCAACGAAAACATCAGTCCTGGAAGAAGATGTAGAAATTTCTTCGTAAAGTGTCTCGAGCAAGATAACCCTCAAGCCATTTACTACGAATCTCTAAGGATGATTCTAACCTGTGATGACATAAACGGTGGAATGAAACTCTTGCGACGGAATGTCCCATTTCACGTTGATGCCACACTCGCATCAGCTATGATTCGCGTTTGTCTTGGAGAATCTCGTCAAGCAACTCGGTTATTTAAGCAGTTTACTATATACCACGGACCCCTAAATTCGCCATTGCTTTATGATGTTGTGGAAGATTTAATAGAGCAGATGTCGTGGTTCGATCCTTCTCATATCAATAACTATTTCGGGTCGTTTCGTTCTTTAGACAACGAAGTTGTAAACTGGAGTGAATGTGTCTCGGGCCATGGTGACCCCAATTGCAAGTTCTGCTACCTATTGTGGTGCGCCCACCGTGTTTGCGCAATGTTGTAATGTGGTCAGTACCTTCAAAATGTTTTTCTCTAATTCTATAAATATGTTAAGTTTTTATGTATTAAACAGATTTTGTACTGTTCATTTGGGGTTTCGTTACATATCATCCGTACTGTTAATTTGTGGGTTGGTTCTGTTCGTTTTGCACTAGAGAATTATAATGACGTGGAACAAATTTGAAATGGTTTGAAAACATCAACAAAGTTAGATAATTAAAGAGAAGACAATTTTGAATTTATGACATGTCTAATCAACTGAAAACCACAGTTACGTACACTGTACACAATAAAATAATAATTCTCTGGGAAATTTTAATGGACCGGGAGAAGCCACGTATCAATCATATCTTCTCGTTTTCTGTTCTCTGTTTTATTAGCCTTTTGTAAATGGTTAGAAATGGTTAACAAAGATAATCAAAGCAAATACCGGGACCTTTATTATCTTTCTTCTCTTGTAAATCTAGGTCAAGTTACTCATCTTTTACATGACGACAGCGTCGGAATCTTCAAGCGGAGCCCCTGGGCCATTGATCGTGGGGAGTCCAAGCAGTACTTTGTGCGAATGTCTTGAGACGCCAATGGTGATGACATCTTGGACAAACATGAACCCTAGGCGAGAGTTCTATAAGTGCCCCATTGTGAACTACCGTTTCGATCGCGGTTGCTCTTATTTCAAGTGGGTTGCAGAGCCCCCACATGGTTGGCAGAAGCTAGCGCTGATCAAGGCACGAGACAGAATCGTTGCCCTCAAAACGGAGCTGGACTACTACAATCAACTTCGAAACAGTGGCAACGTGGTACGGGGCGGACGTAACGATGGAAATCCAGAAGTTGAAGCGGACGGTGGATCAGATGTAGTTGGTGGTATGATGGCCGGTTATCTTTCCAAAATGTCAACGGTAGGTGTTTATCTCTCTGCCACAGCTTGCCTCTTCTCAGTTTCTGCCCTTATTTGCGTCCTAAAGTTATGAATTGAAGTATGCCTCTTATCCCTTGCTGGCCTTTTTTGTATAAAGTTAGGGTGGAAGTAATGTGGTTATTCGGATGGTTTAAGTATTTACTCGACATGTACTCGCTATGTATTCGGAAATTAATCTGTAAGGTATTTTATGTGGTTTTTATAGTGTTACCTAATCTCTATGTTATTTTGTTTGATTCTGATCTGATGTACAAGGACATCATAATTACACTCTAAACGTGTACACCAACAAGCTGTACACCTTCAACCGTACACCCAAACCCTATATATCCTGAATTAATGTGAAGAAGTAGAGCACTACATCATTTGTTTCTTTCTGAACTAGTACTGGTAAAATACATAATTATTTACATAAATGACATAAGTAATTTCTTGTAAAAACTGTTATTGTCTAAACGTGTACACCAACAAACTGTACAACTTCAGTCGTACACCCAAATTCTGTATATCCTCAATTAATGTGTACCAGTAGAGCTCTAAAGCATATATTTTTTTTCTCAACTACTAGTAGTTACATAATTTATTACATATGTTACATAAGAGACCCATTACATAAAAGATTTCAAGAGAATTGAAATGGAAATTCCTGTAAAGTTGTACACCAACAACATGTAAACCAAGTAGAGCAAAAACATTAACTACATCATTTATTTCTTTCTCAACTACTACTGATAAATCAACAACTACTAGTGCATACATTAACTACATCACTTCCAGCAAGAAATACTACTCCCATTGTCAATATATATCCCCACTTCCCTACTTTATTTACAAAGTGGCCGAACAAAAAAAAAATGTACGATGGTGCTACCCGAGTTACCAGACGAAATACTTTCTATAATCCTTGAGAAGGTTGGTCAAGAAGCTTTTTGGATGCTGGGGCCGTTTCTGAGAGCCGGCAAACGGACCCATCGTCTCGTATACAGAAACAATGTTCTTCGCACCTGTAGCTTGTACGCCATCTACCGAGATCCCATTGACATATGCCCCGGAGGGAGAGGCCGTCATTTCTTTGAGAAGTGTCTGGAACAAGGTAATGAATACGCGATTTTTTACGAGTCTTTGAGGCTCGTAATAAAATGTGGCGATATAGATGGTGGAGTTGACCTCATCGAACTTATTGTCCCAAATGAAACCCATGCAACCATCGCAGCTGGAATTTTCTGCGTTTGTCGTGGGGATTCTGAAAAAGCTAGCCGATTTTTCAACGACTTCGCAGTGAACCACGTACCACTAACATCAGAAATGGTGAGACATATTGGGGAGGAGCTCATCTACCAGATATCTTGGTTCTATCCTCCATTCATGAATAAGTACTTAGAATCATTCGCTTATCCTAACAACGACCTAGTCAAGTTCCCCGACTGTGCTTTTGACCATGATCCTAATTTTGACACATTTTGCAACGACTGCTACTTATATTGGTGCGCAAGGCGTATATGTAACATGCTATAATGGTTAGTCCGAACCTTCTCTTTAGCTTTTCCTATCGTATGTTTTATGTATCTTTCACTTACAAATTTTAGACTCTCCAATAAATTATGTTCTTTTCTCCTATATGATTATGTATGTTTTCGTCATGATATGGTGTACACAAACAGTTGGTGTACATAAGCAGATGGTGTACACAATCTCTGGTGTATTCAATCCGTTAGTGTACGTAGTCACTTATAAAAGTGTACAGCGTTCATTTTTGTTTCACATAAAAATGCATCCCACCGAACATCCACCTTCACAAGGCTTCCCACTATTGTCAACAAAAAACCGAATATTCCCCAAAAAACATCCGAGTTCTAAAAAAACACACAACTTTTATCCCAAGGGAGAGACGCAAGTTGCCCGGTTATGTCCCCCAACTTTACACCCGGTGCATTTGTGAATCCTCGCCTTTTTCGTTAGGACCTGCAGAAGTAAAGTGAGACAATTAATGTCGTAATCGTTTTTAAACATTGCGACTGGAAGGGAAATTATTTATGTTCATTGATAGTATACCGGCATCTCCCCAGCTGAAAGTTTTCTTTTTTTTGCTGGCCTCCCTGGCAGATGCTTACTCTTAGGAGGCATAATTTCTACACCCTCTGACACCTCAGTCGGGACATCGACGTCCTCTGGGTCTGGAACCGGCAGAATAATGCCTGCTAATGTATCCCCCACGTTTTTTTCCGATGCAAATCACCGACTAAACTCTTATACGGCAGCTTCCGAATGGTCGCTGCTGCAATTGCTTGTCGGCAGGGTAATAAAAGCATCTGGAATTCCCGACAACTACATGTCCGTTTTTTGAGGGAAACATGGTGCTGTACACCGGACCCCGCTGTTACTTCGAAATCTCACGCGGACAGTTCTAGGACGGGAAGTCCTCGGGACAAATCCAACTGCTTAAACAGCTCTTTTTCAACGTCTTGTGGAATAACACCTTGCATTTTCATTATTTTCTTTCGTCTACTCTCATGCCACCTGCTTAGCATCCGCCGGATAAACTCAAACAATGACACGATTGGACAATCCCCGGCAAGAAGTAAGGCATTGTTTAGTGACTCCGCGATGTTACTAGACATCAAGTTATATATCTTCCCCTCGAAGTAAAATCTTGTCCAATGCTTTTTATCTACCTTCTCCCTGTACTCTCAACAATTTATATCCACTTCCTTCAACGTCGTATAAATCTTTTTAAACTCGGAAACTCGGAATGCATCTCCTGCCAAACCAACCATCTCCTTTTGCCGTTTCTTTTTAAATTTGTTCTTCACATTTCTCTGCAGGTGTACAAGACATGCAGCGTGTTTTGCGAGTGGATACCAGACATCCTTTGTGGTATAGATAGAGCTGCATCTATCCGAAATTATTGTCAACCCTTCATTGTCTCCAATAATCTCTATTAAATTTTCGAAAAACCACGACCAAGACACCTCATTCTCGCTGTCCACAACGGCAAAAGCTATAGGGAATATCTGGAAGTTCGCATCTTGTCCACTTGCTGTTAGTAGACACCCTTTGTATTTTCCAGACATGTGCATCCCATCAATCACAACAACCTTCCTCAAATGGTTCCACCCGTCGATACAAGCCTTCAAAGCCATGAATGCGAACTTAAACCGTGTATCTCTTTTTTCGTCCACTTTGGTATGCAAATGTGTAATTGTTCCCGGATTAGCATACTTCAGTACGTAAAAGTACATCGGAAGTAACTTGAATGAAGCCTCCTCTGTTCCATGGGCACTTGAAATTGCCAACTCTCTTGCTTTCCAACACTTCCAATACGTTGATCATTGATGTTACCCTATGCTCCCTTAGGATTGCCGGAGATAAATCTTTTGCCTCTGGTCCTACTAACGTCAAATCATACTTCGACCTAAACAAAGCGGCAATGACTTTCGCTGTCGCGTGCTTCGAGAACTGGCCTCTACTATCCGATTCGCACACATGAGTCAAATTTGCCTTCCTAAACTCATAAAGTTCCGAACCTCCAACTTTATGCCCCTTCAACCTCCAATCACACATAGGATCAATACATCTCGCATCCACATACAACTTCGCATGGCGGTGGTATCTGAACCTACAGACCAACTTTATTGCATGTATTGCCAAAGTTATTTTGAAATGCTCTTTGTTCTTGAACATTCTCCCTATGTATATCTCATCATCATCATACCTCAAATCAACATCGTGGATGTTATATGGTACACATGCCATATCATTAAAAATAGGAGGCGGATCTTCATATCCATATACATCTACCAACCTCATGCCTTTCTTAGCCGACTCCCATCCATTTTCACGTTGACTTAAACCTTTTTCTGAACTTGCCAAACAATGTGGATCCTTCAAATCTTCTTCACCGAAAGCCAGATTCACAGACATCTTTAACATACGAGGTGGCATATACCCCGACTTTTGTATAAGTGGACTCGATTCGTTTTGACGAGAAGTTTGTAATTCAGGGTCACCGGCAGTTTGACCACTCATATTTCTATACCTTGACGATGACTGTGGTGGTTCCTCAGCAAAATCATCATCCCCAAACACAAGAGAATGTCCATTCAACATATTCTTGCAAACTGGCACATTTGAATTCTCAACCCCGATAGGTGGATCCTTCAAATCCTCTTCATCGAAAGACACATTCAGAGGCATTTTTGGCATAGATGGTGGGTTCTTCGCCGACTTTTGTATAGAAGGAGTCAATTCTTTCTCAGGCGGAGTTTCTAAAAAAAATTCAGGGTCGGCGCCAGTTTGCCCACTTATATTTCTATACCTTGACGATGAATGGGATGGTTCCTCAGCAAAATCTTCATCCCCATAAACAGGGGACTGTCCATTCAACATATTCTTGCAAACTGGAACATTTGAATTATCAACCCCCTCTCTCTGTGATGTCTCGGAAAGTTCTCTAGCCCCACCTGCCGAATCATCTTCTTCGTCATCTCCATCCACCTCTGACAACCCGTCATTTAATACTAGCTCATGCCTGAAATCCCAATCGTAATCATCATCATCTTCGTCTTCATTACCATCCTCGCCTCTGTCTTCCGAATCATCACCATCGTCGTCTTCCTCGTCATCTTCTCCAGTCTCCGCTTTCGAATCATCTGTACCTCCATCTTTACTTTTGTCGAAACCTTTTTTCCTTCCTAATCTCGATTCGAACTCCTCCACATGCTTCCTTAATACCTCATCTTCAATATCCCAGCCTGATTCACATCCACTCCCACTACTCTGTTTCTCTCCTCCATTTTCTTCAACGAGAACAGAACTGGGTCTTCCCCTCCTTATTTCAGCAGATACCTGATATATCATGGTTTTTACCCGTTTTTAGGCCATAATATAAGTGTTTTTATAGAGTCTTTTGCTAGTTTTGGAATCTTTTTAGAGTCTATACAGGATGGAGAGCATTTGGAGCTAAATGGGAGAATATGGAACATTTTGGAGCATCTTGGAGAAGCAGCCGAAGTGATGAAGTCGAAAGGCTGGATTTAAGTGCTGAGTGTCGATCGACACCATCAGTGTCGATCGACACCAATGAAGGTCGGCCAAGTTTCCCGATTTCCATCAGAAAAAGGAAATCACCCAAGTCTTTAAGAATTACAAGTCTGCCCCTGGACGAAAAATCCCCTTCTATAAATAGTTTTCAGGCATTGTTTAGCCTAATACCTTATTATTATTTTCTGTTTTTGAGACTTAGAGAGAGATTGATCCTGAGCTTTTGGGGAGACAATTCTAACTCATCTGAGCCAGATTTCGAACCCCTGTATCATTCTCTATTCTTTTATGCAATTTATTTCAGCCATGATTTGTGTTTGCATAATTATGTCTGAGTAGTTTGCTAGTTAGGTTAGGGTGATTTAGGGTTTGATGAAGAGTTTGTAGAATCACTAAAATTATTAGGGAAATCAATTGGATCTTCACCTTGATTTGTGCTTAACTTGATTTTCTGAATTGATCACTTAGAAATCATACCTTAGGTTATTTAATAGATGCGAGAGCATTATTAGTAACTTGAACTAATCATAGGTGAGCAAAATAGCTATTCGCAAAGAGATTTGGTTTAGGTATTTTGTGAACAAATCGAACCTGTTCTTATTACTTGCCTTAATTGTTTAAATTCGCAAAGAGATTTGGGATTTAGGAATCTAGGCATAGATAACTTCTGCAACGAGAGTTGATTGGTTTTAACTTAGAGTTTCGAGTTCTAGACTGTTCTTAATAAATCCCTAATAAACTTAGATTCTGCATTCTTGGATTCAAACCTGATAATTATCCTTGCCTAGCGCCTTTGTCTCTGAACTTACATCGCTTTATAAAATCGTTTGCTTATTTCTGCATTGCTTTAGACTACTTTAAATTAATCGCCTAGCATAATCTAAACCTAGAAACCATAAGTGTAGCTTTAACTTCCCTGAGGATTCGATACCCCTTATACTTCAACCGCATTGCTGTGCACTTGCAGTAGTTGATTATTTGGGTAAAACCTGAGCCCTATCAAGTTTTTGGCGCCGTTGCCGGGGAAGTAATAGCTGCCTACAGAATCTAGTACTAGGATTTTGACTAGGTTTTGTTTTTGTTTTTGTTACTAATTTAGTTTCTTACCTTTGGTTTCAGGTGCATGCCCAGTACCAGAAGCAACAAGGAGAAGGAACTTGTTGCACTGAACCAAGAACTCGGCCGTTTGGAACGTACGAACCGTCGATCTGCTCGAGCGTCGATCGACACCAACAGTATCGATCGACACCACGCGCAATCAACAATGGCTGACACTTTGGTTGTGATACGCGACGCGGAAGGCAACTTGACCGACCTACAGGGCAACAGAAGGAACGCTTAAGGACAGCGACTTGATGAGGCTGGCGCCGTCATCGTCGAACCAGCAATACAAAACGTAGAAGCTGTACGTGGAAGAACACTAGGCGCGTACAACCGCCCAGACCAGTTCTATGCTAATAGAGCTGCGATCCGTCCTCTTGCATTTCAGAGGAATGACTTCGAGCTGAAGCCTGCCTACTACACATTGGTGGCTCAGCATCTCTTTCATGGTCTTCCTAATGAGCATCCGATGGATCACATAGAGAGATTTGAGGACCTCGCATCAAGCATCAAGGCTAATGGGGTGTCCTATGATTATCTCTTCTGCAAGCTGTTCCCTTACTCGCTTTCAGGAGATGCATCGTATTGGCTGAAGCAGTTGGATCCAGGATCCTTAACTACATGGGAAGACACAAAGAATGCATTCCTTTGCAATTTCTTTGATGACGCGAGGTCTGAGGAGCTGAGGACTAAGATCACTGCATTTTCCCAAGGACCTACTGAAGCATTCAAGGCTTCTTGGGTGCGATTCAGATCATACCAGAGGGATTGCCCACATCACAGTTTCAGCGAACCGCAGCTTCTCGGTATCTTTTACCGCGGTATTGACTGGAGGTACCAGATGGCTTTGCACGCAGCGAGCAATGTCAACTTCAACACCAGATGCCCAGACGACGCAATGGTGCTTATAGAGAATTTGGCCTCTTGTAACAGCACCAAGAACGCAAACTTCGAAAGAAGACAACACGCTGGAGTCAGTGGAGGAGGCCAAATCGCTGAAGTCAACAGGAAGCTAGATCTCTTGGTGGGAAAGAAGCAGGTCCACTTTGCGAATGAAGTGGAGACATTCGAACCAGATGAAGGATGCGCAGAAGAGGATGTCAACTACATCAACGGAGGTGGATTTCAAGAACCAGCAAGGGAACATGAGCTTTAATGGGAATTATCAGAAGAGCTCATTCACAGGAAATCAGAACTCTTCTGATTATACTCAAAAGCCCCCATTCCAGAACAGCAACAGCGGTTACACAAGGAGCTATGAAAATTCTTCTTACCAGAAACCTCCTGCTCAAGACAACAAAATGGAGGCTATGCTAGAGCAACTCTTGGAAGGACAGCATAAGTTGACAGTGAACTTCAATGGCAAGATTGATTCACTGTATCAGGACCTGAATGGAAAGATTGAGAGCTTGAACTCTCATATGAAGAAGCTGGATGTTCAAGTTGCTCAAACTGCAGAAGCTGTTAACAGGCAAGAAGGATTCCTTCCAGGGAAGACTGATACCAATCCCAAACGCCACGTGAATGCTGTCACATTGAGGAGTGGAAAGAACCTTTAGCATGTCCAGAAGAGAGGACTTAGCATTAAATAGTTCGAAGAGCACGAAGATGTGGATGATGCTGCTGAGCCAGTGTCGATCGACACTACTGTGTGTCGATCGATACCCAAGGAGATGAAAGACAAATCAGACGATCCTGAACCTGAACCTTACGCGAAGGACACAACTTCAACGAAGAGTGTGGATCGACACCAGGAGGGTGTCGATCGACACCCACCACGGACTGCATCAGATCAAGCCAAGACCAAGATCATTGCTGAAGAAAGGGTTTACAAACCAAAGATCCCTTTCCCCTTGATAACAAAGAAGTCTAAGAAGGAGCTGCTAGACGCTAGATGCAAGGCTATCATGGATAGACTAGTGGTTAAAATCCCTTTGATGGATGCCATTAGAACTACTCCAGTGATAAAGAGATACTTGAAGTGGATGATGACAAAGAACATGGATATGGAAGAAGGTGTGATGATGATATCAGAGCAAGTTAGTGTTGTCATTCAGAACAGACTTCCAGAGAAACTCTCCGATCCGGGAAGCTTTGTTTTGGATTGCTCCATCTTTTCAGACGAGTTTGGGAGATCTCTGTGCGATTTGGGATCAAGTGTCAACTTGATGCCTCTTTCAGTTGCTCTAAGGCTGGACATGCCAGACTTCAAGGCCACAAGAATCTCCCTAGTACTTGCTGATCGTTCTGTCATAATCCCTGAAGGTGTCTTGGAAGATGTTCCTATCAAAGTGGGAGATTGTTTGATTCCCACAGACTTTGTGGTATTGGCATATGATGAGGAACTCAAAGACCCTCTCATACTTGGCAGACCATTCTTGGCTACAGCTGGAGCAATCATTGACGTGAGGAAGGGAAGGATCGCGCTGAACATTGGTGACTTGGTGATGAATTTCGACATGGAGAAGCTGATGAAGAGACCAACAATTGATGGACAAACCTTCTATGTCGATTCACTCACCAACCTTGCTGAAGAAATATTCCAAGAGGACCATCCTACAGATCCTTTGGAGCGAGGATTGACCACTTCTACAAAGGACATTGAGTGCTTGGACGATGCACCTGCTGGATATGCAAAGATGCTGGATGCAAGTGAGCAAGTCATGCAACTAGTCGCTCAGGAGGATCTGTGTCGTTCGACACCAACTAGTGTCGATCGACACCATGCGAGCACGACGAGAACAGCCAAAAACACAACACTTGCCGATTGGAGTGAGGCTAAGGCACCTAAAGTTGAGCTTAAACAGCTTCCTGCCGGGCTTAGGTACGCATTTCTTGGTCCTAATTCAACATATCCTGTCATTGTAAATGCTCCCTTAAACAATGCAGAGCTCACTTTATTGCTAAGTAAGCTGCGCAAGTATCGCAAAGCTCTTGGCTATTCTCTTGATGATATTTCAGGTATCTCACCAGATTTATGCATGCATCGGATTCACCTTGAGGATGAAACAAAGTCATCAATTGAACATCAAAGGAGGATGAATCCGAACCTGAAGGAAGTCGTCAAAAAGGAGATCATGAAGCTATTGGAAGCAGGGATCATCTATCCCATCTCAGACAGTGCTTGGGTCAGTCCAATTCATGTGGTTCCTAAGAAAGGAGGAGTCACAGTGGTGAAGAACGAGAAGAATGAGCTGATTCCTACAAGGACTGTGACTGGACACAGGATGTGCATAGACTACAGAAAGCTGAATGCTGCGACCAGAAAGGATCACTTTCCTTTGCCTTTCATCGACCAGATGCTGGAGAGATTGGCGAATCATCCATACTACTGCTTCCTTGATGGATATTCAGGATTCTTCCAGATTCCAATCCATCCAGACGATCAGGAGAAGACCACGTTTACATGTCCTTATGGTACTTTTGCATATCGCAGGATGCCATTTGGACTTTGTAATGCTCCTGCGACTTTTCAGCGATGCATGATGTCCATCTTCACAGATATGATTGAGAAGTTTATGGAGGTCTTTATGGACGACTTTTCTGTTTATGGGTCATCCTTCAAAGACTGCTTGGACAACTTGTGCGCGGTGTTGCAGCGGTGTGAAGAGAAGCACTTAGTCCTGAACTGGGAAAAGTGTCATTTCATGGTCACAGATGGGATTGTACTTGGACATAAGGTTTCAGCAGAAAGTATTGCAGTGGATCGCGCTAAGATTGAAGTAATGACAACTTTGCAAGCACCTGATTCCATGAAGTCAGTGAGAAGTTTTCTAGGCCATGCTGGGTTCTACAGAAGATTCATCAAGGACTTCAGCAAGATTGCAAGATCACTCACAGCTCTTCTCTGCAAAGATGTGAAGTTCGAGTTCACTGCAGAATGTCATTCAGCCTTTGAACAGATTAAGCAAGCCTTAGTGAGTGCTCCAATTGTGCAACCTCCGGACTGGGATTTGCCTTTTGAGGTGATGTGTGACGCCAGTGACTTCGCAGTAGGCGCGGTGTTGAGACAGAAAAAGGACAAGAAGCTTCATGCCATCTATTATGCCATCAGAACATTGGCTTATGCTCAGAAGAACTATCCAACCACGGAGAAGGAATTGCTAGCTGTGGTTTTTGCCTTTGAGAAATTTCGATAATACCTTGTTGGCTCGAAGGTGATTGTTCACACAGACCATTCTGCGTTGAAGTATTTGATGCAGAAGAAGGATGCAAAGCTAAGGTTGCTAAGATGGATTCTACTTCTTCAAGAGTTTGACATAGAAGTCAAAGACAAGAAAGGAGTTTAAAACGGAGTAGCTGATCATCTCTCAAGGATAAGGATTGAAGATGACGTACCAATTGATGATTTTTGCCTGAGGATAATGTTTACCTTGTTGAGAGTCGCTTACAAAGCAAATTTTCGGAGCAGATTTGCCCAGTATCGATCGACACTCAGTCCGAAAAACTGAGGTTTGACAACTCTTGTGCCCGAGTGTCGATCGACACCCAACACGAATTTCACTTCGCAGGATCTTGGACGAGGTGTTTGGACAGCCAATCTTTGCCATTAATAATGCAACTCGACCATGGTATGCTGACATTGTGAACTTCCTTGCTGCTGACATTGAGCCAAACCATCTCAAGGGTTATGAGAAGAAGAAGTTCATGAGGGAACATAGAAGGTATTATTGGGATGAACCACACTTATACAAGCATTGTTCAGACAATGTTTACAGAAGATGCATTGCAGAGAGTGAGGTTCGTAATGTGCTGTTCCATTGTCATGGTTCTGAGTATGATGGACATTTCGCAACCTTCAAGACAGTATCCAAGGTTCTTCAAGCAGGCTTTTGGTGGCCTACTATATTCAAGGATGCGCAGCTGTTCATCACTCAATGTGATGTTTGTCAGAGGAGAGGGAAGATCAGTAAGAGGAATGAGATGCCACAGAACTTCATCCTTGAAGTTGAGGTCTTTGATTGTTGGGGCATTGATTTCATGGGCCCTTTTCCTCCATCCTATGGAATGCAATACATCTTGGTGGCTGTGGACTATGTCTCTAAGTGGGTGGAAGCAATTGCTTCTAAGACCAATGATGCTGCAGTGGTTCTCAAGCTATTTCAGACCATCATCTTCCCAAGATTCGGAGTGCCTCGGATTGTCATAAGTGATGGTGGTTCTCACTTTATCAACAAGGTGTTCGACAAGCTGCTGAAGAAGCATGGTGTTCAGCATCGCGTAGCTACTCCTTATCATCCCCAAACGAGTGGACAAGTGGAAGTCTCCAACAGACAGATCAAGCAAATTCTGGAGAAGACAGTGGGCAAGACAAGGAAGGATTGGGCAGCAAAGTTAGATGATGCACTTTGGGCCTACATGACTGCCTACAAAACGCATCTTGGAACTACACCTTTCCAGCTGCTCTATGGCAAAGCTTGCCATCTTCCAGTGGAGTTGGAACACAAGGCGCATTGGGCTATCAAGAAGATGAATTTCGACTTGAAACCTGCTGCAGAGAGGCACCTCCTTCAGCTCCACGAATTAGATGAACTTCGTTATCATGCTTATGAGAACTCAAAGCTCTACAAAGAGAGAACTAAAGCATATCATGATAAGAAGATCATCTCCAGACAATTCGAGCCAAATGACCAGGTACTTCTATACAACTCTCATTTACAATTGTTTCCTGGTAAATTGCGTTCACGTTGGTCAGGTCCTTTCACCATCAAAGAGGTCAGACCTTATAGAGCAATTGTCTTGACAAACTTCAAAGGAGAGGAGTTCACTGTGAATGGGCAGCGAGTAAAACACTATTGGGCTCAAGCCAAGATTCCAGAAGGACACATTGTGTCTCTGGATGATGCACCGTCCGCCTAAACGCAAGAACATTCAAGCTATTGACGTTAAACCAGCGCTTAGTGGGCCCACTGGTAAGTATTTATTTATTTATTTTTGGGTTTTACTTAGAATTATTTAGGATTTTCAGATAAAAAAAAAAAAAAAGTTGTCTGTTGTTACTTAGAATTATTTACCATGTGGTGTCGATCGACACCCGACCTGAACTGACGAATTGTTCTTCATTTCTTGGATTTTGGATTTGATTTTGCTTTACTTTTCATCTGCAGATGGCTCCTGTGAGTAAGAGACCACGCCACACTGAGGCATCAGCCTCCATGGCCTAAGCCTGAAAAGGCAAAGGTTCGGGTTACACGACGTTGGGACGATTCACCAGCTGAGGAGGTTGCAAAGGACGCGTGTATTTACAGAGATCTCAGCGAGACATGGGACGATTTGACACGCTGTTCTATAATGCGTGGCTGCGAGTCGAGATCGCTCCAACTCGTTTTGCTTGTGAGAAGACGATGAGGGAGCTTGGCATTAAGGATGGCATCATGTCATTGATGAACAGAATTGGGATGGGCACTATTGCGACGCGGCAGTACGATTTGTATCCCGATCTAGTCAGCCAGTTCGTTGCCACAGCTAGAGTCTACTACTGGAATGAGATAGTCCGAAATTCTCTGGAAGGCACATTGACCTTCCTCATCCGCGGGATCCGCTACCGCATTTCACTTCCAGATCTTTGCGGGATCTATGGATTCGCAGATGAGCATGCCACTGAGGTCTCTCTTCAGACACAGCTCCCAGATAACCAGGATTTCTGGTCACACTTCGGGAATGGGAGATATGACTCTAAGACCTCCACTCACACCGACATTCGCCATCCCACCCTGCGCTACTTGGTCCGCCTATTCTCTACTACACTTCTGTGTAAGCATGAGCCAGGGAAGATGCGAGTGTCTGAGTTGGTTCTGCTTTATCGTGGTCTTTGGTCTGAGATTTATGAGGATTCAGACGCGCCAACAGGCGCGAACCTAGGCGCAGTATTTGCTCATCACTTGGCTTCTTTGAAGACCAAGCCTTTCAGTGGAACGAAGCTTAAGCCAGAGACTATAGGAAGTCTTCTCACTCCTATCTTCCAGCACTGCGGGATAGACACTTCCAACTGCTCCATTATTACATCGCGTGCCTTGGTTGATATGGAGTACTTGAAGAGGACTCATTGGGTCACATGAGAGCGGATGTGGGCTTTCAGCGACGAGCAGAGAGTGCAGCGTTTGGTTCAGCTACCTCACAGAGACCTCACTCACATTACCACCGATCCAGGCCGCCTCGCGTTTCACCCTAGTCCGAGCAAGCTTAGGACTGCTCCCGTTGCCAGATGCAGAGGCACATCCTCCCGACGAGCTGAGGATCCGCCACGTCCTTCATGTTCTAGGCGCAGAGCACATATCACTTTGGCACCTATTGGATCTCATCACCTTCAAGACGCTCCCGAGATTCCTATGGAGCAAGCTGCATTTCAGAGATATGTGGTTCAGAGCTTTCAGGCCATCTGGAACGCCATTGCTACTGTGTCTAACTGTGGCTGCGTTCGACCTTCTACACCACCACGATCTTCTCCACCACGTTCTGATGACGACGAGTGACTCTTCCATCCTTTTTAGTACTTTGAGTCAGTTTTTCTTTTTCTCTTGAGTCCGCATTTGCTTCATTTGCTTAAGTACTTTGTTTCAGACTTGTTGCATTTATTGAGCTTATTGAATTATCTTGTGCTTTTAACCCTTTTGTTGAGTTTTCTAACAGCTTGGAAGATTCTAACAACAATCTGACTTAACAACATTCATGTTAGAGTGGCTGAACTCTGTCTTCGGACAGAGTGTCGATCGACACCATCCAGTGTCGATCGACACCATCCAGTGTCGATTGACACGACCATCTCACACGGCCACGATCGACACCGATGGTGTCGATCGACGCCACACGCAGAGTCAGGTAATCCAATTTTTTCTCTTTGATCTGTAACAGTTTTAGCACAAATTTTTTCTATCCAAACTCATTCTTAGTAACACTGGGGACAGTGTTATTCAAGTCTGGGGGAGGTGGTTGCTAATATTGTGTTTTGTTTTGAGAGTTTGTCTTGAGTCAAAAGTTTTCAAAAATTTGTTTTATTGAGTTAAAATCAATTGGAATTTTCAGTTTTTCTAGGAACTAACCACATAAAGTTAACACTTGAAGAACCATTGCTATAAGAGTTGATTGCAGGACTTACTAAGTAGAAAGCTGCAAGTGGAATCAGTCTAACAGGGCGAGTTCAGATCCCCTTATAAGAACTAGGTATGCGCAGAACTTGATTCCCCTTTTAGTCCGAACAGATAGGCAATTGCAGTCTCTCCTTGATCTTCCCTTGAGAAAAGAAAGAAAAATAGTCTAAGTCTGGGAATAGTGCCTTTGTCATGAGCATGTCTCCTCACAAGGAACAATATTAGTGATGCTCTTGAACACGTCTCCTCACAAGGAACACAAGTAGAGAGTGGCACTATTTCCAGAGATCTCATAAGAAAAAGAAGAGTCAATGAAAAGATCTTAGAACACCCTGAAAATGGGCAGAAGTTGACTAAGGGAAGAGAAAATAGGGGAGCTGTATGAGAATGTCTTGTTCAGGCACTAAGGAAGGGAAAAGGATCAACAAAGTTATGTGGCATTACCACTGTTAGAGTTCGAAACTTTTACCAAGGAAAGGATCTGGATTTGAACTGGGAGATTGCTAAACTTGTGGTAAGTACATTGAACATTTCCTAAGGTTGGCTCCATATCATGTGGATTCAAGAACTGTTAATCAATGTGGCGTTTTGAAGAATTACTCGGAAGTTCTTGTTTTCAAACTTCTACTTCATTCTAAGTTTCTGTTTTGCTTGAGGGCAAGCAAAGGCTAAGACTGGGGGAGTTGATATATCATGGTTTTTACCCGTTTTTAGGCCATGATATAAGTGTTTTTATAGAGTCTTTTGCTAGTTTTGGAGTCTTTTTAGAGTCTTTACAGGATGGAGAGCATTTGGAGCTAAATGGGAGAATATGGAACATTTTGGAGCATTTTGGAGAAGCAGCCGAAGTGATGAAGTCGAAAGGCTGGATTTACGTGCTGAGTGTCGATCGACACCAATGAAGGTCGGCCAAGTTTCCCGATTTCCATCAGAAAAAGGAAATCACCCAAGTCTTGAAGAATTACAAGTTTGCCCCTGGACGAAAAATCCCCTTCTATAAATAGTTTTCAGGCATTGTTTAGCCTAATACCTTATCATTATTTTCTGTTTTTGAGACTTAGAGAGAGATTGATCCTGAGCTTTTGGGGAGACAATTCTAACTCATCTGAGCCAGATTTCGAACCCCTGTATCATTCTCTATTCTTTTATGCAATTTATTTCAGCCATGATTTGTGTTTGCATAATTATGTCTGAGTAGTTTGCTAGTTAGGTTAGGGTGATTTAGGGTTTGATGAAAAGTTTGTAGATTCACTAAAATTATTAGGGAAATCAATTGGATCTTCACCTTGATTTGTGCTTAACTTGATTTTCTGAATTGATCACTTAGAAATCATACCTTAGGTTATTTAATAGATGCGAGAGCATTATTAGTAACTTGAACTAATCATAGGTGAGCAAAATAGGTATTCGCAAAGAGATTTGGTTTAGGTATTTTGTGAACAAACCGAACTTGTTCTTATTGCTTGCCTTAATTGTTTAAATTCGCAAAGAGATTTGAGATTTAGGAATCTAGGCATAGATAACTTCTGCAACGAGAGTTGATTGGTTTTAACTTAGAGTTTCGAGTTCTAGACTGTTCTTAATAAATCCCTAATAAACTTAGATTCTGCATTCTTGGATTCATGATATATCATGGTTTTTACCCACTTTTAGGCCATGATATAAGTGTTTTTATAAAGTCTTTTGGTACTTTTAGAGTCCTATTAGAGTCTTTATAGGTTGGACTACGTTTGGAGCATAATTGGAGATTCTGAAGCTTTTTGGAGCATTCTGCAAGAAGCTGCGAAGTGATGAAGTCGAGAGAGCAGAATTACGCACAGGGTGTCGATCGACACCATCTGTGTCGATCGACACCAGACAAGGTCGGCCGAGAAACTCGATTTCCATCAGAAAAAGGAAATTGCTCAAGCTTTGAAGAATTACAAGATTGCCCCTGGACGAAAATCCTCTTCTATAAATATAGTTTTTCAGCCATTGTTTAGGAAACGCTTTATTTTACAATTATTTAGAGAGAAGAATTTGTCTCCTTTAGAGCAAATTTGGAACTCCCTTATTTATCTATTGATTTGTTTTATGCATTCTTATTTATTCATGATGTTTGCTTCATTCACCATGTCTGAGTAGTTTGCTAGTTAGGTTTAGGGTTTTTCAAAGGTGATCAATGAATTGTTAGGTCAAATTAACTTGTTAGGATAAAATCATTAGAGTTCTTCATCTGGATTTGTGTTTAATGCTTATTCTAGCTTCGCGACCTAGAATCTGATCTTAGGTTAATTAATAGATGCGAGAGTATTATTGATTGCCTGAACTAATGTTAGATGAGCAAAATACCTTTTCGCAAAGAGATTTGGTTTAGGATTTTGTGAACAATTGAACCTGAAATTAATGCTTGTCTGAATTGTTTGAATTCGCAAAGAGATTTGGTTTTCTGGAATTTAGGCATAGATAATCTTCGCAGCGAGAGTTGGTTGATTTTACATTAGTGTTTCAAGTTCAAGAACAGTGCTTTATATTTCCTAACATTCGCCTAGACCTAGAATTTAGATCACCTGAGAATTTCCCTGAACCTAGCGTTTCGTCTCCTGAACTTTCAATCGTTTAATTGCTTTCTGTTTTACTTTTATTATTCTTCCTAGCTTAATTCGAAATTTAGAAAACTGCTGTGTGACTATCCCTTCTCTGTGGATTCGATCCCTAAGTACTACAACTGATCTCTTAATTTGAGAGAGTTGCTTAGGGTAAATTTGACCCCGTATCAATTTTTGGCGCCGTTGCCGGGGAAGGAGATTAGTTGCCTACAGATTTCTAGGATTAGAATTTTGTCTAGGTTTTTAATTTTTGTTTTTGGTTACTAATTTGGTTCTTACTTTTGCTTTCAGGTGCATGCTAAGTACCAGAAGCAACAGAGACAAAGAACTAGTCGCACTGAACCAGGAGCTTGGTCGTTTGGAACGCAAGAACCGAGCATCTGCTCGAGCGTCGATCGACACATCTAGCGTCGATCGACACCAACCCTCAGTGTCGATCGACACCGAGAGCATCGATCGACACCGTACGCGAACAGAGATGGCAGAACCTGTTATCATGATACGCAACGAGGCAGGTGACTTTGTAGACCTGCATGGCAACAGAAGGAACGCCCAAGGACAGAGACTTGATGAGGCTGGCGCCGTCATAGTCGAAGAAGCGATACAAATCGCACCTGCAGATGTTGGACGTGGAAGAACGTTAGGCGAGTACAACCGCCCAGACCAGTTCTATGCTAATAGAGCTGCGATCCGTCCTCCTGCATTTCAAAGGAATGACTTCGAGCTGAAGCCCGCTTACTACACGCTTATAGCTCAGCATCCCTTCCATGGACTCCCTAATGAGCATCCCATGGACCATATTGAGAGATTCGTGGACCTCGCATCTAGCATCAATGCTAATGGAGTATCCTATGATTATCTCTTCTGCAAGTTGTTCCCATACTCACTTGCAGGTGATGCTTCGTACTGGCTGAAGCAGCTGGACCCTGGATCCTTGACCACATGGGAAGACACAAAGAATGCATTCCTTTGCAATTTCTTTGATGATGCGAGATCCGAGGAGCTGAGAATGAAGATCACCACATTCTCTCAAGGACCCACTGAAGCATTCAAAGCTTCTTGGGTAAGATTCAGATCGTACCAGAGGGACTGCCCACATCATGGATTCAGCGAACCGCAGCTTATCGGCATATTTTACCGCGGGATTGACTGGAGGTACCAGATGGCTCTGGACGCAGCAAGCAATGGCAACTTCAACACCAGATACCCAAGAGACGCAGTGGAGCTCATAGAGAATTTGGCTTCTAGTAACAGCACCAAGAACGCAGACTTCGAAAGAAGACAACACGCAGGAGTAGCTGGAGGAAACCAAATTGCAGAAGTCAACAAGAAGCTGGACATCTTGATGGGGAAGAAGCAAGTTCACTTTGCAGAAGTAGAGACCTTTGAGCCAGAGCAAGAAGAGGTCAACTACATCAATGGTGCTGGTTTTCAAGGACAGAGGTTCAACAATCAGCAAGGCTATGGTTCTTCCTACCAGAAGCCTTTTCAGAGCAACAACTTCCAAAGGACTTATGGTTCTTCTTCTTACCAGAAGCCTCCTGCACAAGACAACAAAATGGAGTCCATGCTAGAGCAACTATTAGAAGGACAACAGAAGATGACAGTGGACTTCAATGGGAAGATTGATGCCTTGTACACGGATCTGAATGGAAAAATTGAGTCTCTAGGTACTCATATGAAGCAATTGGATGTTCAAGTTGCTCAAAACGCTGAAGCTGTCAAGCGACAAGAAGGATTTCTTCCTGGAAAGACAGATGTAAATCCGAGACGAAATGTACATGCCATCAAGATCCAGGACGAAAGGGACCTTCAGCCTATGCAGAAAAGAGGGTTAAATGCTGAAGATTTGGAGGAGCTTGAAGATGAAAAGTATGCTGCGGAGTCAGTGTCGATCGACACTACTGAGTGTCGATCGACACCCGAGAGGAAACCACACAAATCGAGCCCGATCGAGACAACATCATCGACGCAAACATCTTGTGTCGATCGACACCACATGAGTGTCGATCGACACCCTTCCAGAACTTGGACAAACACGCCTGAAGCTTCACGAACAGCAGAGGAAAAGGTCCACAAAGCCAAGGTTCCCAACCCTCCTCTACCCAAAGTAAGGGAAACACCTCCACCACTGAAGCAACTGCTTAAGGTTGAAGATCCTGGGATGTTTATGGTTTCATGCTCCATTGGTGAAGTTGAGTTTGAACAATCCCTCTGCGATTCAGGAGCTAGCGTGAACCTCATGACAAAAGACATTGCAGAGAAGCTGGGGATTTATGACATTCAACCTTCAAGCATAACTTTGGAATTTGCCAATAATTCTACCGCAGTGTCATATGGTGAAATCCCAAATTTACTTGTCAAGGTTGGGAGTTGCCTGGTTCCAACTGATTTTCAAGTTGTGGAAGTGAGCAGAACGTCTACCATACCCTTCATCCTTGGAAGACCATTCATGGCCACAGTAGGAGCTATTGTAGACATGCCCAATAAGAGAATGTCATTCTCTAATGTTGACAAAGAAGTGTTCTACAAGGCTGTCCCTACTACTGAAATATCCAAACCCATCTCTTGTATTGCTGTGATTGCTGGAGAAGAACCTGATTCTGAAAAGGAAGAGGATAAGCTGGTTATTCAAGAGGCATTGGCTAAGAATTCTGAGAAAGTTGTGGAACCTGAAGACTGGGGTGGAAATGATCATGCCTTCAGGACTTTGAGCCGAGAAGATGTTCAAATCAATGACAAGTCAATGAAGGAAGACGTTTTCATCATGGAAGCAAGAATTGCAGAGCTGAGTTGCAGAAAAAGTGAAGACATTCGAGCTACTGACTCAGTATCGATCGACACCAGATGTGTCGATCGACACCCTCCGCGGATGACACCAGAAACTGTTCCCAAGGCTGCAAATCCATCATGTGCTATCAAGCAGAAGCCTCCCAATCCTTCTGCCCACAAACCTCGAATGAAGCAAAGGTATGCATTCCCTGGAATCAATTCCAAACCTCCTGATCTTGTCAATAAAAACTTTAAAGGTTCAAAAGATGCTGCGCACTTATCCAAGCCACGAGATTCTCGTAGAAGGCTTGGTGTTTCTTTTGATTATGCTGCAGGAAAACGAAGTGTCCCACCCGAAGTCAAGTCCCA
>JAHZTW010000001.1:384725224-384750313 GCA_020283515.1 Alliaria petiolata
GGATCAATCTCTCTCTAAGTCTCAAAAACAGAAAATAATGATAAGGTGTTTTGCTAAACAATGCCAGAAAACTATATATAGAAGGGGATTTTTCGTCCAGGGGCAGACTTGTAATTCTTCAAACTTGAGATGATTTCTTTTTTCTGATGGAAATTAGACAACTCGGCCGACCTCTCTTGGTGTCGATCGACACTGATGGTGTCGATCGACACTCAGCTCGACAAATCCAGCCACTTGACTTCACTACTTCGGCTGCTTCTCCAAAGTGCTCCAAAATGTTCAAGATTCTCCCATTTAGCTCAAAGTGTTCTCCATCCTGCAAAGACTCTAAAAAGACTCCAAAACTAACAAAAGACTCTATAAAAACACTTATATCATGGCTTAAAAACGGGTAAAAACCATGATATATCACTGAGCCCTATCACTACCCCTTCCTTTGCATTCAAAATTACCAGATCATCTCCGACAAGCTCTCGGAAGGTGACGAACATGTTAACAGATTTATCCCTTTTATGCAACAATATGAAATTTCTCAAGTCAGCAATCGTAACTATCTCCACCGGTGCTGTCCCGTTCCCATAGAGCTCAGCTTGCGCATCCTCCACCCAGTAACATAGTTCCACCGACACTATGCGGGCATCTAAACCATACTCTCCCGCTATTTTTTTCCTTATCCAGTCAATCCCTTCAATATTACTCAAATCTATTGACCTACCCATCCTAGAATTATCAATCTTGAAATCCCAAACACCATTAGAGTACATAATCCAACGGACTGCCATCACGACAATATTCACATCCACTTCACCTGTCGGATTCAATAATTAGTGAACATTACCAGGAAGAGCAGGTGTACAAGTTGATGGATAATACTTACCTTCGGCCTCTTCATCGAACTCCGATTTCTTCCCTTTTCCTTTCTTCTCGGGATTCATAGAGCTCAAATCGTAGAGAAAACAACAAGGATTTCCGTACGAGAACACAAACTTTTTGTTAGCTTTTACCGGACAGGTGCTGATATCTGAGTAATTGTCCTATTTAATATTTTAATTTTACTACTTAATCTACTATTAATTAGCAGTTGTTTCCCGCCAATTTTCAGTTCATTTCTCTCACAATTTTGGGCCTACATATCTTGCGATTTATCATTTCATAACCGGGTACTTTTGGGCCCAATAACCGCCCAGTCGATAGGGTACTTCTTCAATTTATTCATCCAAGCGAGTATACTCTCACTATCTCCCGTGACCCACGCGCGCGAAACACCGGAAAAACGATTACACACTCGCGCGTCCACCTGACCCCACTGAAATACACACACTTTCCTCTATATGTCTCTCTCTAAGACCGAGACTCTTTCTCTCTATCTCACTCCAAAACTCAGAGATAAATTGTCCAGAATCTCTCTCTCACTTTCTCTCTCACCCATTTTGCTAATTAAAAGTTGAGTGTACCCAATATGCAAATTAAAAGTCAAAAAGTATCTTTTTTGCCAAGATACCCATTATACTAATCTTCATGAGGTTGAGAATTATCTGCTAAGAAATGGTTTTATTATAGGTTTGGTCGTTGCAAATGCTTTTCCATTTGTTTTCTTCTTTGGTCTGTCGATTTTAATTTTGGAGATTTTTTTTGTGTGGACATCTATCTACTTTAGTTCTGTTTTAATACTTTTGTTGCAAGTCAAATTTTAAGAATAGCAATTTCAGTAACGTATGGGTTTTTTTTAGTAAGATGTTAGCCAAAAAAGAATGCCATTTTCCTTTGAACTCGTTTGTTTCAATGTCCCTTTCTATTCCAAAACCCAAAAACCCAATTCGAGCCACTTGAATTTCATAGTCGAAGCTTCTCGAACTTTAACCTTGACAACGACTATGTCGAAGTCTTTCAATCTTCGGGAGCAATAAGTCAATAACCCTACAAGCCGCAACAAAAGACACAAGACAAACTTTTAATATTTATGGAAATACCGGTCGTACTTTAGGGTATTTACGGAAATGTCCATACGTTAAAATATTTACGAAAATGCCCAAAAACTTAAAGATATTTACGGATATGCCGCATATCTATGGTGTTAAAGAAAATGCCTCAAGACTTTGAATTATTTACGGAAATGCCCCACAACTTTGAAGTATCTATGGAAATTCACTTAAACTTGGTTATTTACCGAAGTGGCCCATATCTTTAAAGGTATTAACGGAAATGCCTCAGAACTTCAAGGTATTTGTGTAATTGCCCCATAACCTTTGTTATATACCGAAAAACTCCAAAATGTAATGATATTAACGAAATGCCCAACTAATTTTGGATATTTACAGAAATGGACTAGAATTTTTAGGTATTAACGGAAATGCCTTACAACTTCGTTACATACGGAAATGCCCAAGAACTTTAAGTTATTTACGAAAATGCCTCAGTTCTTTAATATATGTAGTAAATGCGCCAGAACTTTAAGAGATTATTGGAAATGCCCCAGAACTTCGTTTTCTTTATAGAAATGCCCCAGAACTGTAAAGTATTAACATAATACCCCAGAATTTTAAGATATTTACGTAAATGACCCAGCACTTTAGCGAACGTACGGAGATGCCCCAACACTTTGGGTCATTGACGAAAATGCCCCAGAACCTTAACTTGAGATCACCAAAATGTTTAATATGTGCTCTTCAAGCTGTGCTTACAGAATAACGAAGAACACATATATGTGCAAAAGAAGATCAGAAGCACAAATTAAGAGCTCTTTGCTATTACTCCATTAAAAAAATTAGAGTACCTTTACATTTTGCACCGTTACATTTCTTCTTGAAGTAAGAATAAAATTAGAAGTACATGCTTTTAATGCTTTCTCCCATTTAGTTTCCTAGATATAGGAGTTTCAACTGAAGAAAATTAAAAATATTCCAAAGCAATTTACATCTATTTTTTCTTTCAGTGAGTGAGTGAGTGAGTATTCTCATTTACCATTGGCTCCTTTTGGAGCTGAGCTTCTTCGACAGAAAATTCTTCTGCCTCAGTGATTAAACGAGCACAAAGCCAATCATTACTTCACTAGCGAAAACGTTCTAGTTCTGTTTGTGGAGTTCGATCATCTTTGGGGTAAGATGCTCTGGTGAAGAAGCACTGGGACACGACTTCGCGTCATGTTCTTGACCAGATTCATTACCCTGAAATCCCCATAACTCTTTAGCTATGGCATCACCTTCCTCTGAAAAAAAGTAGAAAAATGTAAATCTCTCATTACTCTAATCATGTGAAAACATACAAAGACAATGGTATGATCTTAAAACCTGGCTTCAATTTCTCAGGATCTGGTAACTCCTGATTTGTGAAAGGAGTACTGCTTTCAGCTTTACTCGATGATTTCTGAGAGTGTAATGGTATCTGAGAGTATACACTATGCAATTCTTTATGTAACTCCTCCATCTTTCCTGACATTTCATCAGCTCTGTCCATATCTATGAGAACCTGAAAGAAACTGATTTATCAAGCACCAAACCAAAGGCATACACTGTAGTGAGAACAGAAAAGCTTTTGGTTACATTTTTATCTACCTGAGCGGGATGTTTTTGGAAAATGGGCGCAAATCTGTGCAGACAATACTCACTAAAAAGCAGAGTGAGAAGAATTAATGGAATGATGAAACAAGAAGCAACCGTTGATAGCTTTAATCCGAAAAAACCCAAAGCTATAATCTGTGTCAAGATCAGTGGGAAGATTGTTGTGTTGTGAAAGATAGGCCAGTATTGTCCACCGCTTTCGTACTTTGTAATATACACGTTGAGTATCTGCAAAATAGAAACAACTCTGTTAAGGCTAAGAAGGTCTATCCAAAATATCATTGAGTTTGTCCGACTAAATGCATGAGCCTGGCACTACCACTGCATCTTATCACCACTACACATGACTATTATCATTGCAGAAGCAATCACTTCAAGAACACAAGTCTAGTTTCCATCTAAGATTGGAACATGCAGTAACAGCCAAGGAAAGAAAAGCAGCCAACAAAGTTCACAAAGTAACTAAAACTTTGAGCTTTTGAAAGACCACAAGAACAGTTGTTAATATTCCACAAGTTGTTCACCAAACTTTTACGAATTCAATACAAGTCCATTATGATGCTTTAGTGCTTAGTTGTAATATTATGTAAAAGGGAACAGCGAACGTATGGATTAAAGACTTACCTGATTTTTGTATATCAGATATGCGAGGAAAAAGTATATCAGCAAAAAGGGCAGAATTAGTGGCGCTATGACTGAATTGGTGAAACCCAGAAGCCCAAACAAAAGCAGCCAAGGGATCTCAGTATGGTATGGGAACCTAAGTGTTTCATATGAATCATCATTGTTCTTGACAATAACTTTTGCTGCAAGGTTCAAGCATTCTTCTTTCTTATACTCCGTGCAATACTTCCTGCAAAATGGTTTATAAACTTCCTGCAAAATGGTTTAAATGGTTGATTAACTTTAAAGATGATAAAATAAATCAAGAACATAGATGTTTAATTTCTGTTAGATTTTTTCTTTCCTTATGGTTTTTGAATCTGTAGAGGATGCCAATTCTAACATCATGACCAGAAGAATAGAAACAAAACCAAAGATATATATACATGAGTAAGGAACCTGCAAGGTACTCACTTCTTCAAGATGCCTCTTAGAAAAGGAAATGCATGAGACAGCTGCTCTAGTTGAGTCAGCCCTTGAATGAAGGTCACGGGAATAAGAAACACAAACATGAAGGCAACTGCACCAACAAGAGTTGCTATTCTCCGTATCCAGAGTTGTCGATAAGGTATGTTGAGAAATGGCAGAAAGAGGTGGAGAGCGCGGCGCTGAGCGTGGCGGTGACCGTGGTGGTTTCGGACGCGGATTCGTGGAGGCGGTCCCAGAGGCCGTGGACGTCGTGGAGGCCGTGCCACCGAAGAGGAGAAATGGGTTCCCGTCACCAAGCTCAGTCGTCTCGTGAGAGATGGTAAAATCAAGCAGCTGGAGCAGATCTATCTCCATTCGCTCCCCGTGAAGGAGTACCAAATCATAGATATCCTCGTCGGGCCTACGTTGAAAGACGAGGTGATGAAGATCATGCCTGTTCAGAAACAAACCAGAGCTGGTCAGAGGACGAGGTTCAAGGCCTTCGTCGTCGTCGGAGATGGTAACGGACATGTTGGATTGGGAGTGAAATGCTCCAAGGAGGTTGCGACGGCCATTAGAGGCGGAATCATTCTCGCAAAGCTCTCTGTGGTTCCGGTGAGGAGAGGTTATTGGGGAAACAAGATCGGGAAGCCGCACACCGTGCCTTGTAAGGTCACCGGAAAGTGTGGATCCGTCACTGTGAGGATGGTTCCGGCTCCGAGAGGTGCGGGTATTGTGGCGGCTAGGGTTCCTAAGAAGGTTCTGCAGTTCGCTGGTATTGATGATGTCTTCACTTCCTCTAGAGGATCCACCAAAACCCTCGGAAACTTTGTCAAGGTCTGTAAAATTTCTTCCTATTAGCAGAGATTGATGATGCATTTGTGAATTTGTTAAGGATTTCTTCTCTAAATTAGCTGGAAGTAGGGATGTAGTGAACATTTGATTGCTTGTGAGGATGTTGTGATAAAGACTTGACATTTGTGTCTTTATGATTCTTAATTAACCTCAAGCTGTAGTTGGTAATGTCATATTGCAATTTGTACACGATTTTAAGCACAGATCTTGATTATTATTTTTAACTCAGTTGCTTAATTACGATTGATTGATTGATTGATCTTGTGTTTGATGTTGTGTTGGTCTTACGATACAGGCTACGTTTGATTGCCTTCAGAAGACGTATGGGTTCCTAACACCAGAGTTCTGGAAAGAGACGAGGTTCCAGAAATCGCCATACCAAGAGTTCACCGATCATCTCTTGACTAATAAGGATGCTGCTGCACCCAAGGCTGCCACCGAGGCTGAAGACCAAGCTTGAGATGATACTAATCTTCATGAGGTTGAGTATTATCTGCTAAGAAATCGTCTTATATCATAGTTTGGTTGTTGCAAATGCTTTTCCCTTTGTTTTCCTCTTTGGTCTGTCGATTTTGATGTTGGAGATTTTATTTATGAACATTACTTCTGTCTTAATACTTTTGCTGCAAGTCAGATTCTACGAATAGCATTTTCAATAACGAATGGTCTTTTTAGTGAAATTTATCTTCAAAATAGTGCAGAAGATGCACTTCATTGTTTAACGGTCCTTGTATTTTGTTCGATTTGATATATAGGTAAACATCATATGAAAAAATTGATCTTAAAAATATTATTTGCATTCAATTGATCTTAAAAATAATATATAAGCAACATCAGATGAAAAATATTAGCGTATTCCATGAAATATTTTGTGGAATGATTTGGATTTGAGCCAAGCTTTAACTTGTTTCATCAAAGTGACTTTATAACGAAGAACAAAGAAAATCTCTCTCCTATGTAATTGTAAAGTTCTCTTCCTGATTTTCACCACTCCTATATTAATTCTGTTGCTCGGATATGGAGTTCTCTGTGTAATTTCCATTTCGATTATTTCAAATTTTGGTCTAAGATTTTATTTTCCCACCCATTAACTTTATTATGTTAATTCTTGACTTTATTTTTAAGAGATTGTATCTCTCGGTCAATTACTAAAACCATTTTATGGTCGAAAATGCCTCCACACCTTTCACATCTCCATTACTGTTAAGCCACCCACTAGTGATATTTCTTTACAAAACAGATTTTTCTTGTTCAAACTATGAAGTTCAATTACTTTACAACTAACAAACATCCCATTTTATTCTTTCGTAATTGACAAACAAAAGATGAAGTGTTAGTTGCTGAAAATCCTAATTAAATGTATAATTTTCAGTAAGGAAGGAATGCTTGGAAAGAGACAAAACGGGACAATTATCCTTATTTATACTGTAACTAACTAAGAAACTTATAAATTGGAAATTTGGTTAGGCTTCCCAATTTATTGATTCCTGGCTTTGAGGTAAAAATAATCTTACAAATTTATTGATCCTTTCTCCATAGATGATTCTCAAACTGAGTCATTACGATCGGAGGTCAAAAGTTGAATTCCTAAAAGCTAAAACGGAAGTGATATAGAAAAAACCGAAATCAAAGAAACAAGTTAAAATGCAGCTGAACCTGAAACACGATATGGACAACACAAACAAAAATGTTTCCAGAAGGAGAAACGAAGAAGATGCTTAAATAGAACGAAAAATCAACAACTCAGGAGAAGATGCTTAAATAGAACGAAGAAGATGATATATACAGATGCAAGTGAGGCAAATAGTAGCACCGATTCAGGATAAGACGAAACTTTTACTGTCAAAACTCAGGAGAAAAAGAAAACAAATAGAGATCGTTTTACAAATGACTAACCTCTTGATGCCTCCAAGGAACTCTCCTCTTTAGGAAGAAGAGAGATGCTTGATTAAAGAAGAAAGTGCTCCCTCCTGACTCCTGAGGAAGAAGTGCCTTTTTCTTTTCAACTCTCTAATTGTAAAAGCCTTCTAAACGCATTCTTAACTTGTCTCTATCATAGATACAAAATTTCTAACCTCATTATGATCGGAGGTCCAAAGTTGGATTCTTAAAAGCTGAAACGGAAGTGATATAGAAAAAAACCGTGCTGAACCGAAACCGAAATCAAAGAAACAAAAAAAACAAAAAAAAACTCCAGAGTTACCCGCCAAAGGCAAGAACAGAGTTTAATCAGAACAACGCCGACTTGGCTACAGAGTCAGCTGAAACATTGTCCGCTCGAGGAATAAAAGATGGGCAAGAAAATGATCAAACATTGTGGAGGATTGCCTTTGGCTATCAGAGTATTATGAGACTTGTTGGCTGCAAAATACACATTCTATGAATGGAAACGAGTACTTGAGAATATTGGATCTTGTATCTTGGGTGGAAAACCCGATATCAATGACGACAAAAAAATTTCGGTTGACCGCGTATTGTCTCTGAGCTTTGAAGAGGTACCTAGTGATTTGAAGCATTGCTTCCTCTACTTGGCCCATTTTCCAGATGATTTTGCTGTAAACATAAAAAATTGTCTTATTACTCGGCTGCAGAAGGAATACTCAAACCTGAGTATTTGGAAAGAGAAAGTGTTCGAGATGTTGCAGATGATTACATAAAAGAGCTGGTTCAGAGAAATATGGTTATATCCGAAAGAAACATGATCTCTATAGAGCGATACATGGCTCAGTAGGTCATAAAGCTTTTGTATTCCAAATGACACAAGTTCCCCAGCCATAATGGTTCGTGCAGGCCCTGTTCGTTTCTGTAGTTGAATGCTACATCTCGATGCTGCATTAGACGCTGCATTAGACGCTGCATCTGGATGCTGCATTTAAATACTGTTCGTTTTTTATTTTGATTTTTACATCCAGATATTGCATCTCAAAGCTATTATGTTTGTTTCTGATTTTGGAACAGCATCCAGATGCAGCGTTTGAAATTAAATAATTAACACATTTAAATAATTTTTTTGAATTTAAGTTTTTGAATTAGATTTTGCGGTTTTGTAATTTTAGTGGGAAAACACAATTTTACGGTTTTGGCGGGAAAACACGATTTTGCGGTTTCGTCGGGAAAATGCGATTTTGCGGTTTTGTCAGGAAAATGCAATTTTGTGGTTTTGTCGGGAAAACACGATTTTACGGTTTTGGCGGGAAAACGCGATTTTGCGGTTTTGAACGGAAAACATGATTTTACGGTTCTGGCGGAAAGACGTGATTTTGCGGTTTTGTCGGGAAAATAAGATTTTACGGTTTTGACGGAAAAACGTGATTTTGCGGTTTTGGCGGGAAAACGCGATTTTGCGGTTTTGACGGGAAAACATGATTTTACGGTTTTGCCGGAAAACCGTGATTTTGAGGTTTTGTCGGGAAAAGAGGATTTTACGGTTTTGGCGGGAAAACTTGATTTTATGGGTTTGTCGGGAAAACATGATTTTTTCGATTTTTGGCGGAAAACATGATTTTGCGTTTTTGGTGGAAAAATATATTTTTGTGGATTTGACAGAAAAACGTGATTTTGCGGTTTTGATAGAAAAACGCAATTTTGTAGTTGATAGAAAAACACGATTTTTTGATTTTAGTGAAAAATTACAATTTTACAAGAAAATAATATTTTAATAATAAATATAAAATATTTGTATATAATAAGAATAAACAACATTACTTTATTTATGTTTATATCATAAGGGATATTTTAGTCTTTTGGTTTTTGAGATGCAAAATTTACATCCAAACTCTACTTTTTCTAACATCTCAAATATTCAGATTTTTTGGATTTTTAAGATTTTGCATCCAGATGCAGCATCTGGATACTGCTTCTAAAGTGTTCAAACGAACAACATTTGAGCATTTGCATTCAGATGTAGAGTGTTCAAACGAATAACATTTGAGCATTTATATAATCGGAAAGGGTCAAATATCACAAGTTCCGAAGTGGTAAAACAAAGCTATATAGGATTTTCATATTTTAATTAATTTTTTTAAATTGGTGATGAGGAATTTTATATTTACACACTTGAGCAATATAGAATATAGCTTTCCAAAATAAGACTTATTATCAAGTTAGCAGGTATAAATATGTTGTTCTCAGGAGACACTAACGCACTGCATATGTAAATATGTTTGATTATGAAATTCACATATACATATATTGAATTGTTGACCAAAAGAAGTTCATTCGATTAAAATGATATTGACATTAATTTTTTTTTTTAAGATTTACATATCAAAAATATACATTTATAATTGGGTTAATTTATGTAGTAACCATACAGTGAACATAAATTAAAAGTATATCAGCATAATTTGGATAATCCAGTGAGAAAGCAGTAAGTGTTATAAATCATTGAGGTTCGATCTTCATAACCGGCCCAGTCCAACAAGACATTAGGCGTGAAGACTAAGGCCCAATACCTTGGGCGGTTTATACTATAGGCGGCCAATGTAGTATTTCCTTTTCCATATAGGAAAAGGATATTTCCTTTTCTACCCTTATGTAATCTCTATATAAACAAGGCCATTGGCCACAATAATAACACAACAATTATTACAACACGTTATCAGCACGAGCTTGCTCATAACCCTAGCCACCGAAAAAAAAATCCCTAAACCCTAACCACCGTAAAACCGCAGCCGCTCATCCTTCTCGGCCACGCGATCCGATCGTCGCCAGCCGCGCGATCTTCTTCACCTCAGCCGCAAGATCCTCACGTGCAGCCGCGTGTTTCTCCCTCACCGCGAGAAACTCTAGCCGCGCGAGAAAGCTAGCCGCACGCGTTTTCTCCCTCACCGCGAGAAAACCCTAGCCGCGCGATACAGCCGCGCGACACGCTCGCAGCAGCTCGACCCGAGCAGATCATCGCGACCCATCCGCGTGATCCTCTTCCCGCAGCTCGCAGCAGCACGACGATCCTTCCTGCCGCGTGATCTTCTTCCCGCAGCAGCCGCGCATCCCGAGTGTTCTCATCAGCCGCGTGATCCTTTACGCGTAGCTGACCCGGCGATTTCCATCCGTAGCCGATCCGACGATCAGCATCAGCCGCGAGCCTTCACGCTTGCTGACCCGATAAGCCGCGTGATCCCTTCACGCTAGTAGCCGCACGTTCCGAAGCTCGATCCCGAACGTCCGCAGCATCAAAACCCGACGATCCTCACGTCCGCATAAACCCGACGGTCCGTGTAGCTTAACCGGAGTGTAGCCGCGAAGTTCCAAGAGATTTTACCGAGGTCTATTAGCTCCCGGTCCATTCCATTCAACCCCAAAGGTGAATCAAAGGTATAAAAGATTTCTAAACCCTAGAACATCATGAAACTGAAATTTGACCTAAAACTATAAAACCCTAAAACCGATTCCCTCATATAAACTTGTTTGTTTTAAGAACTTGAATTGAATTGAATCTAAGAAAATATGAAACCCTAAAATCTGGATTGATTGAATAACTTGTTTGCATGTTTTCTTAGTTCCTTATTTAATGTTTAAATTCGCATGACATGTTAAAATCGAATTGAACATTAATTTTACATGAACCCTAAAATTTTGTTTCATGTGTTTAATTGCTTGTTTTGCAAAATCCTAAGTGATCTAGGATTAGAATTTTCGGACCATTATAATTATTATCTAAAACCGAAAAAAAAAAATAGTTTCCTTTTAGGATTGATTTGGAAAGTTTCCTTTTTGCTTGATCACTTAGAAAAATGGCAAATAAGGAATTGCGTTATTTAGAATTTGGAAAGTTTCCTTTTATTTTATAAAGTTCCTTGTTAGGATTAAAATTAGAAATTTGGAAACCATAATTGTATGCATAAATCGGCCATCTTCCTAAGGCCTTGATTTTAATAAAAACCCTAAGAGAAGGTTGATGCATATTTTTCAGATGTCTGAAGCTAACGGCTCAGATTACCCGGTCCTAAGTCTCTCCGGAGATGATATCCTAGAATGGGCAATGAGCACTAGACACGCTCTACAGACTAGGGGACTCGAAAGATGCATCACATATGGCAATCATGAATTGAAAAGCCAAAGGCAAAGAGCCATAACAATCATGCGCTTCCATCTCACTGAAGAACTGAGAGACCAGTACCAAGATGTTAAGGACCCTTTTGTTCTTTGGACAAAGTTGGGTGAAAGATATTCAATGGTACTGTGGCGAAACTCCATGGAAGGATGGGAGACTCTCGGTTTCCAGGATTTTGAATCCGTGGATGAATACAACTCTGTCTTAATGAAAATCGTCCATGGCATACAGCTATGTGGCGAAGTGGTAACGGATGATGATCTTTTACATAAGACCATCTCCACATTCCATTCAAAGGATTTGTTGTTATCACTTAAGGCCAAAAGTTTCGCAAACTATAATGACCTATTTCATTACCTGAGAAGGGGACAGAGGACAAAAGAGATTGTCAGTAGACTTGATGAACTGATAAAAAGATGCAGTGAGATGAAGAATCCTCAAATGTATGATGAGGAAGCCTCGGACTGTGAAGGCAGTTCGAAGATTGACTAGCATGATGATGAAGGCGATTTTGATCATGAAAAGGATGATCTTATGAATGAAAATGATCTCACAAAATATGAGACTTCCGATTTCTTAGAATAGCTTAGACTTTGAGTTCTATTTGCTTTGTTGCTTTTATGTTTGCTTTGCTTTGGATTTATGTCTTTGGATTTTGTTCTTTGATTTTTAATGAATGATTTAAGTTTTTATTTTAAGACATAAATTCTTGTTTTATGAAGTATGGATGAGTTCGTGGTGGATAGTGGGTCAAGCCACACGATTCTGAAAGATAATAGATACTTCATAAATCTTATACTTAAAAGGGCAAACATAAGTACTATAGCAGGACCGGCCGGCCTAATAGAAGGCCACGGCCAGGCCAATGTTTTGATGCCTAAAGGCACGCATCTAGAAATTTCAGATGCATTGTTTTCACCCAGCTCAAATCGAAATTTATTGAGTTTTAAGGACATTCGTCTGAATGGTTATCATGTGGAAACAATGGGCGAAGGAAACAGAGAATTTCTTCAGATAGTTAAAAACGCCCAAGGCCAAAAGGAAGTCCTCGAGACTATACCTGCTATAGGTACTGGCATTTACTGTACTAAGGTCAGTATGATAGAAGCCAATGCCGCCGTAAATAAAGCCTTTACGGATATGTACACTTTATGGCATGACCGTCTGGGACATCCCGGGTCAAGTATGATGCGGAAATTGATTGCCAATACTAATGGGCACGCCTTGAAAGAAAGGAGAGTAATCCCTAAGAATCTAACGTGTACCTCGTGTTCACAAGGGAAATTGATTGTAAGGCCATCACCAGTCAAAGTGACTAAGGAAACGATAAATTTTCTGGAAAGGATTCAAGGAGACATATGCGGACCAATCCACCCACCTTGTGGGACATTCCGATATTTTATGGTCCTCATTGACGCATCTACAAGATGGTCACATGTATGCTTATTGTCATCACGGAATATGGCATTTGCAAGACTCCTTGCTCAGATAATACGCCTAAAGGCTCACTTTCCAGACTTTCCTTTAAAGACCATACGAATGGATAATGCTGGTGAATTTACTTCCCAAGCGTTTAATGACTATTGTATGTCCATGGGGGTAAGTGTTGAATACTCCGTGGCACATGTACATACACAGAACGGCTTGGCCGAGTCATTTATAAAACGCATACAGCTGATAGCTAGACCATTACTCATGAGGTCAAAGCTCCCTGTATCCGCTTGGGGACATGCTGTCTTACACGCTGCTGAACTAATCCGTATCAGGCCATCTAGTGATCATAAGTATTCCCCATCCCAATTAATAACGGGAAAAGAGCCAGACATCTCCCATCTAAAGACATTTGGATGTTCAGTCTATGTGCCTATTGCACCACCACAGAGAACTAAGATGGGACCTCAAAGGAGGATGGGGATATATGTTGGATATGATTCACCCACGATCATAAAGTATCTTGAGCCAACCACCGGAGATTTATTTAAGGCCAGATACGCGGACTGTCATTTTGACGAATCCGTTTTTCCAACATTAGGTGGAGAAAACCGGCTGATGAAAGAAATTGCATGGAATCAAACATCCTTAAATTGGCAAGATCCTCGAACTAAAGAGAGTGACTTAGAAGTCCAAAAGATAATACATTTGCAAAAGTTAGCTATACAATTGCCAGATTCCTTTGCAGACCCAAAGAGGGTAACTAAATCGTATATACCAGCCGTGAATGCACCTATACGAATTGATGTCCAGGATGGACCGCAAGTGGCTACAGAGTCTAGGCCACGTTTGAAACGTGGAAGACCTATTGGTTCCAAAGATAAGACTCCTCGGAAATTAAAGAAAGGTGCTGAGATTCAGACCGAGGAGATAGTGGATATTCCAGACATAAATGAACCTAAGGTGCCAGAAAATGTTGCTTGGGACGCCAAGCAGCAAGGGCCTGAAGTTCCTGATAATACAGAGATCGCGATCAATTATGTCTCGTCTGGAATCCAATGGAACAGAAAAGATGTCGACATTGATAATGTATTTGCATGCAATGTAGCACTTGAAGTAATGAACGAGGATCTAGAACCCACGTCAATATATGAGTGCACTCAGCGACCAGATTGGATTAACTGGAAAGACGCTATAAACGTGGAGTTAAACTCTTTAAAGAAGAGAGAGGTTTTTGGTCCCATAATTCGGACACCTCATGACATTAAACCAGTTGGACATAAATGGGTCTTTGTGAGGAAGAGAAACGAATTAGGCGAAATCGTTAGGCACAAAGCACGGCTTGTTGCACAAGGATTCTCACAAAGACCAGGAATCGATTATGAGGAGACATACTCCCCTGTGGTGGATGCAACGACATTCCGATTCCTGATAAGCCTGGCTATAAGAGAAAAATTGGATTTACGGTTAATGGATGTTGTAACCGCGTATTTATATGGTCCACTGGATAATGAAATATATATGAGATTGCCAGAGGGTATAGAGCTTAAAGATAAGAAAGCTTCTCGAGAAGAACACTGCATTAGGCTGAACAAATCCTTATACGGACTAAAGCAAAGTGGGCGTATGTGGTACAACCGGTTAAGTGAATACTTAGTAAAGTCCGGGTACAAGAATGATCCCATTAGTCCGTGTATTTTTTATAAAGAAGTTTGCAAACAAAGGATTTGTAATTATAGCAGTATACGTGGATGATTTGAACATCCTCGGCACCCCTGGTGAAATCGCCCAAACAGTTGAATATTTAAAGGCCGAATTTGAAATGAAAGACTTAGGAAAGACTAAGTTCTGTTTGGGAATACAGCTTGAGTATATTAAAGATGGAATCCTTGTGCATCAAATGGCATATACAGAAAAGATACTCAAAAGATTTAATATGGACCAGGCCCACCCATTGAGCAGTCCAATGGTCGTGAGAAGCCTCGGATTGGACAGTGATCCATTCGGTCCAAAGAAGGACGATGAAGAAGTCCTTGGTCCCGAAATGCCATATCTAAGTGCCATAGGAGCGTTGTTATACTTGGCTAGTCATACTAGACAAGATATCTGTTTTGCCGTGAACCTCCTATCAAGATTTAGTTCTAGTCCGACCCAAAGGCACTGGAACGGGATAAAGCATATACTTCGTTACCTACAAGGAACGAAAGATATGGGTCTATTTTACACTAACCATAACAATAAAAGATTAGTTGGATTTGCTGATGCAGGTTACTTATCGGATCCACATAATGGACGATCTCAAACAGGATATGTGTTCACTCATGGAGGAACAGCAATTTCATGGCGATCCATGAAGCAGACACTCACGGCCACTTCATCAAACCACGCAAAGATTTTGGCGATTCATGAAGCTAGCCGCGAATGTGTTTGGTTAAGATCGATGACTCAGCACATAAGGCGAGACTGTGGAATGACCGATGAGAAGGAAGAGCCAACCGTACTCTATGAGGACAATGCCGCATGCATTGCTCAACTGAAGGAAGGATACATCAAAGGAGACAGGACGAAGCACATCTTACCGAAGTTTTTCTTCACTCACGATCTACAGAAGACCGGAGAAATCAAAGTGCATCAAGTACGTTCCTGCGACAACTCAGCCGACCTATTCACCAAGTCGCTCCCAACCTCCACGCTCAAGAAGCTCATGTACCAGATCGGCATGCGCCGACTAAGGGACCTTCAGTGATGACTAAAACAAGGGGGAGTAATACGTGCTGTACTCTTTTTCCTTAACTAAGGTTTTGTCCCATTGGGTTTTCCTTGGTAAGGTTTTAATGAGGCAGCATCCCCAAGCGTATTACTATGATCCATCATCACGACCGGTTATGTCAATCAAGGGGGAGTGTTATAAATCATTGAGGTTCGATCTCCATAACCGGCTCAGTCCAACAAGACATTAGGCGTGAAGACTAAGGCCCAATACCTTGGGCGGTTTATACTATAGGCGGCCAATGTAGTATTTCCTTTTCATATAGGAAAAGGATATTTCCTTTTCTACCCTTATGCAATCTCTATATAAACAAGGCCATTGGCCACAATAATAACACAACAATTATTACAACAGTAAGATCTTATCAAACTGCTATTGTATATTCCTTTCAAGTATTAAATTCGTGGCATAAGGCTTGTTTTTATTCTGACGAAAAAGCAAACATAAATTATGAATATATAGCACCATAATTTGGGTAATCTAGTGAGCAAGCAGTAAGATTCAACCAAACTGCCACAAATATTCTATATTCTTTTCAAGTATTGAATATTTGGCATAAGGCTTGTTTTGTTGTGAAAGTATGAATTTCGTGTGTCTTATTATGATGGCCAAGGGCCTCTTCATATAGTAGTTACATAAGGGTAGAAAATGAAATAGCATTCCTATAAAGAAAAGGAAAACATCTAATGTATAAGCCGCCTATAGTCTAAGTAGATTGGGCCTTGTCTTCACGCCAATGGTCTAATGGACTGGGCCGGTTATGCAGATCGAACCTCAATGATTTTTAACACTCCCCCTTGATTGACATAACCGGTCGTGATGATGGATCATAGTAATACGCTTGGGGATGCTGCCTCATTAAAACCTTACCAAGAAAAACCCAGTGGGACAAAACCTTAGTGAAGGAAAAAGAGTACAGCACGTATTACTCCCCCTTGTTTTAGGCATCACTGAAAGTCCCTTAATCGGCGCATGCCGATCTGATGCATTAGCTTCTTCAACGTGGAGGTTGGAAGCGACTTGGTGAATAGGTCGGCTGAGTTGTCGCTGGAACGTACTTGGAGCACTTTGATTTCACCGGTCTTCTGTAGATCCTGAGTGAAAAAGAACTTCGGTAAGATGTGCTTCGTCCGGTCTCCTTTGATGTATCCATCCTTCAGTTGAGCAATGCATGCGGCATTGTCCTCGTAGAGTATGGTCGGTTCCTCCTTCTCATCGGCCATCCCACAATCTCGCCTTATGTGCTGAGTCATCGATCTCAACCAGACACATTCACGGCTAGCCTCATGAATCGCCAGAATCTCTGCGTGGTTAGACGATGTGGCCGTGAGTGTCTGCTTCATGGATCGCCATGAAATTGCTGTTCCTCCGTGAGTGAACACATATCCTGTCTGAGATCGTCCATTGTGCGGATCCGATAGGTAACCTGCATCAGCAAAACCAACTAAACCTTCATCGTTAAGGTTAGTGTAAAACAGACCCATATCTTTCGTTCCTTGCAGGTAACGAAGTATGTGTTTAATCCCGTTCCAGTGCCTTTGGGTCGGACAAGAACTAAATCTTGATAGGAGGTTCACGGCAAAGCAAATGTCTGGTCTAGTATGACTAGCCAAGTACAATAACGCTCCTATGGCACTGAGATATGGCATTTCGGGACCAAGGACTTCTTCATCGTCCTTCTTTGGACCGAATGGATCACTCTCCAATCCGAGGCTTCTCACCACCATTGGGCTGGTCAATAAGTGGGCCTGGTCCATGTTAAATCTCTTGAGTACCTTTTCTGTATATGCCATTTGATGCACAAGGACTCCATCATTGATGTACTCAAGTTGTATTCCCAAACAGAACTTAGTCTTTCCTAAGTCTTTCATTTCAAATTCGGCCTTTAAGTATTCAACTGTTTGGGCGATTTCACCAGGGGTTCCTAGGATGTTCAAGTCATCCACGTATACTGTTATAATCACAAATCCTTTGTTTGCAAACTTCTTTATAAAAATACACGGACTGATGGGATCATTTCTGTACCCTGACTTTACTAAGTATTCACTTAACCGGTTGTACCACATACGCCCACTTTGCTTTAGTCCGTATAAGGATTTGTTCAGCCTAATGCAGTGTTCTTCTCGAGAACTTTTCTCATCTTTGAGCTCAATACCCTCTGGCAATCTCATATAGATTTCATTATCCAGTGGACCATATAAATATGCGGTTACAACATCCATTAACCGTAAATCCAATTTTTCTCTTATGGCCAGACTTATCAGGAATCAAAAAGTCGTTGCATCCACCACAAGGGAGTATGTCTCCTCATAATCGATTACTGGTCTTTGTGAAAATCCTTGTGCAACAAGCAGTGCTTTGTGCCTAACGATTTCTCCTTGTTCATTTCTCTTCCTCACAAAGACCCATTTATGTCCAACTGGGATTATATTACGAGGTGTCCGAATTATGGGACCAAAAACCTCTCTCTTCTTTAAAGAGTTTAACTCCACGTTTATGGCTTCTTTCCATTTAATCCAATCTGATCGTTGAGTGCACTCATAGATTGACGTGGGTTCTAGATCCTCATTCATTACTTCAAGTGCTACATTGCATGCAAATATATCATCAATGTCGACATCTTTTCTGTTCCATTGGATTCCAGACGAGACATAATTGATCGCGATCTCTTTATTATCAGGAACTTCAGGCCCATGAAGCTTGGTGTCCCAAGCAACATTTTCCGGCACCTTAGGTTCATTTATGTCTGGAATATCTACTATCTCCTCGGTCTGAACCTCAGCACCTTTCTTTAATTTTCGAGGAGTCTTATCTTTGGAACCAATTGGTCTCCCACGTTTCAATCGTGGTTTAGACTCTGTAGCAACTTGCGGTCCATCTTGGACATCAATTCGTATTGGTGCATTCACGGCTGGTATATACGATTTAGTTACCCTCTTTGGGTCTGCAAAGGAATCTGGCAATTGTATAGCTAGCTTTTGCAAATGAATTATCTTTTGGACTTCTAAGTCACTCTCTTGAGTTCGAGGATCTTGCCAATTTAAGGATGTTTGATTCCATGCAATTTCTTTTAACAGCCGGTTTCCATCACCTAATGTTGGAAAAACGGATTCGTCAAAATGGCAATCCGCGTATCTGGCCTTAAATAAATCTCCGGTGGTTGGCTCAAGATACTTTATGATCGTGGGTGAATCATATCCAACATATATCCCAATCCTCCTTTGAGGTCCCATCTTAGTTCTCTGTGGTGGTGCAATAGGCACATAGACTGAGCATTCGAATGTCTTAAGATGAGAAATGTCTGGCTCTTTTCCCGTTATTAATTGGGATGGGGAATACTTATGATCACTAGATGGCCTGATACGGATTAGTTCAGCAGCGTGTAAGACAGCATGTCCCCAAGCGGATACAGGGAGCTTTGACCTCATGAGTAATGGTCTAGCAATCAACTGTATGCGTTTTATAAATGACTCGGCCAAGCCGTTCTGTGTATGTACATGTGCCACGGAGTATTCAACACTTACCCCCATGGACATACAGTAGTCATTAAACGCTTGGAAAGTGAATTCACCAGCATTATCCATTCATATGGTCTTTAAAGGAAAATCTGGAAAATGAGCCCTTAGGCGTATTATCTGAGCAAGGAGTCTTGCAAATGCCATATTCCGTGATGACAATAAGCATACATGTGACCATCTTGTAGATGCGTCAATGAGGACCATAAAATATCGGAATGTCCCACAAGGTGGGTGTATTGGTCCGCATATATCTCCTTGAATTCTTTCCAGATGTTTATTGTTTCCTTAGTCACTTTCACTGGTGATGGCCTTACAATAAATTTTCCTTGTGAACATGAGGCACAAGTTAGATTCTTAGGAATTACTCTCCTTTCTTTCAAGGTGTGTCCACTTGTATTTGATATCAATTTCCGCATCATATTTGACCCGGGATGTCCCAGCCGGTCATGCCATAAAGTGTACATATCTGTAAAGGCTTTATTTACGGTGGCATTGGCTTCTATCATACTGACCTTAGTACAGTATATGCCAGTAGCTATAGCAGGTATAGTCTCGAGGACTTTCTTTTGGCCTTGGGCAATTTTAACTATCTGAAGAAATTCTCTGTTTCCTTCGCCCATTGTTTCCACATGAAGACCATTCATTCGAATGTCTTTAAAACTCAATAAGTTACGATTTGAGCTAGGGGAAAACAATGCATCCGAGATTTCTAGATGCGTGCCTTTAGGCATTAAAACATTGGCCTGGCCGTGGCCTTCTATTAGGCCGGCCGTTCCTGCTATAGTACTTATGTTTGCCTTTTTAAGTGTAAAATTTATGAAGTATCTCTTATCTTTTAAAATCGCGTGGCTTGACCCACTATCCACCACGAACTCGTCCATACTTCATAAAACAAGAATTATGTCTTAAAAAAAACTTAAATCATTCATTAAAATCAAAGAACAAAAAATCCAAAGACATAAAGCCAAATCAAAGCAAACATAAAAGCAACAAAATCAATAGAACTCAAAGTCTAAAATCATTTTAAGAAATCGGAAGTCTCATATTTCGTGAGATCATCTTTATCCATAAGATCATCCTTTTCATGATCAAAATCGCCCTCATTGTCATGCTCATGCTCATGCTGGATCATGTTGGCCTCGGGATTCTTCCCTTTAATGCTCCCTTGATAAAGATCCACAAGATGTCTGGGAGTTCTACATGTCTTGGCCCAATGATTGTCCATCCCACACCGATGGCAAACGGACTTGGTCGGGCCGGACTTGTGTCCGGTCTGGTTTCCGTGGCCACGCCCTCGGCCACGTCCTGGACCGCGGTTAAAGTCGGATCTGCGTCCATTTCCTCGACCATATGGGTGGTAGCGACCACGCCCTTGTCTCGTTCCACGCCCACGTCCTGGCCCGCGGTTAAAGTCAGATCCGCGGCCATTATACTTTTGGTATCTCTGGACATGGTTTGCCTCGGTTTCTTTCTTAGTATCTGCGGCCAAATTGGCTTCAGGAAGTGGGGCAAATACAGCTGGTCTCATTTCGCTGTTGGCCAGAACAAGGCTATTGTTTTGTTCTGCAAGCAACAAGCATGCGATCAGATCTGAGTAAGTCGCGAAGCCTCTCTCGCGATATTGTTGCTGTAGCAACACATTACTCGAATGGAAGGTAGAGAAGGTCTTTTCCAACATATCCTTCTCCGTGACAGACTCGCCACATAGCTTCAACTTTGAAACTATCTTGAACAAGGCTGAGTTGTATTCATCTACGGACTTAAAGTCCATGAACCTTAAGTTCAGCCAATCAAATTTGACCTTTGGCAATACGACCGTTCTTTGATGGTCATACCTCTTTTTCAATTCCTTCCATAGATCCAACGGATCTTCAATAGTAAGATACTTATCCTTGAGACTCTCAGCAAGGTGATGGCGTATAATAAAGATCGCCTTGTATCTATTTCTCACGGACTCATTGTTTCCGTCGTTGATACATTCACCAATTCCTTTTGAGTTGAGCATAATCTTTGTGTCAAGCGCCCATTTTAAATAGTTATCTCCAGAGAGATTGAGGGCCGCATAGTCTAAGTTGGAGACGTTAGACATCTGAAAAATATGCACCAACTTTCTCTTAGGGCTTTTAATAAAATCAAGGCCTTAGAATGATGGCCGATTTATGCATCCGATTTTATGCAATTATAGTTTCCAATTCCAATTTTAATTCTAACAAGGAATTCTATATGATAAAGGAAACAATGAAATCCAAATTCTAAATAAGGTAATTTCTTATCTGCGATTTTCTATGTGATCAAACAAAAAGAAAATTTTCCAAATTCAATCCTAAAAAGGAAAACTATGGTTTTCGGTTTTGGCTAATAAATTTTAATGATCCGAAATTTTTCTTTCTTCCTATTCCTAGTTCAATTAGGATTTCTAGTTCAATTAGGATTTGGCCAAGCAATAGATCACGCAATACACGAAAACGTTTTAGGGTTCAAATATGTTTAATGTTCTAATTCAATTCTAACAAGTAATCTTATCATGCGGTTTTAAAACATTAAACAAAAAAAAAACTAGGAAAACGGTTTTAAGAAATCAAACAAGTTTAAACATACAAACCGAATTTTAGGTCTTATCTTTAGCTTAGATTCAATTCAATTCAAGTTCTCAAAAGATCAAACAAGTTTAGGTGAGAGAATCGGTTTTAGGGTTTTATAATCATTAGGTCAAATTTCGAATTTTATGTTTTAGGGTTTTAGAAATTTGTTTATACCTTTGATCATTCTTTTGGGTTGAATGGAATGGACCGGGAGCTAATAGACCTCGGTAAAACTTCGGCTGATCGGATTTGGAACTAGCGGCTACACAACGTCGAACGGCTGTGGAATCGGATCACGCGGCTACTCGGGATAGGATCGCTCGGTTGGATCGCGACGAACAGCTGCAGATGTTCGAGTCGAGCGGCTGCGTGCTTCGGGAATGATCGCGCGGCTACTAGGGTTTCTCCGGGTTGGGAAAAAACGCGGCTCGCGGAAGTTAGGATCGAGCGGCTGCGTGCTACGGATTGGATCGCGTGGCTTCTCGACGGACTGCGGTTACGCGAGGTTTTATGCGCGGCTGCTAAGGATCGGATCGAGCTGCTGCGGAAGATCGGATCGTGAAGCTGCGATTGCTTCTCGGTGGTTAACGGCGGACGGCGGCTTTTAGGGTTTATATATTTTTTTTTCGGTGGCTAGGGTTTAGAGAAAGTTCGTGCTGATAACGTGTTGTGAAAGTATGAATTTCGTGTGTCTTATTATGATGGCCAAGGGCCTCTTTATATAGTAGTTACATAAGGGTAGAAAAGGAAATAGCATTCCTACAAAAAAAAAAAACATCTAATGTATAAGCCGCCTATAGTCTAAGTAGATTGGGCCTTGTCTTCACGCCAATGGTCTAATGGACTGGGCCGGTTATGGAAATCGAACCTCAATGGTTTTTAACATGTTTTTGTTCTGGCAAACAAAAAAAAAGGCTCGTCTTACTATTATGATATATGGTCTATGATTTTGTTGGTTTAATTCTGGTTATCCGGATTAACCGGTTTACTGTAAATACTTGTATATACATAAAGTATACGAGACTACTGTATGGTTGAGTTGATGTGAATAACAGAATTGTTCATCATCTTCTTATTATCTCTGCTCCCAATCTTAATCTCTGGTTCATCTTTTTCACCTTTGATTCGAGTTTTAATATGGTACCAGAGCAGAAATTATTCACTTTAGCGTACTCCGATTTATCATGAGTGCTCTGATTTAAAAAAAATTGCGATTTGCGACGACGTTGTTCGCTTTGTTCGCCGGAATCATGGAATCATTCTTTGTTTTTCATTTCTTCTTTAATTTTCTCCATGATTGACCTTGTGCATACATCTAATTTCGTCGCATTCTCTTCGGTTTTCATCATTTACTCATATCGAAAATGGTATCTTTCGCTTCTTTGGATCCAGCGAATCTTTCTTCGACAACTCCTGATTTCACCAATTCAGCATGTTATTTAACTGATTAGTACGAAAATGCGTATTATCTTCACAACAATGATCATCTCAACAGAACTCTATGTGGTAGAATGCAAGCATCATCATCTTTTGAATGTTGCTAGATCACTCTTATTCCAGTCCAATGTTCCTTTACCGTATTGGAGTGACTGCATGATGAATGTTGTTTTCTTGATTAATTGATTGCCTTCACCTTTGTTAGGACATAAATCACCATTTGAAGTGCTTCTTGGGAAATCGCCTGACTATACATTGTTGAAAAACTTTGGGTGCTTATGTTATATTTCAACTTTTCAAAAGGATAGACATAAGTTTTCTCCAAGAGGAAAACCATGTGTTTTCTTAGGTTATCCTTCTGGATATAAAGGTTACAAAGTTTTGGATTTAGAATCTCGTGTTACTATGATTTCAAGGAATGTTGTTTTTCATGAAACTACTTTTCCTTTCAAAACGAGTGATTTGATTTCTGAGGCTACATATATGTTTCTGAACACAATTTTGCCTTTACATATTCCTTTGCATTATGTTGATTACATTCCATTGTCATCATCATTGCCCATTCAGTCTGATTCTCCATCTCATCCGGCTACAGAACATTTGCATACTCACTCATCTTTGCATACACAACCTAGTACCATATCTAGATCACATAATAATGATACACAGACTACCGAGATGAGTTATGTAAACAATACTAGGCCAAAATGACTAAGACACCTAGTTATCTTTCTGAGTATCATTGTTCTCTTGTTCCCTTCACCTCCTCTTCTGTATTACCTACGGTCATATATAAGACCATAACTACTCCGTATCATATCTCTTCTGTTATTTCCTATGACCAACTCACCCATGCTTTTCAGTCCTATATCCTTTCTTATACTATGCAAACAAAACCGAAAACATTTAAACAGATCATGGCATCTGATAAATGGACTAAAGCAGTGAATGTGGAACTTGATGCTCTCGAATTTCAACAAACTTGGGATATTGAGTTTTTGCCGCCAAGAAGAAATGTTATTGGTTGTAAGTGGGTTTTCAGCATCAAATATAATGATGATGGTACAATGGAGCGTTACAAAGCCATATTAGTTGCTCAGGGGTTTACACAACAAGAGGGTGTTGATTATATTGATACATTCTCACGTGTTGCTAAGCTAGCAAGTGTGAAACTTCTATGGGTCATGCATCAATCAAGGGTTGGAGTTTGACACAAATGGATGTTTCAAATGCTTTTAGCAGAGATTGATGACTGGGTTAAATGATTCTCTAATTTAGCTGGAAATAGGGATGTAGTGAACATTTGATTGCTTGTTTTTCTGTGATGATGATGTGATAAAGACTTGACATTTGTGTCTTTATGGTTCTTAATTAACCTCAAGCTGTAGTTGGTAATGTCATATTGCAATTTGTACAAGATATTAGCACAAATATTCTTGATTATGTTCAACTGAATTGAGTAATTACGATTTGAATGATTGATCTTGGGTTTGGTGTGAATTAACCTTAGTCTGTAGTTGAAGAAATCTCTAATTTAGCTGGAAATAGGAATGTACTGCACATTTGATTGCAAATGTCGATTGCAATTTGTACTAGATATTAGCACATATCTTCTTTGTTATGTTTAACTCAATTGCTTAATTACGATTTGATTGATTGATTGATCTTGGGTTTGATGTTTTAATGGTGTTACGATACAGGCTACGTTTGATTGCCTTCAGAAGACGTATGGGTTCCTAACACCAGAGTTCTGGAAAGAGACGAGGTTCCAGAAATCGCCATACCAAGAGTTCACCGATCATCTCTTGACTAA
>JAHZTW010000001.1:384752188-384767347 GCA_020283515.1 Alliaria petiolata
ATATATATATATATATATATATATATATATATATATATATATATATATATATATATATATATATATATATCTTTTATAAAGGAGAAGTCAGTTGTCAATTGTGGATTTCACATGTGTTATTTGTTATTTTTAAATAAAAATATTTTTATTTTTCTATTTAAAAGTTTTATTAATCGAAAAGATTATACACAGGCTTACCAACTTCCAATCACGTGTTTATATTTTTTTAAAAAATTTATATTTATATTTTAAAAATTTACTATTTATTTTAAAAAGAAATAGCAAATTCCAGATATTTTTTTTGAAGAGAATAATTCCGAATATTTTTCTCAGTATATCTCTCCAATAGTTATTATTTTTTTTTTCTTCATACCTCCACGATCACCAGTTACCAGCAATCTCTGGCATAACTACCTCTTTTCTATCATTTATATTTGTGGATGTTCTCTCTTAGTAAAATTAGTAACGTTTGTTCTTTAAGGCAAATTAGTAATTCATATCATATTCTCTTATTTTTCTCTTGCTCAATCTCTCTGGATCTCACTATTTTCTCAACTTCTTCTACTACAGCCTCTGTTTATCAAGCCTCGCTCGCTCAGATGCAAGGTTAAATTCTCCTTTTTCCGAATGTGAAGGGGGCGAAATGGAAGATGGAAGAAGACGAAGAGGGAAGAAGACGAAGAAAGATTGGCTTTTTACAAGAACAAAGCATTATTGGGCCAGCATCAATTCTCTGGTGGAGTTGAAAATCAAGTTTTTTCTCTTTTTTTATATAATTGAAAAGCTAGTGTTGCTTGATTTGAACACATTGGTCACGAGTGTATATGTGTAATTCTACATTTAGTAATCTTTTATATTACATGAGTTAGTTCTGTATATTTAAGCATGGTGATCACGTTAATTAGAACTCAACTGTTGTAAGAAAAACATAATAGAGCTACACAAACTTTTTAACCAACTAAAAAAAAAATTAAGAAGAATATTATTTATCACTTTATTAAAAAAGAATAAAATATTATTAATCAGTCTAATTGAAGTTGAGTATACATATCAAATAAATTTTATTTTTTATCTACAAATATTGCAATACATTGAATATTAGCATGAATTTTTTTTGGGTCATGAATTCTGTGTAGTCACAAACTCTGACGAGTCTGCAACATTATTTTGGTCACAATTTATAACAGATGGATGACTTAAATTTAGCAATAATTTGTAACAAATATGTGATAATTCTTTGTCACAATATGTGGCCTATTTGTGACAGTATTTTTTTTGTCACGAGTTGTGTCGTTTTTGTGACTTTTATTGTCGTCACAAGTGGTGACAAATTTTAACTATTATCAATCGTCACACCATTTTGTGACGTTTTTGAGACGAAAATAGATTTGTGACGCTTTTATTGTGACTTTTAAAAATTTGTGACATTATCGTCACAATATAAATTTTGTGACGGAAAATTTATATATTGTGACATAAAAATTTGTAACAATATTGAATTTTTTTGTAGTGTATGTTCCTGAATATCTCTCTCTTGTAATTTTTAGTTTTGATTTTAAAAGTTTCCGAGTTGAGTATGGGTTTTGTGTCTTCTTATTTCTACTCTTTACATTCCCACATGTTCAACTCCTTATTTCTCAATCACATTATCAATCGTGTAGAGAGTAAAACAAGTACAAGACTAATGAAACTAAATTAGTTTTGACTATGAAGCAGATTGAAAGGGAATCATTGCCGTTGGGAAATCACTTCTGGTAAACAATGACTGTTATGTCTCTTGCCAATGAGAAAAATAATGATGGTGACGGGCAACGGGTTACTGACGTCTTATGTTCTCACTCACAATCTCCTAACATACTTGGTACATTTCTCATTGGCTTTCTAGGATTTTCCTTCCTTTATTCTTAAATTATTTATTTTAAAAATATTTCCATGTACTTGAATCTCATTTCCTCCTCCTGCAATTTTTCGGGTGTCGTTAGTAAAGTAGTTTGATCATGGTCTGGTTTATGTAAGTGAATGTTATTGCCAGGAATGTAATCAGTTGAGGTCCATAGTATGACTTAGAGACCTTTATATGATGGACGAACCCATGTGGATAGCCTTAGCCACTGTGATATTAGTAATTGTAATAAAGACAACAATAGTTGTAACATTTGTCAAAGGCTTAATTTGGATATAACAAGAAGACAACATTTCTTGTAGTACCTTGATTAACTTTTACCCATCAGCGGCTTACTATGCTAGAACACAAATGACAACTTCAAACTTTTTTCAGTATCCCTTTGGAATGTCACTGGTCAAAGGAAGTTAATAAACACGTTATAAGCAGCCTCGGAGCAAAAGAAATCGAATAAATCTTATACTCATGGAACTGAATACCGAATCTCCTTTGTAATCTCCTTTGTAATCTGAGTCTTCACCTACGGTATTTCAATTATGTCCCATAATTTTGTTCGTTCCTCGTTAGATGTAACTACTAAAACTCTTTTTTGGGACTCAGTTTATAACTACTATTGTAGTTCTTAATTCTTATAGTGTTCCGTTCTGTAAACTAACCATTTAAAAATACAGTGATAAATGAATTTTAATACTTGTGTATTATTACTTTTTTAGAAAATGTTTTTGTACGATTTTGTCTTTAAATAAAGAGAGTTTTTGGTGAATAACCATGAAAAAAAACTTAATATACAAAATAACCATTTTATCTCTCTTACTCTTCCTATCTCTCTCTACCTTTTTTGGTTAGTTTGTAATTTTTTTTTTTAATGGTTATTAACCAAATCAACCCTTAAATAAAGGTATAAAAAATTCAAATTTTAAATCAATAATTCAAACCAGGGAAAAAATATAATACATAAACTATCAAAACTTTACAACAACAAGCATATGTGCGGGTTTTTCTATATATTCTTTCAAATATGTCTTATTTATATATCTCAAATCTTTTATACTCACAACAATCAAAATTAATTATAATTTGATACATTCAACCATTATATATTTATATTAATAGTATACAATTTTTGTATGCAAATGATTTTGTTGTGCCATGGAAAAGCAAAAATGGTGATGCATTAAGTGTGGTTTGATTCTATAAGGAAGTTTAATCCAAATTTAATAGGTATTACAAGTCTAAATTGTTTTTAAAATAAACTAAAACTCACATGGACGAAATGTGAAAAGAATGAAGACGGTAAGAGTCCTTCCGTCTTCCTCCATAACTTGTACCATTCCCACAAACTTCATAAAGTTAAACAGTCGTATTTATAGCTTATATTTCTTTTTTTAATTTAAAATTTTTGAAGTTTAATAAATGAGTTTTATCTCTATCCTTATATTAGTTTTGATTAATTTCAATTTATAGAATTTTTTGGATTAATTTTCACATACGATTGCAATTCGAATTCGCTATGTACAATATTATAAACAAATATTAGACCATACACCTAAAGAAAAATTGAAGGGGATCTGCACATCCTCTCTGAGGCGCATATTAAACGATATTCATCAAACTTGTTAGAAGATGCAAAATTTTGATTTGACTCTTGAGTAAGATCACATTCTTGGAAATCGATGAATGAAAAATGGTACCACTTGTATCTATTTCATCCATGTGGGGTTTTCACCTATCCAATTCACAAGCACGGCTTGATAAATTGAAGAGGTTTTTTTTTGGAGAAATTAAATAAATTAATGTGTAAAATATTTTTGTCATATAATTAATTATGAACGGATCAAAACTAACATGAACATAATAAATAAAAATTTCACTAATCAAAAATCTAAAATTTTGACTCAATTCAGAAAATCCAAATTTACATATAAAACTATCAAATTTAAAGTCTAAATGTGATCATACAATATGTATTTCCCATATATATGCTTCCAATTGTTAAAAAAAATGCTTTGAATTTAATGCGTAGATCATAGTGACAATATCACAATTTTTTAGAGAGGATTGTCAAGTAATAATTATAGCCTAATGGATGAAACAATTGTCTAATACTGAGATGGTGGTGGGTTCAAATCCTTGTGGGTATATGTTTTAATACAAATAAAATAATTTTTTAAAAATTAAATAATGAATGCCATGTGTCACTCTCTCAAACGCTGACGTGTCAAGCTGAGGGAGAGAGTTGGACATATGTGCTAGATTAACTACTTATGACTACTCCTATCTTATGTAAGTAGCATTATCTAATTTTCCTTACAGACTTCCTCCCTATTTGTTCTCAAATATGCGTCGCTGTGTCTCGCAGTTGATGAAGAGAATCCCAAGGGAAACAAAAAGGCTACCACACTTCTTACCAGAAGTTTGATATTCGAATAAAGCGTTAAGAGTTAGTAACTTAGTAGCCAAATGGAGTTGGCAGGTTTGCTTCCAGAACACTTTGTTATGCATATATAACTTTTTAATCTCTGATAGATCTTAAAACATTGAGTTCTTTTGGCTAACAAAGGAGACAACGGAATGGAAAATGCAAGAAGCTAAATACACGGAACCGTACTAAAAGGTGGGTTAAAAAGGTGCGCAGAACTTGTAGTGGATTGTACTTTATAGTCTTATGTACGTGGCTGAATGTTCCCTAAACCCGGAATAGTAAAAAATGACCCAGCTTTCGCGTTGTTGAAATTGTAGTTTGTAGTACCTGCAGCGTCGTTTTGTCGGACGGTCATCGTTGAGAAATTGGGCTGTTAATTAAGAATGTTTGATTTTCATTCTATGTAACTAAAGAATAGTCGATTTGGGTAACAGAGAGAGAGTGTAATAGTCGATTTTCATTTCCATCAACATCTTATTCAATAAGCTCTGCATTCGTCTTCTCTTATTTCTTCACCTTCATCGTCTTACAATTGGACATGTAATTTGAAACCTATAGCAAAATTTATTTGATTCAGGAATGTTTACAACGACTGAATTGGTCTTCCTACACTCACCTATGGATCCTTAAATTTGTTGCCATGACTATCCCTCATATCATTGCATATCTGACCTATTAGAACATACTGAATCATCACTGTAACGGTAGGTTAGTGCCTTCCGTGTCCGGCTGAGAGCTGAGGTTTCACCAATGATTCCATGGATTATGCTTTTCTTTCAGATATCTAAATCTTAATTGCTCATTATTTAGTAACAGTTTTACTCTTTTTCTTCATTCCCTGTGGAGTGTGGATCTATTAGCTTCCCATTTATTACAGTCGAAGATGCGTGTGACCTGTCGCCCACAGTTAAAGCTTTGTTTGAAGACCATCAGGCATTAAAGAGAGCATTTGCCACAAACGGGACTCCAAATACAGTGGTTGTTGAGAATTTCCCTTTGATGATACTTACCATGAGATAATCGCATTTTCTTAATTAAAAACAATTCGATTTGGATATCAACTTTATGCTCTTCATTAACCAACGGCTTTACTAACACGGAAGTTGCTTTCATGACACAAGCATGTTAACAAACAAAATATATTAATCAGCTAAAGTTATAGGAAAGACTACAAACTGTGCTACTATATGAGAGTAGTATCGGCCACCCTCTCATTTCTTAAAAATAATGGCTATCACAGCCCATTGCGTAAATAAAATTAAAGCAATCACGTTTCTTTCGATGGCTAAACATATTGCTATACACAGCAGATTTTTCATAGTATAATTTGTAACTAGGTGATAACCTGCGCCCTGCGCATGATGATAAATCAATAAAAAAAATTATTGAAGATGATTTTGAAATTGTTTAAAATAAAAATAACTTAATGAGTTATATATATATATATATATATATATATATGAATAATATGTATGGATGTCTATTAAATTAACTTTCTTACTTTTACAGTTTTTTTAATTATTTATGTTTTTTTATAATGATTTTTGAACTATCTATACATTCTCATTTTCAATGTGAGATTTTTTAAAACATACTTATATTTATTAATCATTTGAGTAATTTATATAAATGATAAAAATTCGAATTATAACACATGTATAAAAAAATCTACATATTTTTTACTATATGGATGTTGTGATGATCATTTTTTTTTTTTTACAAAACTAAGTTTAAACAAAAATAAGAAAATATGGTGTTTAAAAAAATAATTAGTATGATATATTTTTGGTAAGAAATAGAAAGAAAGAGAATATCTTCATAAATTAAATGTTGAATTATGTATAATTAAATGATATAAAGAAATTAGTCATAAATTATATCTTAATAAATTAAATGTTAAAAATAATAAATAGTTAAATGCATATAATATAATTAGTCTAATAAAAAAAGGAAATTTGTATTAAAATAATGGGAGAATAATTGTGGTGGTGACACATCAGTAAAATGGCACCACTGTAAATAGTTCAAAAAGTAAGCCTACTCTTTAAAAATGTTTCTCAATTAATATATAGGGGATTTGTAGTGTCATTAATTATACTGATTAAATCATTCTAAAACGCGTTTAATTAAAGGTCTAAGAAATAAATATATTCTAAACTTGGGATAGAATCCCTGATTTTTGCGATTATGGTATTTATTATATACAACTTGCAAAGTAACCTGTAAAGCACCTTCCATATTGCAATGTACTAATTCAAGAAAAAAAATTTGAACATAAAAACAAACAATTCCTCTCTTTATGTTTAAAGATTTTTCTTCACAAATGTTCCTGATTTTTCCGAAAGTGCAATGTTCCTGAGGTATTTATTAAAAAAAACCTGAATTCTGAAGACTTAAATTTAAATTCACTCAGAAGTACATCTGATTTGGAGAACCAATTCTATATGTTTTAGGCTGCAGTAGGTGATATTGGAACTCAGGAGAAGAATATTCCTAATTGTATAACTGAGATGGTTGGGAAAACAATGGATTTCCAAGTCAAGATCACTAACTTCAACTTCGCATCATCCTTCCAATCCTTCACTGTCTCACGAGTACTACGTGAAATAAAATCGGGAGAGTCAGAGGTAATATTATAGCTTAAAAATGTTTATCCTTTCAACAAATGAACACTTATTAGTGGGATAAACACAATCGTTTAAAGCAGGGTGTACAAACAGGAAAAACAGGCATACCGCCACTGTCTCACCTGACCTTCGGCAACCACAATGTCAAAACGGTTTACAACTCAGTGGGCGAACAAGTTTCTGAAACACATGTTGGTACGGACAAAATATTCAATGAAACGCAACCAGAGGTATTACTAACTCAAAAATTTCCAAATTTAAAATAAGATACAAACATTGCATACAAACAATCTACAGCCTAATAATTTATAGAATAACCAGGGATCAACAACAAAGAGCACAAGTCATTCAAAGAAGGAGAAGAATACTCATCCTGCTGAAGTAGAGATGGATGGTACCAACGACCCAGATACGTCAACCGTGAACGTCAAAAAGCAACGCACAACTTGAGTCAAACCATCTAGATTACTATTTCCTATTCACTGAATATTTAAGGCTTTTAAAAATATGTTAACATTATAAACTTCATGTTATTTTGTTTTTTTTTTTCTTTTCTTCCAATCTCTTTAAATCCATTACGGATTTTGATCCTCTACTTTCCAAGTTTAAAAGTTACTTTTATATTTTTATTGGTAAGGACTATTTAAGTAATTTTAATAAATTGAGTTATTCCTCAATATCAAGACACCCAATAATCAAATCGGGGAAAAACAATAAATCAGTGCAGCTGTCAAATTAATTAATATAATTCGTCCTTAGATGTCCTATTTATAGACGAGTCAGACCTAAATTGAGCGGACAATTGAATTATTAAAGCTAAAACGAAAACAAAACACATGAAATGTATATAGCCTAAAAAACGGAACACCCGACTCAAAAGTAATAAACCATAGTCTTTAAATTCAAGATCACTCCTGTAGTAATTAAATTATTTTAATATAAATCAATTTATACGTTTTTTCTGCTTAAAAACAAATTTTTAGATATAAATCAATTTATAGGTTTCGTTATTTCATATTGGCATACGCCAAAAATTCCTAACCAATGAAAATAAAACACCCTAGGAAATCATATACATAATTTAAAGTCAAAACCCTAGGAAATATACATAACACCCTAGGAAATCATATATATATATAATAAATCAAAATATAATTATTAAAAATATAGGATCAACAAAAATATAAAACAGTAATATATAAATTAGACAATGAATTAACACAAATTATTATACATTTTCTAATATCAAATATAACAATGAAATAAATTAATTTCTAAAACACATCTGCGCGTAGCGCGGACACTCACCTAGTAAAATATAATATAAGTCCTTGTATTTTGTTCGATTTAATATAAGTCCACCTAAAGTACCATCATATGAAAAATTTGATCTACATTATATTATTCTGCAAAACAAACGGTTTTGTTAGCGTATTCCATGAAATATTTGGTGGAATGATATGGTTATGAGCCAAGCTTTAACTTGTGTCATCACTGATAACAAAGAACAAAGAAAAGCTCTCGTATGCAAAGTTCTTTCGTAATTGACAAACAAAAGATGAAGTGAGTGTATATTTTCGTCCGAAATTTTGTGAACGGTACTGGAAAGTGCATGTAAATCCTAATTAAATGTATTATTTTCACTTTCAGTAAGGAATGCTTGGAAAGAGACAAAACGGGACAATTATCCATATTTATACTGTAACTAGCTAAGAAACTTATAAATTGAAAATTTGGCTAGGCTTCCCAATTTATTGATTCCTGGCTTAAAAAAGTTAAATATTTTCTCGATTGATGTTTCTCAAACTGAGTCATTACGATCGGAGGTCCAAAGTTAGATTCCTAAAAGCATACAAGATGGTGAGATAGCTTCCATTTGCACTTTCGCTTGGCCTTGGATGATGAAAGTTAGATTCCTAAAAGCAAAAACTATGCTGAACCGAAACCGAAATCAAAGAAACAAGTTGAAATGCAGCTGAACCTGTGGATCAAATATCTATAATCAACGAAGATGCTTAAATAGAACGAAAAATCACCAAACCAATGATTGAGTATCATCACTCACACCAGCAACCATATAAAAAACCCCCGAAAGTCTGATTAGTTATACAGCGAAACACAAGAATGTTGATGTTTTGCTGACTGGTTTGAGAAGCTGTATGATCACGTCATCAGAAACATGATGCAGATGCATCAACAGGAAGATGATGCAGACGCGACAACAGAAACATGATGCATCGAACACATCAGACAGGACATCAGAAGTCAGAAGTTTATGGAAAGTGTATATATTCAAGGGGGGCGTCTTGAATATATTACTTAGAGATAAAGCTCAGGGAAAAAGGAAGATTGAAACTATTTGGAAGACTTGATGAGATATGGAAATATTAGGTTGATAAGGATCAATCAAAAAGTAATATTTCCTCTTGGCTTTAGGAAACTTGTTAGGATGCCAACTTAGAGAGTTAGGCACGAAATCCTTTAAGTATATTGTCTCTTGGGTCAAGAAAAACATCCCTTGAGACGTGTGAGTCAGTTTGACAAGTGTTGTAGCCGCTTGGCATTTTTGAGAGAAAAGGGTGAGAGTTCATCACAAGGTGAGAGTCCTGGGTATAGATTAATGTAGCTAATCTTAGAGATCTCATTGTGAGTTAAGAATAGATTGGGGTCGAACTAAGAGGTTCTTAGAGTCGTGTAATTCCAAATTGGATACTAATTGTACTTGTATTCAAGAAGATTCTTAATAAAGGTTTGAGGTTTAGACACGTTGTCTAACCTCTGTCTCTTATACACATCTAGATGTGTATAAGAGACAGAATTGGAAGACTTGATGAGATATGGAAATATTAGGTTGATAAGGATCAATCAAAAAGTAATATTTCCTCTTTGTTTAAGAAACTTGTTAGGATGACAACTTGAAGAGTTGGTCCTGTCTCTTATACACATCTAGATGTGTATAAGAGACAGGAACCGTACTAAAAGGTGGGTTAAAAAGGTGCGCAGAACTTGTAGTGGATTGTACTTTATAGTCTTATGTACGTGGCTGAATGTTCCCTAAACCCGGAATNGGCAGCTCTTCAAAGCTCAGATACAAAACATGGTAAACCGAACTGATATTTCTTTCATTGAAGCTAGTCCCTCCAACGATGTGAGATCTAATATTCTCATATATTCTTTGCCACTCACACAATGTGTATTGTGCAGCTAACAACCCGCCTAACACCTTAATGGCCAACGGTAGACCTCCGCAGTGTTTGATCATAAGTTTACCCATCTCTTCCATTTTTTCATCAACTTTACATTCTACACAAAATCATCAAGATATTGGGAAATTAGCCAAATGTCAATAAGGAATACACGTCTTGAACAATATATTATTAAGGAAAAGCATTATGATCAACATGGACAACAAAAATTAATTTAACTGTGTTCAAAGCTTACCGGTAGTGTTTTCTCCAGGAAACGCTATCCTTAGAAAAACTTTCCAACTCTCTTCGGGAGTCAAACAATCTGGTTTAAAAGTGAAAGCATTTGGATCTGCTCGTAATGCAACACCCTCATTGCGAGAAGTAAGTAGTACTTTCCAACCTATACAAAATATCTCTTTGTACTAATTAACTCCCTGACAAAAAGAAACATAATGCTCTATGTCCAATATGTGTGCGTATATTGTGAATATTAATATAGAATTATCTAATGCATGTATCAAAGATCTCACCTTTTTCCTGTGGAAACATTGGTTTTATTCTGTCCCAATCTTCTTCTCTCCATATATCATCTAGGACAATCAAAGCCTTTTGTGTTTCCAACACTAGAAAGAGTTTTTCTTGAAGTTCGTCTTCTGTCATCTTTGGCTTTATATATTCTGGCCTGAGTTTCCGCAAGATCGTCTGCCACACATACTTTCTTGTAAACTGTTGTGAAACACATACCCATGCCAATCCTGCAAAATGACTTTTTAGTGTTTCATGATTAAAGACTTCTCTCGCGAGGGTGGTTTTACCAATACCGCCCATCCCGGTTATGGAAACAACTTGACTTTTATCTTCTTCCACCAAATAACCAACCAATTTCTTAACGTTTTCCCCCAAACCCACGAGATTGCTTTCACTGTCGTAAGAAAATGTTTGTCGCATTTCCTTTTGTCTTTCCTGTAGAGACTGCGTGTACTCATCATTGCCAATGACTTGTTGTACGCCAAGACTTTGCATCTCGCGGATCACCTTAGAGATCCTATTACTTAAGCCTTTCATATCAAAAGCAAATCCCCTGCGTTCCGCTATAACGCAAGAAAATCTTATCAACCTTTTCCTGATACCATTTGTATTTCCCGGTTCTTCTTTTAGAAGAAAGGTTTCGATTATATCATCTGCGTCATAAACAATTTCGTTGATCTCTTTCACTGTGTTTCTCACCATTGCACTTGTATGTTTCTTGGCATCTGCATCTTTCAAAAAGCACCTTAACATGCTTAGATCACTTTTCAATCCATTAAATTGCTCTTCAACTCCCTTAAATCGCTCAGATTCTCGGACAAGGAGGTTCCAAAGCTTCTCTACTCCAAATGACAAAAGTGTATCAGCCATAAATCTCCTGTTTAACCATGAAAGTAGTAGTAGTTAATCACTAGAGGAGGATCCATGAGCTAATAACTCAAAAAAATATTGAAAATATTTTCTGTAAATTCACATATACTAGGATAAACTAATATGTGCGATAAAATCCACAGATCGTTTGTACATAAACATAAAAAGAAGGCAAAATATAAAAGATCATAGCACCTCTCTCCACAGAAAATAAAGAAAGAAACGGAACAATCACCTCTTGGAAATCGCTTTTCGTCCAAACTGATCTGTATAAAGAAAGTGATGGGAATTTTAGTTAGAACTCTGCTAAAGACCCATAAGAAGAGTTGACTCCAAGTCAACTCTATTATACACAAGCTGTAGTGACGATGATGTGTGAAGAATCCTTTGGCTAGAACTTCTTAAAGGCAATCTACTGTAGCCACTTCCTACTTGCCACCTGTCCTTTTACATTTTGGTTCTAAAATGAGGGAAATTAATGATTTATATTTCAATTTAATTGGTCCAGCTTGGTGGGAATCCTTGCACTGGTTTAAATCTTCTTTGATAGTTTTTTTTTCACAGAAACAAGATAACATGAGTTTATGGAACAGAGCCAAAGATTGTTACTATCAGCATCAGTAACAATCACTTTGGTGATAGGATACGAAAGCAATGCGATACTGACAACAGTAGCCAAGAAAGAACTTTACCTCATTCTGTTTGTTAAAAACAATCTCTTTGAAGGAACAAAACAAAATAAAGATAGATTACAAACTGACTCACCTCTCTAAGGTAACAACACTCACATAAATAAACAATTCAAATAAGACGTTCAACATAATTAACAATAAACAAAACAAAACAGTGCACCATCCATTTGGGTCAACTGAATACAAAATGTTTTGTGTCTTTTATGTGTTTAACGACAAAGCTAACCTCACTAACTCTTTTATTCATAAATAATAAGTTTAATCATTGTCCCTCTTCCAACTTTGACTATAAAATTGTACAAGTGGAACATTTAGTATATTTATTGTTGTGAATCTACCGCTTTCATACTCCATCTGCATTGTCCCACTGCTTTCATACTCTTATCTGCAAAATGCAAATAGAAGCAAAACCATCTAGCTTAAGAAGGTCGATCCAAATCATTTCTGCTCATACTCTTTTCTGTTCAAAAGTTTGCTACTGCCACTATACATGGTATCTAAAACGGTGATGTCTATGTGAAAAATAATATAGAACGAATGTGAAATAAAAGGCCATGAATCTGCACATGTCATGTGACTGAATCCATATGCAGAATCAGTTAGCCATTTTTTTTTTCATTCAGCCTGATAAATAGATGAACTATAACAAGGTGCTCAAGCTTGGGAGGTCTACAACAACCAGAAAAAAAAAAACTCAATCCAAAATGAGAAACAAGCCAGTGAAATTCTTTCTAGAGCCTAAAGTATTTGAAGAAAGAAGAAAACACAAATGTGTGCCATTAATTATCCATTCTGCACTGCTACTTGTAATCTGTATCACAAAAGTGAGCAAATCTTTAAAATGTATGAGAGATTTTCAAAGTACTGTATATAATGGTTTCAAGATAAACTGACTAACTTATACAGTTTTACCCATTTATGCAATTGCTTCTTTAACCTTATCACAAGGTATTACTAACATTCTGATTATGACCATGACTTAATATAGTCTTATCTGACTTCCCTGAAGGATTAGACAATGTATTGGAGATACTATATGGGAATTTCTAAGTTTGACAAGAGAAATGATCATATTGAGATCTCGATTCCCCAAAAGCTTACTCACATTAGGTCTCCTACGAAATGTTTATCTACCAAAACAGTGTCCAACATTCATCAAGGGTTTAAACCTGGCAGATACTTGATATGAATGTAAACAATCACCCTCATTTCTGAAGAGCAAGCAATACCTTCCCAAAAGAAATCATCAACCAACAAACATAAAAAACCAGTGTTGATACTCAAACAGAAATCACAAGTCTGATAAAACAGTGTCAATTGTTTTTTTATTCCCTTAAAAAATATAGAATATTTTCCCCTTTCTCTATTTAGATGTGGGGAGAATAATATTTTACCTGGTTCATAGTTTGTAATTGCTGAGAGCCTCAATACCAAAATTTCTTCGAGGAAGTAACATAAGGGATGTGTTGGACTTTGTGATAATCTTCTCCTCCTTCCGACAATCTCTCCTTCCATTCCTCTCCCATATATCCAACACCTAATATCCTTTAGGGAAATGATGAATCGCAGCCCATCAGGAAGCTCCTTTAACTTTATGCAGTAACTAATATCAAGAGTATGAAGAAGGGGCATGGAGCCTTCTTCTACTATCCACTCTTCCCAATCCCCTAGTCCCCATATTACAAGCTTATGCAATTGTGGAAACCTACTGCCCAAGCAGACCATTCTCATCCCACTGAAAGATCTTTCCCCTAAATCAACCTCTTTCAATTGAAGCAACTTCTCTAGAATCGGCATTGGATCCTCCTCCAAACAACAATTTTGTAGAGATATGGTTGTAAGGTGGGAAGGTAAGTGTTGCCCATCACGTAACCTTGACATATATATATACTCAAGTCCAGATGGTTGAGATGAATGCAATCCAAAACATATTCTCTTGCAACGAAGGTACGTATAATCCCTTATATTAAGACTTTCCAGGTGTTTCAGTTCACCTAGAGATGAAGATAGAGTTTCCATAGTACACCAATCGTCTCTGACATTTATATAAATCAATTAAATCTTATTTATTATATATAAAAAAAAAATCATTCATACATAGTGTCATCGAGTCGAGATATATATACAACAAGCATATTACAAATTTATCCCACAAAAATCTCTCAAATCTCCGTTGTTTCAAATATTTTTTGTAATCGTAACAAATAAAGAATGACTTTCATAAATAATTAACGGGATATATAAGTTATAAGGTAGCACTATAAATATAATTTGTAAGTGAGCACGTTACACAATCAATAAAGAAGGAAGGAAATAAGCAAATTGACCGAGTAAACAAGTTAAGCATTTAACAAGGAAGTAAGCAAACAAGTTAAGTAAATAAGCAAGCAATGAACTAAGCAAATAACTAAGTAGAAGAAGAATCAAATAAAGCAAAGAAGGAAGCAAGTAAACAAGTTAAGCCATGTAAGGAAAGCAATCAAGGAAACATGGAAGTATTGAAGCAAAGAAAAAGGCAAGCAAACAAGCAATCAAGGAAACATGGAAGCATTGAAGCAAACAAGAAAGCAAGGAAACAACCAATCAAGGAAACATGGAAGCATTGAAGCAGAGAAGAAAGCAAGCAAACAAGCAATCAAGGAAACATGGAAGCATTGAAGCATTGAATCAAAGAGGAACGCAAGCAAAAAGCAAAAGAAGCAAACAGCAAAGGAGTCAATAAACAAAGCAAAGGATTCAAGGATGCAAATATGCATGAATATGTTATGTATGCATGTATGTATGTATGTATGTATGAATGCATGAATATGTTATGTATGCATGTATGTATGTATGTATGTATGAATGAATGAATGCATGAATATGTTATGTATGCATGTATGTATGTATGTATGTATGTATGTATGTATGTATGTATGTATGTATGTAT
>JAHZTW010000001.1:384822520-384900398 GCA_020283515.1 Alliaria petiolata
GCAGTATTGTTTCCCATCAGTACTTTAGTTCCTTCATACTCCTCGAAGTCGGATAATAGCTCTTTTCTTGGTGTTATGTGAAACGTACACCCTGAGTCTAGGACCCACTCTTCTGTAGCTTGTAGACTAGCTGTTAGAGCTATTGCATCCGGAAGTCTGATTGCAACATTCGCTGAACTGCTTGGTTTGTTCTGCTTGTCACTCTTAATTCTCTGTGGACAATCCTTTTTCCAGTGATTCTCATCACCACACGTCCAACAGGCTTTAGGTCCAAACTTAGATCTTGATTTAGACCGATTCCTGTTGTAACCTTTTCCTTTGCCTTTGTTGCCGATACAATGCGTAGCTCNTGGACTTTGTAATAATCTTCTCCTCCTTCCGACAATCTCCCCTTCCATTCCTCTCCCATTCCCATAGCATGACAAGTCAGATCCTTTAAGGAAGTGATGAATCGTAGCCCATATAAATAATCTTCTCACAATTAATAATCTGGAGAGTATGAAGAAGGGGCATGGAACCTTCTTCTACTATCCACTCTTCCAAATCATTTAGTTCCTTTATTACTAGCTTCTGCAATTGAGGAAATCCACTTCCCGAACAAACCATTCTCCTCCCACAAAAAGACTTAGAAGATAAAAAAAACCTCTTTCAACTGAAGCAACTTTTCTAGAATCAGCATCGGATCCTCCTCCAAATAACAATCATGTAGATGTATGGTTGTAAGGTGAGAAGGTAAGTGTTGTTCATCAGGTAACCTTGGCATGTATATACTCAACTTTGGTTTTCTGGGACGAATGCAATCCAAAAATAATCCTTTTTTCTCCTTAGTGGGAGCATACTGAGCATACACCTTGTAGCCATGTATATTAAGATTTTCCAGGTGTTTCAGTTCACTTAGAGATAAGGATAGAGTTTCTACAGTACACCCCTCGCCTCTGATAGAGATAGAGAGTGCTTTGAGTAGAGTCATACCTTGGAGATCACTCACACTCCCATGCTCTGTTGAGAAATTCTCCAATGTCTCTAGTTTGACTAGATTACCCAATTCCAACTTCAAATTATCATGTATGCTCAACAGCAAACACAGGTATGTCAATTCTCGCATCTCATCGAAGAAATTGTGCATGTAGACTTTATAATGAATAAACAAGTTCAAATAGAGTAACAACTTCAGATTCCACATAGAAGAAGATAGATGAGTTACATTTGTCCCATATAAACTCAAATACCTCAAGTGAATGAGATTCCCAATCCCAAAGGGTAACTTCCCTCCTTCAAACTGAGTACTAGAGAGATCTAAAACCCTCATCAACTTTAGCATTGTAATGCATAAACATGTCGTCCAATTTGTTGTCCTGTTCTTCAAGATAACCAAGAGAGATCTAAGGCTAAGATTATTAAAACAAAATGTTTCACTATCCCCATGTAAGACTAGTCTGCGAGATTTACAAGGAGATTTGGAGTTTGTAGCTGATGTGTCGTGACCAATTTGTAGGAAATTCTCTTCTTCAGCCTTAAGCAGACAAACTTCTCTCATCATGTCATGCAACTGGCATGTTTCAAATCTTGAAGTACATGTGTTTCTATCAGAAATAACCATGTTTCTCTTCACCAATTCTTCTATGTATCCCTCTGCAAGACTAGTCTTACATGTTTCTCTCGAATGCTTGCTCCATCGTAATACCTTGGCCTTGGTATTCCTTCTGCAGCCCAGTAATAGGACAGTTCCTCCGCATCTATTGGATAATCTTCTGGAAAATGAGCAAGGTAAAGGAAGCAATGCTTCAAATAAATAGGCAGCTCTTCAAAGCTCAGATACAAAACATGGTAAACCGAACTGATATTTCTTTCATTGAAGCTAGTCCCTCCAACGATGTGAGATCTAATATTTTCCTATATTCTTTGCCACTCACACAATGTGTATTGTGCAGCTAACAACCCGCCTAACACCTTAATGGCCAATGGTAGACCTCTGCAGTGTTTGATCATAAGTTTACCCATCTCTTCCATTTTTTCATCAACTTTTATATTCTACACAAAATCATCAAGATATTGTGAAATTAGCCAAATGTCCATAAGGAATACACGTCTTGAACAATATATTATTAAGCAAAAGCATTATGATCAACATGGACAAGATCGTTTGCCACACATACTTTCTTGTAAACTGCTGTGAAACACATACCCATGCCAATCCTGCAAAATGACTTTTTACTGTTTCATGATTAAAGACTTCTCTTGCGAGGGTGGTTTTACCAATACCGCCCATCCCGGTTATGGAAACCACTTGACTTTTATCTTCTTGCACCAAATAACCAACCGATTTCTTAACGTTTTCCTCCAAACCCACGAGATTGCTTTCACTGTCGTAAGAAAATGTTGGTCGCATTTCCTTTTGTCTTTCCTGTAGAGACTGCGTGTACTCATCATTGCCAATGACTTGTTCTATGCCAAGACTTTGCATCTCGCGGACCACCTTAGAGATCCTATTACTTAAGCCTTTCATCTCAAAAGCAAATCCCCTGCGTTCCGCTATAACGCAAAAAAATCTTATCAACCTTTTCCTGATACCATTTGTATTTCCCGGTTCTTTAAGAAGAAAGATTTCGATTATATCTTCTGCGTCATAAACAGTTTCGTTGATCTCTTTCGCTGTGTTTCTCACCATTGCACTTGTATGTTTCTTGGCATCTGCATCTTTCAAAAAGCACCTTAACATGAGTTTAATTTGTCCAGCTTGATAGGAATCCTTGCACTGGTTTAAATCTTCTTTGATAGTTTTTTTTCACAGAAATAAGATAACATGAGTTTATGGAAACAGAGCCAAAGATTGTTACTATCAGCATCAGCAACAATCACTTTGGTGATAGGATACTAAAGCAATGCGATACTGACAACACTAAGCCAAAAAAGAACTTTAATTACCTCATTCTGTTTGTTAAAAACAATCTCTTTGAAGGAACAAAACAAAATAAAGATAGATTACAAACTGACTCACCTCTCTAAGGTAACAACACTCACATAAATAAACAATTAAAATAAGACCGTTCAACATAATTAACAATAAACAAAACAAAACAGTGCACCATCCATTTGGGTCAACTGAATACAAAATGTTTTGAGTCTTTTATGTGTTTAACGACAAAGCTAACCTCACTAACTCTTTTACTCATAAAAAATAAGTTTAATCCTTGTCCCTCTTCCAACTTTGACTATAAAATTGTACAAGTGGAACATTTAGTATATTTATTGTTGTGAATCTACCGCTTTCATACTCCATCTGCATTGTTCCACTGCTTTCATACTCTTATCTGCAAAATGCAAATATAAGCAAAACCATCTAGCTTAAGAAGGTGGCGCAGCGTACCGATGTGAAACCTAGCTCAACTGAACACATCTAGCTCAACTGAGAGATTCAAGTATTGAATCTCGCAGGAACCGTTTCTCGTTTCTAAAACTTAAAAGAATTTTAAGAAGAAGGCAAAGAACAATAGCTCTTTATTAAAACTTAATCAAATCTGTCTTTGAAAGAAAGAATACAACGCCTTTATATAGGCAAACCTTCGAGAAAACTCAAAAGGAAATAAGACTTACGGAAGAAGCTACGATGCTGCTGCATCAGGTCCCTCTGGGTTTGAAAGATTCGTTCCCGAATCGAGCAACGGATCAGCAGGAACAAAACGTGACAAATACTTCACATTAAAAACATCGGATGTGTTGATGTCATCGGGAAGTTGAAGTCGATATGCATTAGCATTATCATTGATGCGCTCTAGAACCTCTATTGGACCAATCCTCTTCGCTTTGAGTTTATTATAAGCATGAGCAGGCATACAATCCTTTGTAAGTACAGCCCAAACACGATCCCCAACTTTGAAAACAAAACGACGACGATGTGAATCTGCTGCATTCTCATACTTCAAAGTTGAAGCTTCTAAGTGTGCCTTTGTGTCCGTATGAACTTCGGCAATGTTGTCGATAAAGGCTGCATCATCACCATGGAGACGNTTCACTGTGTTTCTCACCATTGCACTTGTATGTTTCTTGGCATCTGCATCTTTCAAAAAGCACCTTAACATGCTTAGATCACTTTTCAATCCATTAAATTGCTCTTCAACTCCCTTAAATCGCTCAGATTCTCGGACAAGGAGGTTCCAAAGCTTCTCTACTCCAAATGACAAAAGTGTATCAGCCATAAATCTCCTGTTTAACCATGAAAGTAGTAGTAGTTAATCACTAGAGGAGGATCCATGAGCTAATAACTCAAAAAAATATTGAAAATATTTTCTGTAAATTCACATATACTAGGATAAACTAATATGTGCGATAAAATCCACAGATCGTTTGTACATAAACATAAAAAGAAGGCAAAATATAAAAGATCATAGCACCTCTCTCCACAGAAAATAAAGAAAGAAACGGAACAATCACCTCTTGGAAATCGCTTTTCGTCCAAACTGATCTGTATAAAGAAAGTGATGGGAATTTTAGTTAGAACTCTGCTAAAGACCCATAAGAAGAGTTGACTCCAAGTCAACTCTATTATACACAAGCTGTAGTGACGATGATGTGTGAAGAATCCTTTGGCTAGAACTTCTTAAAGGCAATCTACTGTAGCCACTTCCTACTTGCCACCTGTCCTTTTACATTTTGGTTCTAAAATGAGGGAAATTAATGATTTATATTTCAATTTAATTGGTCCAGCTTGGTGGGAATCCTTGCACTGGTTTAAATCTTCTTTGATAGTTTTTTTTTCACAGAAACAAGATAACATGAGTTTATGGAACAGAGCCAAAGATTGTTACTATCAGCATCAGTAACAATCACTTTGGTGATAGGATACGAAAGCAATGCGATACTGACAACAGTAGCCAAGAAAGAACTTTACCTCATTCTGTTTGTTAAAAACAATCTCTTTGAAGGAACAAAACAAAATAAAGATAGATTACAAACTGACTCACCTCTCTAAGGTAACAACACTCACATAAATAAACAATTCAAATAAGACGTTCAACATAATTAACAATAAACAAAACAAAACAGTGCACCATCCATTTGGGTCAACTGAATACAAAATGTTTTGTGTCTTTTATGTGTTTAACGACAAAGCTAACCTCACTAACTCTTTTATTCATAAATAATAAGTTTAATCATTGTCCCTCTTCCAACTTTGACTATAAAATTGTACAAGTGGAACATTTAGTATATTTATTGTTGTGAATCTACCGCTTTCATACTCCATCTGCATTGTCCCACTGCTTTCATACTCTTATCTGCAAAATGCAAATAGAAGCAAAACCATCTAGCTTAAGAAGGTCGATCCAAATCATTTCTGCTCATACTCTTTTCTGTTCAAAAGTTTGCTACTGCCACTATACATGGTATCTAAAACGGTGATGTCTATGTGAAAAATAATATAGAACGAATGTGAAATAAAAGGCCATGAATCTGCACATGTCATGTGACTGAATCCATATGCAGAATCAGTTAGCCATTTTTTTTTTCATTCAGCCTGATAAATAGATGAACTATAACAAGGTGCTCAAGCTTGGGAGGTCTACAACAACCAGAAAAAAAAAAACTCAATCCAAAATGAGAAACAAGCCAGTGAAATTCTTTCTAGAGCCTAAAGTATTTGAAGAAAGAAGAAAACACAAATGTGTGCCATTAATTATCCATTCTGCACTGCTACTTGTAATCTGTATCACAAAAGTGAGCAAATCTTTAAAATGTATGAGAGATTTTCAAAGTACTGTATATAATGGTTTCAAGATAAACTGACTAACTTATACAGTTTTACCCATTTATGCAATTGCTTCTTTAACCTTATCACAAGGTATTACTAACATTCTGATTATGACCATGACTTAATATAGTCTTATCTGACTTCCCTGAAGGATTAGACAATGTATTGGAGATACTATATGGGAATTTCTAAGTTTGACAAGAGAAATGATCATATTGAGATCTCGATTCCCCAAAAGCTTACTCACATTAGGTCTCCTACGAAATGTTTATCTACCAAAACAGTGTCCAACATTCATCAAGGGTTTAAACCTGGCAGATACTTGATATGAATGTAAACAATCACCCTCATTTCTGAAGAGCAAGCAATACCTTCCCAAAAGAAATCATCAACCAACAAACATAAAAAACCAGTGTTGATACTCAAACAGAAATCACAAGTCTGATAAAACAGTGTCAATTGTTTTTTTATTCCCTTAAAAAATATAGAATATTTTCCCCTTTCTCTATTTAGATGTGGGGAGAATAATATTTTACCTGGTTCATAGTTTGTAATTGCTGAGAGCCTCAATACCAAAATTTCTTCGAGGAAGTAACATAAGGGATGTGTTGGACTTTGTGATAATCTTCTCCTCCTTCCGACAATCTCTCCTTCCATTCCTCTCCCATATATCCAACACCTAATATCCTTTAGGGAAATGATGAATCGCAGCCCATCAGGAAGCTCCTTTAACTTTATGCAGTAACTAATATCAAGAGTATGAAGAAGGGGCATGGAGCCTTCTTCTACTATCCACTCTTCCCAATCCCCTAGTCCCCATATTACAAGCTTATGCAATTGTGGAAACCTACTGCCCAAGCAGACCATTCTCATCCCACTGAAAGATCTTTCCCCTAAATCAACCTCTTTCAATTGAAGCAACTTCTCTAGAATCGGCATTGGATCCTCCTCCAAACAACAATTTTGTAGAGATATGGTTGTAAGGTGGGAAGGTAAGTGTTGCCCATCACGTAACCTTGACATATATATATACTCAAGTCCAGATGGTTGAGATGAATGCAATCCAAAACATATTCTCTTGCAACGAAGGTACGTATAATCCCTTATATTAAGACTTTCCAGGTGTTTCAGTTCACCTAGAGATGAAGATAGAGTTTCCATAGTACACCAATCGTCTCTGACATTTATATAAATCAATTAAATCTTATTTATTATATATAAAAAAAAAATCATTCATACATAGTGTCATCGAGTCGAGATATATATACAACAAGCATATTACAAATTTATCCCACAAAAATCTCTCAAATCTCCGTTGTTTCAAATATTTTTTGTAATCGTAACAAATAAAGAATGACTTTCATAAATAATTAACGGGATATATAAGTTATAAGGTAGCACTATAAATATAATTTGTAAGTGAGCACGTTACACAATCAATAAAGAAGGAAGGAAATAAGCAAATTGACCGAGTAAACAAGTTAAGCATTTAACAAGGAAGTAAGCAAACAAGTTAAGTAAATAAGCAAGCAATGAACTAAGCAAATAACTAAGTAGAAGAAGAATCAAATAAAGCAAAGAAGGAAGCAAGTAAACAAGTTAAGCCATGTAAGGAAAGCAATCAAGGAAACATGGAAGTATTGAAGCAAAGAAAAAGGCAAGCAAACAAGCAATCAAGGAAACATGGAAGCATTGAAGCAAACAAGAAAGCAAGGAAACAACCAATCAAGGAAACATGGAAGCATTGAAGCAGAGAAGAAAGCAAGCAAACAAGCAATCAAGGAAACATGGAAGCATTGAAGCATTGAATCAAAGAGGAACGCAAGCAAAAAGCAAAAGAAGCAAACAGCAAAGGAGTCAATAAACAAAGCAAAGGATTCAAGGATGCAAATATGCATGAATATGTTATGTATGCATGTATGTATGTATGTATGTATGAATGCATGAATATGTTATGTATGCATGTATGTATGTATGTATGTATGAATGAATGAATGCATGAATATGTTATGTATGCATGTATGTATGTATGTATGTATGTATGTATGTATGTATGTATGTATGTATGTATGTATGTATGAATGAATGAATGCATGAATATGTAATGTTTTTGGAGATTCAAGAGATCAACCGAGATTCAAGAGAAGCCGGTAGAAGAGATCAATCTATTTCCCTCTAAGAACTGCTCAATCAATCTGTAAAATTCAATGTTTCTTTGCATCAGAGCGTGAAGCAAAGCAGAAGAAAAAGACTGCGTTTTTTCTTAGTCAAGCTACTTACATATTGCAGATTGACTTTTGCGAAGCCGCTACTTCACGGTCAGGAAAAGAATCCTCTAGCCTTAAGTTTAGCCATACGTACAAATCCAAAACCTGTTCCATTGTGATGCACATAGGAAAAAGAAAAAAAACTTCAGACCATTCGACCAACATACTGTTCCTTTGATCATTACTCACAGGAAAAGAAAGATGTTATTACCTTGTGAAGGGAAAGTTCCTTGAGTTCTGTTGGTGTTCTTGGAAACTTAACTTTATCGGCTCCAAATATCTCTCGGAGGCTCACAATGCCTGTCTTCGACAAGTTTCGAGCAAACTGATGTATCAACAAGTAAAAGTAAAACTGAACAATTGTTTTTTACATGTATAGATACCATTATTAATCTCTCAAATTGAAGAACATAAGAGCTTGTAGTAGTTTCTCTTTTACCTGTGCATGTCCCTGGCTTGATATTTCATCATTTATATCAACTGGACTGCACGAAAATAAAGTTTGATCAGTCCAAAACTTGTTTCCATTTTGAAATCCTATTGAATGCAAGAAACAAGAAAAGAACGAAAAATATGTTGCTTTTGCTATTACCTGACCTCGAAAAGGTACTTGTCTTGCAATTTGAGTGGTAATTCATCAACAAGAGCCGCAACTTTCTGAAAAATAAGACCAACAAAAATTGCATGAATGAATGCATGAATATGTTATGTATATATGAATGAATGTATGCATGAATATGTAATGTTTTTGGAGATACAAGAGATCAACCGAGATCACGCTACCGAAGGAACTCAAGGAGAATATTGTTAAGGAATTAAGAAATGATTGGCCTGATAGTATATAGATATAAGAAAAGTAAGTTTAAACAGCAATACCTTACTCAGTTTGGTAATGGTAACAGTCTATTCAGTTTTGATGCATCTTTCTTGACACATCACCGAGTGGAGTATCTGCAATTTAGTGTCTCTTTCAACTGAAATTCACCTACAAATATCCGATCAATAATTAAAAAAAAAGATATATGATAAGTTCTGAGGATTGGCCTGAACAAATCAAGAATGATTTTACTACGGGTGTTACCTGCGTCGAATCCTAGAAGAATTGTGTCTTTGATGCTTTTCTTAAAATTCGCACATCTTTCTTGCAGAAATTTCAGAAATAACCTCAATGTCACCAACACAGTTTTATAGACACTTAAGCGTACAATATACTATGTAATTTTGAAACCACTGGAACCAAGAATCTTTTTCTTTATTGAACTACGTACCTTGCAAAAAATTTGATGTTCTTCCACAAGTTTGTTTCTTGCTTTGGCTCTTAACCTTTCTCTAAAATTTTACTGCATATTCCAAAAACGAAATACAAATGAAGGGATATGTATAGATGAAATAGTCTAACATCAACGTAAATGTATACAAGAGGACCAATCAATACTCAGATTACGTAAATGTATACAAGAGATTGCCTTGAGATCAATAAAATGGCAACTTACAAGTTGATGACATCGAGTATTAACGTGATTTCATTGCCAGTTTCGGGTCCTATTACTCAGAGTTGCAAGTTCTGCCAAAACTCCTGCTCTTTGGCATTGGTTACAAATAGCTAATTATAAGAAGACTTGTACAAACTTTTTCTCTAATTTAGTTTAATTAGTCTGGCATAATACTCATTAAAGACAAGTTCAGACCATATATTACCTTATTTAATATGGTTTAGAAACTTTGATTGTAAATTAGTGGAGAGATAGACGGTCTACAGAGTTTCTGTGTACCTTCGTTTGTCAAGATCACCACATCACTAGAGGTATCTCCAGTAATGTCTCATTAACTGTTTTCCAATCAAAAGATACATGATTAGTTTTGAGGATTTTTACTCGTTAAGTAGAGCAAGCACTTGTTGAATGCATCATATGAATGACTAATCAAAAGGTCTTAACCATCGGTTTGAATTCCCTGAAAAACCTTCAACGTCAGCATATACGAACGCATGTAGAACATTTTGGTTTCTGAGATGGGCTTCATAATATGCCACTGTATAAAAAGAAAAGACTATAGATTCAAACTATAAGTGTAAAACTGAAGACTAAATAGAAGAATAGATTGAAGATACCTGGGATAAGGATTAAACTTCAGAAACTAGAAGATGGAGCTATAGTGATTGTCTCTCAGACATTTTGATCTGCAAATAAGTGTAACATTAGGTGCTTCGTATTTTATAACACATCAAAAGCTTATATAATTTCAAAACCGTCGAAATCAAAGTCTCGATCTTGCTCTATTAAATTACCCTTTCCACAAACCAGTTTCTTGCTCCGGTTCTTAGCTTTTCTCTCTAACTAAACTTGTCATATTTTCAGAGCTACTGGAGTGCTTTAAGCTACAAATTCCAAAAGCGGTATACAAATTCAGGGATTGATCAATCTCTATGTGGATATGAAATAGTTTATCACATGCCTGGAGGATTAAACTTCAGAAACAAGTAGCTGGCACTCTAGAGGCGACTCTGAGCCATTTTAGAGTTCCATTGTGATGGACCTGAGATAGACAAAATGGCGTACCACATTATATATGTTTTTCTTATTTGAGAATGCAACAAAAGCTTAAAAAATTACTATATAATTTTGAAACCAGGAATCTTTTCTATTGAATTACCCTGCAAATTTTTTGATGTTCTTCCACAAGCTTGTTTCTTGCTCCGGTTCTTGCCCTTTCTCTAAAACTTGACCTCTCATGTTTTTGGAGCTAGGGCTTGTAGTGTTTTAAAATGCAAAATTCCAAAAACGAAATACAGATGAAGGGATTCATCAATGTATATGAATACCCATCAATGTATACATTAGAGATTGCCTTAAGATCAATAAAATGACAACTTACAAGTGGACTTTTAGCAGTGACTTAGTGGTCAGCCTCCGGTCGTTGTTACACAGATGCAAGTTTTTTTCCAAAAGCTCCTGCATCATAAGAAGATATGTACAACTTTAGGTTGATTAGATTGACTTAATTACTTATCTGAAACTTTGACTGTAAATTAGTGGAGACATGTACAAGTTTAGGTTATTTAGTTTTTCTACACCTTTCATTGCCAGGAAAAGCACATCACCGGGTTAAGTTAACCGTGGTACCTCCAGTCCAATGTTTCATTCAACTGTTTTCACCTAAAAATGTCAAATTAATCAAATGATCAGCTTTCAGGATGTTTACGGGTTAAGTAGAGTAGGTACTTACTTATTGAATGCTTCATATGAAGGACTAAACTACCTTAAATAACAGCACTCAATGTAACATCAAGGTAACTAATGAAAAGGTCTTAGCCGTCCCTCTGAATTCCCTGGACATCTTCAGCATCAACATATACGAACCCATGTACAACTTCATAGTTCACATAGACATAGACTATGCAATCTGCTTCTTCAAAAAATAAAAGCAAAACTGAAAAACTAAGCAGATGGAAAAGATTTAAGACACATTGGATATGGAAACCTCAATTGCTAACAGAAATGAAGATGTGACAGAGTATTGAAAAGGGATATTTACGATTTTGATATATATGTGGCAAGAAGTTCCTCTCTGAAATTTCAATACACAGTTCATGATACGTCACAGTCCTAAATCATTTAGACAACCAGGTTAACAAATACCATAACAATAACGCATAAAAATTTATGCAGTTAATAGTTTAACTAGATATCACCTAGAAGTGCCTAGATTAATCAAAAGATATATGATTGGTTATGAGGCTACATCACAAACAAACAAACAAAAAAAAAACATGAATGGTAAGTGATGAAGGTTTCTAAAGGTTTCTACCTTATATACTCATTTTCCTTGTGATCGAGTCAACACATAGATCTTCAAATTTTCTTCACTGCCAACTAGATTTGCTGGAGAATTGTAGAGTGTGCTGGTATGAGACATACATAAAAAAAATAAGAAGATGAACTTGTTTCATGGTGCCGGAGGATTCACGAGGCTATTGGTTCAGAAAAGGAATGCAAGTAAACACCTAGATCTCAAACCCTGAACAATTAAAACCAACAGATAAGAGATTTAGATACAAACAAAATGTTCTTGAATAACTCATGGACCTTGATCCAGTTAAACCATTGTTCAAGATACACAACAGAAGGTATGGTCCATGTGGCAGTGACATTGATGCAGACCAGGACTTTGCCTTGATAGACGTTGAGGAGTGTCCATCTGTAATATTTTCAGTAAACTAGACCTATCTAAAGCAAATACATATTTTCATGGAAGATAGATTGAAAAATCGCGCTAGACAGTTAGTAAAAGCAAGAAGTTAGTAAGGAATTAAAGAGACTATAAGGAAGCAAAAGTCAGAGAGAAAGTAAAACATGAATCGAGGGAGAACGCAAGTAACCAAGGTAGCAACAAAGTAAAACAGTAATCAAAGAAGCAAAGAAGCACACAACTAAGCAAGCAATCAAAGCAACCACGCACCCAAGAAACCAAGGAATGAAGCATGTAACCAAGGTAGCAACAAAGTAAAACAACAAGCAATCAAGAAAGGAAGCAACCACGCACCCAAGAAATTAAGGAAGGAAGGAAGCAAAAAATCAAAAAAAACAAGTAAATATAACTAACCAATGAATCCAGGAAGAAAATATAGAAGCTAGAAATCAAGAAAGCAAACAACCAAAGAATCAAGTAAACAAGAAATCAAGAAAACAAGCAACCAAAGAATCAAGTAAGCAAGAAATCAAGAAACAAGCAACCAAAGAATCAAGTAAGCAAGAAATCAAGAAAACAAGCAACCAAAGAATCAAGTAAGCAAGTACAAAGTAATGAATCAAGGCAGAAAATAAGGAACCATGGAAGCAAATATGAACGTAGTAAACAAGTATTTACGCTGGAAGCAAATATGAACGTAGTAAACAAGTATTTAGGCATGTATAATATATACATATATGTATGTATGTATGTATGTATGTATGTGTGAATGCATGTGTGTTTGTATGTATGTATGCATGTGTGTTTGTATGTGTGTATGTGTGTATGTATGCATGTCTGTATGTATGTATGTATGTATGCATGAATGCATGTGTATGCATGTGTATGCATGTATGTATGCATGAATGCATGTGTATGAATGTATGTGTTTGCATTATTTAAGTGATTGGGAAGAACCCATAGAGAAGTTAATGGTTTCTGAGATACGCCACATAAGGCTATGAAATCTGTTGATGCAGAAGAAAATAGACACAGCATCAAAGGTTAAAGCAAAAATCAAAAGACCAAGCAGAAGAAAAAGATTGAAGAGGACATACCTGGAGAGAGACAAGACCGTTCAACTGAGAAAGAAAGTACCAAACCACGCCTTTGAAGAGAAAGCACTAGACATCAGAGAAATTTACTCAATATAGTTTTATAAGATCAAAATGAAATGAGTAAGCTAAACGCCAAAAACAGACTTGGAAGATCAAACTCTGATTATATGCATAAAAAAGCCAACTCTTCGAATATTTGATTCACTTATCCGAATTACGAGTTGCCACAAAACACTAATGTGTAGACAGATCAAAACTAAATACATGCAAAGAGGAATTTATCAACACATGTGTCCAATATCATACCTTAATCCAGAACAATAAATGAAACTCTGAGAGTGCCATAGAATCAGGCTTGACCGCTTCAGTGCATCACTTAAGTTTTGAAATGTCCAACAGAGGAGAAAAAATGAATCGCCGCTTACTACGAAGAAACTTGAAGCAACAAATGATGAAAGTAGATTAACAAAAAATTCATATTAGAATGTTGCATAAGAACAAAATTAAGAATCGTATCAAGAACATTCGGTGAGAGAAAAAAAAAAGCATGAAATTGTACCCTTTTTTAATGTGATTGGGACATGAACTGATCGATTTTTCCTGCCCAACGTTGATGCTAATTTCTTCCTTCATCTAAATTCAAACTGCTGAAAGAGAATCAGACAAAGTGAGTCAATGCCCAAGTTTCGCATAACAATTCGGTATCCAAATTTCAGTCTACATCTGAATTCAAACCTTTGATTTCAGGAATCAGGTTTAGGTTTAAGTACTCTCAATTGCGTCTAATTACTATCACTGGCAATCGTTTTCTCCGATTAATGTGAAATCTAAATTCAATTATAACCCAACAAACACCAGATCAAGATAATCACACAAAAAAAAAGCGATTCAATTGTAGAAAACAGCTTCGACGAAGCACGAAATAGATTTGAGAGAAAAAAAGATCAAAGTCGCCAAAAAAATACTCCAAGAAGAAAATTTGGATTCAAAAGTTTATTTACCTCACGAAGGAAGAAAAGAGAGAAGAGACTCGGATACTCGATTCTCTTCAAACGGCTACTTTTTGTTTTTTTTTGTTTTCCGTTGGCTTTACAAAATAACAATATATCTCCGTTAAATCGAATTTTGTGCCTCCTCTTAAATTCAAACTTGAAAAGAAATGGAAAAGCCCAAAACATAAAGGCCCATTTCAAAAATAAAAGGTTCAAATTTCATTTTTTACGCACATGTCAACCCAGAACTATGATGAATTCTTGGTTTCCAAACGATTTTTTTTTTTCATTTTTAAAAATTCGTAAAGTAAAACATATATGCTCTTCATGTTCATGTTTCCTACTAATTTCTTTTGAGTTACGGTTTCCATTGAAGAGAAGGGAGACGCATTAACTAAAACAAATTCTGTCTTAGATTATAAAAAAAAAGCAATGACCTAAACCAAGACAATCCAAAATTTGGCTTCGTAACGATGTTCATATCCAAAATAAAGCTAACACAAAAAACAAAAACAAAAAACAAAAAAAGGGACAAACACGAGACTCGAGCAAGAGAGAGAGAGAAAGCTTAGTCGACTTCCTCGATCTTGGGACCTGCACCTCCAGCAGAAGGTGGAACATCATCGTCCATTCCTCCTGCAGCAGGAGCTTCACCACCTTGGTACATCTTGGCTATGATCGGGTTGCAAATGCTCTCAAGCTCCTTCATCTTGTCCTCGAACTCATCACACTCCGCCAACTGATTCCCTTCGAGCCATTCAATGGCAGCTTCGATCGAGTCCTCAATCTTTTTCTTGTCATCGGCCGCGAGCTTCTCGACAATCTTCTCGTCGCGGATCGTGTTCCTCATGTTGTACGCGTAGTTCTCGAGAGCATTCTTGGCTTCCACCTTCTTCTTGTGGTCCTCGTCCTCAGACTTGTACTTCTCCGCTTCCTGAACCATTCTCTCGATATCGTCCTTTGACAATCTCCCCTTGTCGTTGGTGATCGTGATCTTGTTCTTCTGCCCCGTCGTCTTGTCCTCGGCAGAGACGTTGAGGATACCGTTTGCGTCAATGTCGAAGCAGACGGTGATTTGAGGAACACCTCTCGGAGCAGGAGGGATACCAGAAAGCTCGAACTTGCCGAGGAGGTTGTTGTCCTTGGTTCTTGCTCTCTCGCCTTCATAGACTTGGATCAAGACGCCTGGTTGGTTGTCTGAGTAAGTTGAGAAGACTTGCTCCTTCTTTGTCGGGATGGTTGTGTTTCTTTGGATCAAGACGGTCATGACTCCTCCAGCAGTTTCAAGACCGAGAGAGAGTGGTGTAACGTCAAGCAAAAGAAGATCTTGAACCTTCTCGTTACCCTCACCGCTGAGAATAGCTGCCTGGACAGCTGCACCGTAAGCAACGGCCTCATCGGGGTTGATGGATTTGCAGAGCTCTTTACCGTTGAAGAAGTCGAGGAGCAGTTGCTGGACCTTGGGGATACGGGTGGAGCCACCGACTAGGACAACGTCGTCGACCGAGCTCTTGTCCATCTTAGCATCACGGAGACACTTCTCAACAGGCTCCATACACTTTCTGAAAAGATCCATGTTCAGCTCCTCGAACCTGGCCCGGGTTATGGGAGAGTAGAAATCGATACCCTCGAAGAGAGAGTCAATCTCGATGGTGGTCTGAGCAGTGGAAGAAAGAGTCCTCTTTGCTCTCTCACAGGCTGTTCTCAACCTCCTTAGAGCTCTCGGGTTTCCGCTAATGTCCTTCTTGTTCTTCCTCTTGAACTCTTGCACAAAGTGGTTAACCATCCTGTTGTCGAAATCCTCACCACCGAGATGAGTGTCTCCCGCGGTCGACTTGACCTCAAAGATACCTTCTTCAATGGTTAGAAGAGAGACATCGAATGTACCACCACCAAGGTCAAAGATCAAAACGTTCTTCTCCCCAACGCTCGTAGCCTTCTTGTCAAGACCATAGGCGATGGCTGCTGCCGTTGGCTCGTTGATGATACGCATAACGTTCAAACCAGCAATCACTCCGGCGTCCTTTGTGGCTTGACGCTGAGAGTCGTTGAAGTAAGCCGGCACAGTGACGACGGCGTTCTTGATCGATGAGCCGAGGTAGGCCTCAGCAATCTCGCGCATCTTGATGAGAATCATGGAGGAGATCTCTTCAGCAGCAAACTCTTTATCCTCTCCTTTGTAGTTTACTACAATCATGGGTTTGTCTGCAGGTCCCGGAATGATCTTGAAGGGCCACAGTTTCATGTCGCTTTGAACTGAAGTATCACTGAACCTACGACCAATCAACCTCTTTGCATCTGTTACAGTACAAAAACCAAAAGACAATTAAGCAAAAGAAGATACTCAAAAGAGGATCTCTAAATCAGGTACTCTCTTAAGAGAATGCAGCAAAAGTGATACACTTCTAGCAAAATCCCTTCGATTCTAGCTTGAGATTATTAGCACAATCAAATCGAACATAACCACTCAAATCAAATCATCACTAGCACAATCAAATCGAACTATTTCAGTCACGAGTTAGATATTCCTAAGAAACCTTGAAATCATCACAATGCATCTTCCGTGTACAGATCTAACTTCTATAACCTAACTTGGATGCACAAAGTCGATAAACAGAAGCAGCAATCGAAGAGGAAACGAAGAGAAAACGTACCGAAGACGGTGTTAATCGGGTTCATGGCGACCTGATTCTTCGCGGCGTCACCGATCAACCTCTCGGAGTCGGTGAAGGCGACGTAAGACGGCGTCGTTCTGTTGCCCTGATCATTAGCAATGATCTCGACACGGTCGTGTTGCCAAACTCCGACGCAAGAGTAGGTCGTTCCGAGATCGATACCAATAGCTGGACCTTCTCCTTTACCCGCCATTGTTGAGCAAGATTGCGAAAAAAAGTAAGAAGAAGAAGAAGAAGAAGTAGAAGAGAGCGGCTAGGTTTTTCTAATTTTCCGGAAGATGTGGTCGAAGGAGAAGGCTATATAGAGGTTTTGGGCTCATGTTTCTAGAATGTTCGATGGCTTTGATCTATAGCCGTAAGATCTTTCGGAGTTCGATCTGACGGTCGCGGAACGATTCTTTCCCCACTTTTCCTTTTCGACCTTTAAAAAGAAATTAAAAAAAAGGCCTGAAGCGCGTACGAATTTGGCACTCAAAGCCGGTAAAGAGGTTCGAGAATGTTCGATCGATGCCTTATTTTCCAGTTCAAAAAAGAGGCAAAGCCCAAAGATATAATGGGCCATTTGGTTTTCCTTATCCATTAGGCAATAGGATTTTTAAGTCCAGTAGCCATATATTATTAGATCTGAAATTTTTTGGTACCCTTTTTTTTTGTTTTTTTTTTTAATAGAATGCCAAATTAATTCAAACCCAAAAAAAAACATTTTTACAATGGTTTTTGTTTGAATGTTTTCAAACTTAAAAGTATATATAAGAAAGAGTATCTTTGAAATTATGTTTGCGGAGATTTGCTGAGATTTGAGGTGCAATTTTGACGATGTTAAAGCCTTGAGGCGAACCATTTGAGGAGTCCATCTTTATAGGCCTGGTACCCTTTTCTTTCTTCTAGTTCTGCCACTTAACTATCCTACTAAGCATCTACATCATCAATCATTTTTGATTAAATATTATAAACAATATTTTCCAAATCCAGCTACAACACATCTTTCACTTACTTTATAATCCTCTTAAAACACAACCTCACACTTTTAGGCTCATTCACAGAAGCCGTCTAACCAACTAAAACCACTTTTTTGAAACAATGCCAGAGTTTAGAATTAACGGCTAAACTTCATCAAATTTTCACTACTTTAATTAGCCAAGCAAACCACTATTTAATCTCAGATTGGAGTGATCATTGATAATACAAAAGCATATTAATGTTCCAAAGCTCACCCAATCTCCATATACTTCCTTATCAATGAGGGTCGAATACATCCCCGCACACAAAAGCAAAAATTACAAATCAAAACTGGTTTTGGAATCAAAGAACAACCATCGAGAAGGCACACCAAATCACCTCACGAGCATAGGTTCCAGACTTCGAGCTTAAGCATAAGGACCAGTATTTACTCTACAAGCGATAAGCGATAGAGTTGCAAGTCTTTTCATCTCAGTGGTCGAAAACATAAACGCAACATAGCTTATAAATAGAAAGCAATCACAAATTTGGCAAATTTTTACATTAGAGGAATCGTATACAAGCGATTTATTCTAGAATTAGTGAACCAGGAGAGAAAAGTCTGAGCATTTTCGAAGTTGCAGCAATGGAATAGCGATTTCAACGACAATTTGTAAAATGGCAAAGGTAAAGCCCTCCATCAACAAACCAAGGACTGAACCAAGATTCTTAACCGGTTTTAAGGAACTATCCGGAGACTTTGCTGAAACGTTCAAACCCAATGGAGTTAAATTCATATGAACAAGGTAGAATTTGCTATCATAGCAATTCGCTAAGGCCAAGAGGACCAAATCAAACACAATCGTCCAAATCAGTGTTGGTACCAGCAAGGTTCCAAATTGTCGAACATTCATACATATATGTAGGAAGAAATTTGTGGACCAAAAAAATTTAATTTTATTTCTTGTCAATTTACGTTTCTCTGATTTATTTTATACCTTTTTATATTTTTATTATACTAGTTGGTGCGCGAAAATTTTTTAACAATATATAATATTAATTTATTTTGTCACTAAATAAAATTATTTGAAAATGTATAATATATAATTAGAAATTATATATATAAGTCACCATCTTTAAAAAAAAATCGGTTCAGAAGCCTTTAATATTCATATTCATATCTAATATTTATCCCACTTGCTAACTTTAGATCTAAAAAACATATATTAAATATTATACTTACATTTCTCTCTTCTTAAATTAAGTTGTTTGTTCATTCATACACATTAATCTTTTTCTATAAACGTTTAATATTTTTTGAATATATTACGGATAATATTGATCTCATTTGATTTTGATGTATTTCCAAGATTCTCTCTCTCTCTCTCTCTCTCTCTCTCTCTCTCTCTCTCTCTCTTTCTCTAAACATTTCTTCTCTGCTACCAAGTGGATTAGAACTTTGGTTTGTTATATGCAGATAAATGATTTTACATTTGAACCTGAATTAAATTGGGAGCTTCATCCCATCTACCAGTTGGACACTATCAAGGAAGTCGAGATCAATGGCTACAAAGGCCACTGGCATGAGCTTGACATAGTAAGTTTCTTTGTCTGGAACGCACAGTCTCTGGAGAAGTTGATTTTGACGACTCCTAGAAACAGGAACATCAAATTAAGCGAACACGATCATGCAAGGATCAAATACATAGAAATGATATCTCAGAGAAAAGGTCTCATTATAGTAGTCGAAGTTTAAGTTCAGGTTGTGCCAAAGCATGCCGAACTCAAATAGCTCTTTTGATGTGTTTGAAACATCATAAAGAGTAAATATTACTAGTTTTTGTTGTTTGTTTCTCGATATTTTTCCAGTTTTGAATTCTCTTGTTTTTGGTTTTTGGTTTTAATTATCCCGGTGCTGAACTCTATTTATTTTTTGTTTTATCTCAGATATGAACTTTTCTGAGATCAAAATGCTTCTAAATTATTATGCCATCATTAATGCCTAGGCACATCATAAAGATGTTTGTAGAATTGATATCTTAACATTATACATTGGGTGAGATTATATACATAGAGATCACGACTAGGGTTTTACAGGAGAGTTAATGTGAATATATACTAGACATAATTAGAGCCTTAATATAAGCAATCACGGATATGATAATATCCTTAATACATCAATAATGTCATCACACCAACCGCTCGACACGTTGTTGATACCATCGTCAGTGACGATTCCATCATCATGATACAAAGCACGGTGATGCCTATATACAAGGTACAAAGCACTGGCGATACTCCTCACCTATGAGATTGCTATCTTAGAAAGCACTGGCGATACTCCTCACCTATGAGATTGCTATCTATGACAAGACTATTCTCATTTATGAGGCCACCGTCACCGACGATGCAATCATCATTGTACAATACATCGACGATTCTATAATCAATGTACAAAGCATCTACGTTACAATCGACCGATTACAAGCGACATGATATAATCAACCTCAACTTTTTAGTCAGTTGATGACCAATGACTGACGAAATTGTCTTTCAGCGGTTTTGTTACTAATTCATTGTAATTTATGATGGTTACGAGCCATAATTCGTTGATAAATAAAATATATATTCTCATGTCATTCCATATAACTGTCCACGTACCAACAGATTAAAATTTGTCCAAACATCTATAATTTATCTAACTCTATATTGTAAGATATGGAGGAAAAATAATAANTTTTGAACTGTTTGCTCCATTCAAAGCTGCAGAAGAAGAGTGTTGATTTCCAGATATTTGGTTGAAATGAAAAGTGGTAACTTGTATTGAAAGGCAATTTGTGAACCCCCAAATCATCATCTTTGGATTTGCAATGGACGGTAAGAAGTGGACGGCTTTCAATATTATTTGTCATTGTGACTATGGTCCTGGGCCAAAACGGTGGTAGAGCATCACTCGAACCAAGTAAAAGAGTAAATATGATTAGAAAAGTAACACAAAGTTTTTGCAGATTTTTCATTACTATTATATTTTTTCCTGTGTATGTTTAAACTTTAAACTTCAAAGTAATAAGATTTCTATTGGAAAATAATTTATTTATAGTAATTGGGAATGCCTCAACATATTCTTTCAATAATGTGTCTACCAAAATTAAGAATATACAGTAGTCAAGTAATACCAAAATTACCAAAATTACAGTAGTCAAGATAAGTAAAGTAATACCAAAATTACAGTAGTCAAGGCAAGTAAAGTAATATCAAAATTACAGTAGTCAAGTAATACCAAAATTACCAAAGTTATATTTCTTAAAAATATAGAGTAGGCAACTACCAAAATTACCAAACGAACAAGCGAACAAGTAAAGTAATTGAAGCATTTAGGTTAGATCCGATTCTTAACGGATTTCGTGAAACTTGTCGTCTAGACATTGAACGAACAAGCATTGACACCTTTATTAGCTCACTAAGAGTTTTTCCGCGCGTATGTTTTTATAAATATTTAATTATTATTTAAGTTAGATTAATTTTAACTTTAATTTGATATTTTCAAGATAATTGGTTTTTATAAATATTTAAGTTAGATTAATTTTAACTTTAATTTGATATTTTCAAGATAATTTTTTTATTTATAATATAGTTTTGATTTGAGTTTATACAACTTGAATATTTAATATGTCCGAAAAATATATTGTGATTTAACTAAAAAGTTTTACGAATTGGATATGTCAAAATTAACTTATAAGATAAAACTTGAAATGTGTATTGGAACCCATCATTGTTCACCAGCTTTCAAATATTATTGAAATTTTTTTGTTTTAACTAAATTCGGTATATAATTGGATCTAACAACTATAAGTTTTCTCTTTTTTAATCGAAAATAATTTTTCATTTTAAATTGAAAACGGAATAATTTATCAAACATATGATCGCCAACTCAAGCACCTCATTGTTCTAATTAATTTTAGTTTCTTTTTATCGTGATTGTGTTTGTTTAATATTTTTTTCTTTCATTAGCAGCCCCAAACTCTACATATAATTTTTTTTTCTTTAATCGAAAATAATTTTTTTATCTTAAATTAAAAACAAACTAACGTTTCAAACATATGATCATCAACTGAAGCACTTTATTGTTCTAATTCATTTTTGTTTCCTTTTATTCCAATCGTGTTCGTGTAGTTTTTTTTTCATTAGCAACCCCGACAAAAATTATATATATTCATAGATCATTATTATCATTAGCTAGTTAATACTGATTTACAGAAAGAAGAAATAGGTGGAGTTTCTCAGAACTTAAAAGGCGTATAAGCTTTATTTGCATTTGGCATTTAGTTTAACTAGGTGAGTATCCACGCTACGCGCGGGTATTTGTTGCATACATCTACTTATTTTAATATCATGATTTTCAAATGATCTCTAATACTCCCTTTGTTTTTAAATGTTTGATGTTCATTAGTTTTCATACATATTAAAATACAATAACTTTTTTTGACAGCTTTAAAATACAATAACTATTTGCTTTACTCATTGTATTATTATTTTTCCAATACAATTAGAACTAACAAATTTAAAAATTAGTCATATTTTATCCATTTTTGCCAGTAGTTCACCTTATAAAACGAAATGTATTAATTAAAATATAAAATGTGTATTTTTAAAAAATTTAAATAATATTAGACGTTAAGCTTTCGATTTTATCAAATGTACTATTTGTTTTCTAGATTTAAAACTTCCGACCAACTTTAATTGTAAATGGGATGTTTGAAGCAAGTAGATAACTATACAATTCCTTCAATAATACATACTTTCAATTAAATCCTTTGCAGTTATTTTCTAGTTTTAGAGGAAAGAAATAGAAGTTTATATTGTAATTGAATGCAAGATAGAATATTAGCTTTGTTTGTTTTTTTTTTTAACTTGGGTGAATATCAGAATATGTGCGACTAAAGTAGTATTTTTAATGTGGTAGTTATTTAGGGTAGTTGAATGAATCTGTTTGTGGCATTTAAGCGGCAAGTTATTTTATTTTTTGGAAGGCCAATAGTTTGGAACTTTGGAGAGGTAGATTTTGTTTGTACTGTTTAAGAAATTGTAAGGTTATTTGTACAGTTTTGTTTTTTTTTTGTAATGGATGGGTAAGGGCTGTGGTTAACGTTTTGAAAGGAGTGAATGAGGAGCAATTAATATGATTTAAGAATAGAAGTGGGGAGCTGGAGTTAGTGTATTAGGTGGACTTAGTGTATTAGGTGGACGTTACATTTGGAGGGAACGGTTACATTCAGGGACATTCAGGGGCAAACCATTTGGAGCGAAAGGTCATTATCTTCTAGTTTGATGTGCAGAGTTATTTTTGTTTCAAGAGATTTGGAATTTGATCTGTTCGTTAATTTCTCTTGGATACAGTGTATCAGTTAATGCTATAGCGTTTGTGTAAGACTTTTGAGCATAGTGTCCTTAACTACTCAAATTTGGCCTATGTGTTATAGGATGTTCATGAATTAGAGTAAATACCCATACTTGGAAGTTACGATAAATTTCCTTATTTAGATATGTGTACCTTGCGTTTCTTTATACCAGTGGGTGTGTGATCGTTTGGTTTTCTCATGGTTTTCTATATAGTTAATACAACATATCTATACTATTAAAATAGGATCACTTTTTTGGACACTTAAAAAGAAACCTTCAATATCGTGTTATATTACGAATTGTGCCATTGGTCATTAAACAGAAAAATAGAATTCATTAAAGGTATTTTAGAGAGAAAAAAACAATTTTAACTTGCTAAAACCTGTTGCCAAACAGATTTGTACATTAATCTGCATAAATGAACCGTTCAACTGAGTCGACTCAACTGGTTAAAAAAATACGCACCTGTTTCCAAACAGACATGTAGGAAGCTTCTCAAATTAACCACCCTTATTATGAAATATATACGTGTCTCATGTCTAAATTATGTACCTTCTTAAAAGTCATAAATCGACCACCCTTATGAACATCAGGATTAACACAAACGTATTCAACAATAATTTATTAGACTAATGACAAGTGAAGAATACAACCTGCATAAGACGTGAGGTACGTATTCAACAAACATCACATAGAAAATAGACATATTTACTCACAAAATATCATTTCTCATGACATTATGGTTTATCAACCCCTTCACATCAGTTATATATTATATATTCATATCAGTTATATATTATATACAAAATATCATTTCTCATGACATTATATGATATTCGTCCGTTAATATCTTAGTATACAGAATAATACAGCTCATAAACTATTATATATTATATACAGAACTAATTAGACACGTGATCATATTCCAATCGAAAAATTACAAAATTTATTTGAGAACGTGATATTCGACCGTGAATATCATAGTATACAAAGTCATACACGACCTACACTATTGCATGCAGAATTAATTACACCCGTAATCATATTATTTTTTGACCAGATCATATTGAATAATTTTATGAGCTAACCAAATCTAGGAATTTGAATAATTCCTGATAATATCATTTCCGGTTAAATAACGCCTACAATATAGGAATTTGAATATTTATACTTTTAATAATGTAACCTTTTTATATACCAAAACGAAATCAAATCTAAACAGTATGTATGATATTATATCGTCACAGTAATATCATTTAAGTTTGGTAAGATATTATAATTGTATTAAATCTTCTATGATTTAAATCGAGACGGTTTGTGCCTATATTATAGGAATTCAAATTTAAATAAAATCCGCACATGAGTATTACAATCATGTTTCCAAATCTAAACCGTCAATTAACTCATAGATTTTTATTAGAATGCATATCCTGGTGTATTTTATGTTTTTTAAGAATATTAGTTTCCTAATATTATCGTGCATATCGAATCATAATATTACATGCTCTCCGATTTTGGAATATTAGATCGATAAAATCTTAATTTACTTAACCTCCACGATTGTTGATCGGAACAAATGGCTAAACCTGATATTTTTCGGAAACTCTATAAGTACTGCAACCGTTCACTATTCATACCACCATATTTTCATTAGTTTGTCACCTAAATTTTTATATTCTATTAGGAGAATGTCATCTAAACTATTGTCGTCCCTGGCTGATTTGAAACCTTTCAAATCAAGCTGGCGAATCGAGGTCAAAGTTTTGCATTCTTGAAAACAATACATCCCCCAGGCTGGAGAGTCATTCGAGCTGATATTAGCAGATGAAAAAGTGAGTTCAAAGAATACTTTATAATTATTTTTTTATATGCGTATTTTAATAGCAAACTTTAAAAAAATATATCTACTAGGGTCTAAAGTATTGTTTTGACGTTAGGGTGACAAAATTCATGCTACATACAAAAAATCCTTCATTGCGAAGCTTGAAAAACACCTTCCTGTTGGATAATGGAAATTTATTGAGAATTTCTCATTAGCTCCAACGTCTGGATAATACAGGACTACAAGTCATGTTTACAAAATGAGTTTCACGTCCTCGACCGCTATTACACGGTCTTTGAAAAAATCAGATGATTTGTTTTTATCATTGACCAGTTTTGATCAGATTCTACAGCCTACTCACAATCGTCATTTTTTTATTGGTAACTTATATGTGTATCTCTTACTATTTATATTTATCATTTAAAATATACAAACTCGAAATCTTATTTGTAAGTAATGAGATCTAATAAAATTTGTAGATGTTATTGGTCAAGTCGTCGATATGAGTGAAATTCAAACTGTTCAGGTTGCTGGCAAAGACAGGAAAAAGTTGAGTTCCAACTTCGCGATTCTCAGTAAGTTTTTAAATTTTTTTTGACCTATAATAAGCTACTCGAATATTGTAGGGTATCCTGTTTAAATTTTTCTGATTGATGGTACAGGGATGAGAGGTTGCCATGTTGTTTATGGAATAGATTTGCTGAATATATACGAACTGCGTGTGATGATGATAATGGTGAGATGGTTATTTGCGTACTAAGGTTTGCAAAAGTCAACTTCTACAAAGGTACGAGGATCTTAATTCATCATGTATATTTAGGTCAAAAATGAATTATGTCTATAAGAAGAGTAGTTAAATATCTATTCTATATTTGAAGGAGAACTTCAGATCACGAATGCATTTGAATCCTCGAAATTGCTGATTAATGTGAAGCGTCCTGAAGTTGATGAGTTTAAGAAGAAGTTAGTAACATTTAACTTAACTTAATACTTGCTTTTTTTAGTTAGTAATTAGTAACTAATTTGATATAAAATCTGTATCAGCTTACCGGGAGATGGACGTACTCTGACTATCCTTGATCCTACAGAAGTGATCTTCATACCTAGGAACAACGATATTGATTGGCATTTGCTTCCCAGCAGAACCTTGCAGGATGTGAGATCCGCCATTGACGTAAGTTTTCTGGTCAATTCTATATAAAGATTAAATTAATGTGATACCTATATTATATGCAAAACCTGATATCTTCTTATGAATATGTAGATTGAGAAATGCATAGTCATGTGTACCATATATGCTAATGATACCGACTATTCTTGGTATTATTTTGGGTGTGGCAAGTGCCAGAAAAAACTCGAACAAGCGAAAAATGCATTATCCAATTTCAAAAAGACCTATGCTAAACCAATTTTCTACTGTTCTGCCTGTGAGAAAACAGTAGAACACATCGAGCCAAGGTACAATTCAATTGGATGACCATAATACGTATTATTAATGTTGTTGAGGTAACAACAATATACAAAATCTCGATGTGTAATCAAACGTATGGTTATAATTCTTCTTTCTCTATTTAGCAAACAAGGTATTGAATATAATGTCCTAACATCTTATATTATTGCTGTTATGACATTCGAGAATCTAACCATTTGTTATGTTCACTTACATGTTCAAAGGTTTAAGCTGCATCTTTTGGTGTCAGACCATAATGAAACTTCGAAAGTAATGTTGCTTGATACTGTTGCACAAGCAATTGTAGGAGTATCTGCGTCTCAGCTCCTTAATGGTTCATTTGATGAGGTAGTATCACACTTCTTATGTTGCTTGCTATTTTCTTAATAAATTTGCCGATTATTTCTTAAAAAAATTTAGAGCACGAATTTTTTATAAAAAAAAAAGCATTTTCTAAATAGAAATTTATATTTCTCAGCAGGCCAAACAAAAATTTAATATTTGCTCAATTAATACAACTCGATCACATCAACATAAAAGGTTTAGGGAACTTAAATTTGGCATAAATTGTGTTCGGTTTTAATTCTCAGAACCTGCCAAGTCTCGAAGAGTTGTCAAATAGGTTGTCATTTATTTAGTAAAAACTGAAAAGCACTGAAGAGTTACGACATTAAACCGTATCAATGCAAATACAAATCTATTTGACAGTCATCCGTGACAAATTAAATCGAACCCGTTCAATTAATGAGAGGTATTGAACACAAACCTAGGCCTTTCTATAAAATGTTGAAAACCCTTTTTTTTTACGGCCGAAAAACTTCAGTAACTTCTTTGAAAAAGGAACATCAACCCTTTCTTTTTCCAGTCTTTGAAAACAATTTATATTCCAATGGCCAATGTTCCTGCTAATCAGCCTCCTGCCCGGGATTTCGTAAGTTTTAATAATATTAAAACTGCGATTGTTGATCCAGTTGATATGTTGCGTTTTTGACGCATTCTAACCCAATGTTTTCAATGTTTTTTCTAGTCAAAGTGTGTTTTTAGAGTCTTTTAGTCCTTTATCGAGTCTTTTCAGGATTTAGGTCGCTTTGTAAGAAAATGAGTCAATTTGGCTGCAAACGGACATATGAAAATGCAGAATGGTCTGAAGTTTGGTATTCGTTGAGACACTTTCCACCAATGGATCGAGCTGAATTTTGGACACAAACTTTATTATTGAGTTATCTTTCATTTGGAAGTAGTTTGAAGTCGATCCAACGGTGCGATCTGAAGTTATGCTAGTTTTCGTGAAGACTATCCAAACCGACCGGTTCATTAAAGCAGAAAAAGGAAATTTCGAGTTTTCCTATTTTGACTCAGCTTTGGAAGGATTTCGACCAAAAACGTGATTAGACCTATTTATACTTATTTTTGGCCATTGTTTAGGCAATGCTTTCTATTCTATTCATACTTTTTGGTTTTGTGCTTTGTAAGCTTGGGGAGACGAGTTTCTGCATCTTTGGAGAAGATTTCTGAACCCCTTTGGATTTCTTATTTATTGATTATGAATTTCTCTTCATCTCTTTGCTTGTTCTCTGCTTCCATGTCTGAGTAGATCCATAGTTAGGTTTAGGGTTTTCAAGGGAATTTATGAATCATTGAATTAGACATAGATAGGGAATTATCTTGTGGTTTCTTCATCTATTGTTGATCTCATTGCTGAAACTTGATTAGCTACCTAGTTTCTGATCTTAGGTTGTTTAACGCATCAAAAGTGTTTGTTTAAAAGCCTGAAAGAACATAGATGAGCAAAACGTCCTTAGCCAACGAAAGCTGATGTTAAGGCGTTTTGTGAACATATCAAACTCGAAATTAATGCTTGTCTAGAATTCTAAGTTCAAACGACAGTTTAGATACTTAGGTTGTTAGACAAAGTAATTGATACCACGACGGTGGATTGATTATACAATTGTGTTTTGAGTTCTAGAACGGTTCATAACCCATTCCCTGAATAATTGTCTGGTTCATGATCTCTGAATTCCTGCGAATTGCCCTTGACCTAGCGCTTCGTTTTATTGACTTTAATCCATTTATTACTTGCTATTTTTGTTTTACATTGCAAAGAACAAACCATATCTTTGTCTTAGCTTAATTTTGGTCTAAAGAATCGTAGTGTGACCTTTGGAACTTGTGGATTCGAACCCTAAATACTACGACATTGCTGTGCACTTGCAGTAGATATTTTAGGGTTAAAACTCTGCATATCAAGTTTTTGGCGCCGTTGCCAAGTTTCAAGTGTGCTACCTTCGAATCTAAGATTGAAGTTTAGTCTAAGATTTACTAATTTATATCTTTCTCTCTTGTGTGTTTCAGGTGTATGCAGAGAAGAAGTGCAGGCTCTGACAACCTCCTTCATCTCGACAACCAAGAACTCGCAAGGGCAGAAAGAACTAACAACAAGGCAAGAAAAAAGAAGTCGAATCCAGTCACAATGGGTGATAATCTCGACAACCAGGCGCTCGCTGATGCTCAGGCTGCCACAGCTGCAGAACTCATGAATGTACAACAGCAGTTGCAGCACCTCCTGCAACAACAACAGCAGCAACAGCAGCGTGCTATTGGGGATGTCGATACCCCTCACTCTTTCTAGCAGAACAGAGCTGCAATCTGTCCACCAGCTATTGCAAGGCCAGACTATGAAATCAAACCTCAGCTGATTGCATTGGTGCAGCAACACTTGTTTCCTGGTTTGCCAGCTGAGAATCCGATGGATCACATAGAGAATTTCGAAGAAATTTGCAGTACTACTCAGTCGAATGGGGTACCAGCTGATTACCTCAACTGCAAGCTCTTCACTTTCTCTTTGGCGGATAAGGCACAAAGATGGCTCAAATCTTTACCTCCTAGATCATTGACAAGTTGGGATGAATCAAGAGCTGCTTTCTTGGATCACTTCTACACCAAGTCCAAGACCGCTTCGTTGAGAAACAAGATAACCACTTTCCAGCAGCATTCAGGAGAGTCTTTTTGTGAGGCTTGGGAGAGATTTAAGGAATATCGCAGAGAGTGTCCTCATCATGGGTACTCAGATGAGCAGCTTCTTACCATCTTCTATGATGGAGCTGATTGGGACTACAAGCATAATCTCAATGCTGCAAGCAATGGAGACTTTATGACCAAGAGCATCGCAGGAGCATACCAACTGATAGAGAACTTGGCTGCAAGTTCTAACAATCGATGTTCAGAGTATGATTGGACTAGACGTGTCAGCAATGTTGAATCGCAGAAGTTTGATGAGTTGAATGCGAAGGTGAATCTATTGCTGAAGGCAAACCAGAGAGGTGTGCAATTCTGTGAAGATGGAGCAAATGCAGTGAACTTTGCTACAGATGAGACTGATGAGCAACATGAAATGAACTTTGTGAATGGACAGGGGTATGTGCAAAACAAGGGGTTCACTCAGGGTCAGAACAGATTTCAGAGTGGATTTCAGCAAAAACAACCTTTTAACACCTTCCAGACAACAACACCAGCTCCATTCCAAGCTCCTGCGAGTTCTACGAATGACGAACTCAAAGTCCTTATGCAGCAGCTCCTGCTCAACCAACAGAAGTCTGCTAATGAGATCAATGTCAAGGTGGACAACATGTACAATGATCTCAACAACAAGTACGAAGCTCTGAGCGCTCATGTGAAGAAGCTAGATACTCAAGTTGCTCAGATTGTAGAAGCAACCAAGCGACAGCAAGGACATCTTCCAGGAAGAGTTGAGCAACCCAAAGATCATTGTAATGCAGTGATGATTTCAGAGATTGCACCAGAACCAATGGAGAAGTTAGATGCACAAAAAACTGTTGAGACTATTGATGATTCAGATGAGAGGTTCATTTACACAGCTCTACCGCCATACATTCCTAAGGTACCATACCAAGTCCCTTCCAAATACCTTAGGAAGCCTATTAGTGAAGAGAAGCTGGCTGGTTTTAACAAGATGGTGCGAAAGATCTCGCGTGAAGTCTCATTTGTTGAAGCTTGGGAGAGTTATCCCTTGTGTGATTTTTTTAGTTGCTGCAGAGAGAGTCTTGAAGAGATTGAGGAACCATTTAGCAAAGCAAGGAGTACACCACCTTCAATGAGGCGATTGCTTAAAGTAGACGACCCTGGGCAGTTTGATGTGCCATGCTCTATTGCAGGAGTTGATTTTGAACAATCTCTCTGTGATTCTGGGTCTAGTGTGAATCTCATGTCAAAGGATATCACAGAGAAGTTGGGAATAGCTGACATGAAACCTCCTCAGATGACACTCAAATTCGCCAACTCTTCCACAACAACTCCATATGGTACCATTCTTGATTTACCTATTCAAGTGGGAAATTGTCTAGTACCTACTGATTTTAAGGTTGTGGAGATGAATGAGCACTCTGATATGCTTTTGATTCTTGGGAGACCATTCATGGCCACGGTGGGTGCGATTGTCGATTTGCCTAATAAGAGGATCTCATTCTCTAACATTGCCAAAAGGGGTTTCTACAAGGCAATCCCTACTAGTGGATCTCCCAACCACGTCTCTTGCATTACTGCGGTCACAGAAAATAAGGTAGCACTTGTTTCTCATGAGACACCTTGTGATAATAGTGCAGCTGATGAAGTTATAGGTGGAAATCCTCACATGATCCCAAAGGCAGCCACTAATAAAGCAAACGTGAAAGGGATAGTGAAGAGCAAACAGATCAAGGGAGATCCTCAAATGACTTTGATACCTCAGAGATGTGATGGAAAAACAATTGAGTACAAGGTGAAGTGCAAAGGAATTCCAACACCTTTCTCCAAATTTAGAGCAATTCTTCCACCTGAGTTGAAGGAAAAAGGACGAGAGGCTATGAAAGGATTGTTGAGCAGAGTTTTGAGGCTATCTATGTCTGAATGTGGAGCTTATTTTGAAACAAGCTCTCATGCTCCACCTGACTGATTCCGGCATCTAAAGTCAAGCTACTAACTTAAAACAAGCGCTTGGTGGGAGGAAATCCACTGGTAAGTGTACATATTTTGTTTTTCTTTTCTTTTTGTTTTGCTTTTAGGCGTTTTTTTTTAGAAAAAAAAAAAAAAAAAAAACCAAAAAAAACAGATCGATCGTTCCAGTCTTAGATCGATCGTTCCTTTCTCAGATCGATCGTTCCAGTGGTAGATCGATCGTTCCTTTCTCAGATCGATCGATCCTTAGCCCATGTACGTTTTCTTCCTTTTCTTCCTCTTTTTCGCACATATTTGGTGTTCTTGAACAAAATTTCTCTAAAGCCATAACTTCTTCAATTCTTAACGGAATTGGGTTATTTTTGGATGCATTTAACTCGGATTTTTGTGCTCTTTCTGATTCTAACACTCATTCTCTCGATCTGCAAAGGTACGCGCCTCTTTCTCCTCTTTTTCAGTTCGAAAATCATATGTTTAAGGTGGGAATTCGAGTTTGATAACTTGTTCTAGGCTAATTTCGTGGCTTGCTATGATGTTATAAGCTGCATTCGACCTCACCCATGCCTTGTTAATGTGATTTGTGTGTTTGCACTTGAAATTTGAGAATTTGGGAAGAAGAAGCAGAAAAAAAAAAAAAAAAAGACGGCCAGACCCACTCTCATCTCACTTTCAACCACGAACAGGTAAGTTTTCTCATCCCTTGCCTGTTTCTTCATCCTTACCATCCTTTTCTCTCTTTCTTCACACTGTGGACAGTGTGATTTAAGTCCGGGGGAGGATGTTCATCCCTAACTAACATCACTTTCTTTCTTTTGGTTTCTCTTGAGTCATTTTGATGTTTTTTTTAGTCAGTCCAAATTGTTTTATTGAGTCAAAACATTGTTGAAACTATGAACTTTTCTTGGAACTAACCACATTGTATTGACATTTGAAGGACCATTGCTACAGTTGTTGATTGCAGATCTCAATAGGTAGAACACTATGAGTGGATCAATCTAACACAGAAAGTTCAGGTTTCTGGAGAGTTCGAAAAATTCAGGGTTGACTACGCACCAAATGAACCTTAATTTTCTAATCTTGGGGCTTGGTATACATCGAACATGTTTACTCTTCCAGCACTTTAAAGATAAGTTTGTCACAGTCTCTCTTTGATCTTCCCTAAAAGAAAAAGAGAATAATGATGCTTAAGTTTAAGAACGGCATCCTGAGTTCCGTGAAAAGGACTAGGAAGGTGAGCCTACACTCATGAAAGCGTCTCCTCACTAGGAACACGATAGTGAGTGGCACCGTTCTTGAGCTATAAGAAAAAAAAGAAAGCAAGTCGATAGAAACAATAAAATGATACCCTAGAAAAGTAGAGAAAAATCGACTAAGAGAAGAGAAAATAAGAGAAATTGTGCAAATACTGTCTATGTGTTCATGAGCTTAGAAGGGAAAGAATCTATAAGTTCTTTGACCGATACTCACTCGATGAGACCGCACGCTTAATTGATTATAGGGGTCAACAATGGAGGTTTCAGATTTCTCTAAGGGGCTTGAACCGTATTTGAGAGATTGCTAAGCTTGTGGTAAGTATACTGAAATATTATCTAATGTTGGCTATGTGGTAATTGGATTCAAAAGTGTTGGTCAATGTGGTGTTCTAAAGATGTGGTGAGTTTCTGTTTTCAAACCTCGACTCTATTCTTGGTAGTTTGCTTGAGGACAAGCAAAAGACTAAGTCTGGGGGAGTTGATATGTTGCGTTTTTGACGCATTCTAACCCAATGTTTTCAATGGTTTTTCTAGTCAAAGTGTGTTTTTAGAGTCTTTTAGTCCTTTATCGAGTCTTTTCAGGTTTTAGGTCGCTTTGTAAAAAAAATGAGTCAATTTGGCTGCAAACGGACATATGAAAATGCAGAACGGTCTGAAGTTTGGTATTCGTTGAGACACTTCCCACCAATGGATCGAGCTGAATTTTGGACACAAACTTTATTATCGAGTTAGCTTTCATTTGGAAGTGGTTTGAAGTCGATCCAACGGTGCGATCTGAAGTTATGCTAGTTTTCGTGTAGACTATCCAAACCGACCGGTTCATTAAAGCAGAAAAAGGAAATTTCGGGTTTTCCTATTTTGACTCAGCTTTGGAAGGATTTCGACCAAAAACGTGATTAGACCTATTTATACTTATTTTTGGCCATTGTTTAGGCAATGCTTTCTATTCTATTCATACTTTTTGGTTTTGTGCTTTGTAAGCTTGGGGAGACGAGTTTCTGCATCTTTGGAGAAGATTTCTGAACCCCTTTGGATTTCTTATTTATTGATTATGAATTTCTCTTCATCTCTTTGCTTGTTCTCTGCTTCCATGTCTGAGTAGATCCATAGTTAGGTTTAGGGTTTTCAAGGGAATTTATGAATCATTGAATTAGACATAGATAGGGAATTATCTTGTGGTTTCTTCATCTATTGTTGATCTCATTGCTGAAACTTGATTAGCTACCTAGTTTCTGATCTTAGGTTGTTTAACGCATCAAAAGTGTTTGTTTAAAAGCCTGAAAGAACATAGATGAGCAAAACGTCCTTAGCCAACGAAAGCTGATGTTAAGGCGTTTTGTGAACATATCAAACTCGAAATTAATGCTTGTCTAGAATTCTAAGTTCAAACGACAGTTTAGATACTTAGGTTGTTAGACAAAGTAATTGATACCACGACGGTGGATTGATTATACAATTGTGTTTTGAGTTCTAGAACGGTTCATAACCCATTCCCTGAATAATTGTCTGGTTCATGATCTCTGAATTCCTGCGAATTGCCCTTGACCTAGCGCTTCGTTTTATTGACTTTAATCCATTTATTACTTGCTATTTTTGTTTTACATTGCAAAGAACAAACCATATCTTTGTCTTAGCTTAATTTTGGTCTAAAGAATCGTAGTGTGACCTTTGGAACTTGTGGATTCGAACCCTAAATACTACGACATTGCTGTGCACTTGCAGTAGATATTTTAGGGTTAAAACTCTGCATATCAAGTTTTTGGCGCCGTTGCCAAGTTTCAAGTGTGCTACCTTCGAATCTAAGATTGAAGTTTAGTCTAAGATTTACTAATTTATATCTTTCTCTCTTGTGTGTTTCAGGTGTATGCAGAGAAGAAGTGCAGGCTCTGACAACCTCCTTCATCTCGACAACCAAGAACTCGCAAGGGCAGAAAGAACTAACAACAAGGCAAGAAAAAAGAAGTCGAATCCAGTCACAATGGGTGATAATCTCGACAACCAGGCGCTCGCTGATGCTCAGGCTGCCACAGCTGCAGAACTCATGAATGTACAACAGCAGTTGCAGCACCTCCTGCAACAACAACAGCAGCAACAGCAGCGTGCTATTGGGGATGTCGATACCCCTCACTCTTTCTAGCAGAACAGAGCTGCAATCTGTCCACCAGCTATTGCAAGGCCAGACTATGAAATCAAACCTCAGCTGATTGCATTGGTGCAGCAACACTTGTTTCCTGGTTTGCCAGCTGAGAATCCGATGGATCACATAGAGAATTTCGAAGAAATTTGCAGTACTACTCAGTCGAATGGGGTACCAGCTGATTACCTCAACTGCAAGCTCTTCACTTTCTCTTTGGCGGATAAGGCACAAAGATGGCTCAAATCTTTACCTCCTAGATCATTGACAAGTTGGGATGAATCAAGAGCTGCTTTCTTGGATCACTTCTACACCAAGTCCAAGACCGCTTCGTTGAGAAACAAGATAACCACTTTCCAGCAGCATTCAGGAGAGTCTTTTTGTGAGGCTTGGGAGAGATTTAAGGAATATCGCAGAGAGTGTCCTCATCATGGGTACTCAGATGAGCAGCTTCTTACCATCTTCTATGATGGAGCTGATTGGGACTACAAGCATAATCTCAATGCTGCAAGCAATGGAGACTTTATGACCAAGAGCATCGCAGGAGCATACCAACTGATAGAGAACTTGGCTGCAAGTTCTAACAATCGATGTTCAGAGTATGATTGGACTAGACGTGTCAGCAATGTTGAATCGCAGAAGTTTGATGAGTTGAATGCGAAGGTGAATCTATTGCTGAAGGCAAACCAGAGAGGTGTGCAATTCTGTGAAGATGGAGCAAATGCAGTGAACTTTGCTACAGATGAGACTGATGAGCAACATGAAATGAACTTTGTGAATGGACAGGGGTATGTGCAAAACAAGGGGTTCACTCAGGGTCAGAACAGATTTCAGAGTGGATTTCAGCAAAAACAACCTTTTAACACCTTCCAGACAACAACACCAGCTCCATTCCAAGCTCCTGCGAGTTCTACGAATGACGAACTCAAAGTCCTTATGCAGCAGCTCCTGCTCAACCAACAGAAGTCTGCTAATGAGATCAATGTCAAGGTGGACAACATGTACAATGATCTCAACAACAAGTACGAAGCTCTGAGCGCTCATGTGAAGAAGCTAGATACTCAAGTTGCTCAGATTGTAGAAGCAACCAAGCGACAGCAAGGACATCTTCCAGGAAGAGTTGAGCAACCCAAAGATCATTGTAATGCAGTGATGATTTCAGAGATTGCACCAGAACCAATGGAGAAGTTAGATGCACAAAAAACTGTTGAGACTATTGATGATTCAGATGAGAGGTTCATTTACACAGCTCTACCGCCATACATTCCTAAGGTACCATACCAAGTCCCTTCCAAATACCTTAGGAAGCCTATTAGTGAAGAGAAGCTGGCTGGTTTTAACAAGATGGTGCGAAAGATCTCGCGTGAAGTCTCATTTGTTGAAGCTTGGGAGAGTTATCCCTTGTGTGATTTTTTTAGTTGCTGCAGAGAGAGTCTTGAAGAGATTGAGGAACCATTTAGCAAAGCAAGGAGTACACCACCTTCAATGAGGCGATTGCTTAAAGTAGACGACCCTGGGCAGTTTGATGTGCCATGCTCTATTGCAGGAGTTGATTTTGAACAATCTCTCTGTGATTCTGGGTCTAGTGTGAATCTCATGTCAAAGGATATCACAGAGAAGTTGGGAATAGCTGACATGAAACCTCCTCAGATGACACTCAAATTCGCCAACTCTTCCACAACAACTCCATATGGTACCATTCTTGATTTACCTATTCAAGTGGGAAATTGTCTAGTACCTACTGATTTTAAGGTTGTGGAGATGAATGAGCACTCTGATATGCTTTTGATTCTTGGGAGACCATTCATGGCCACGGTGGGTGCGATTGTCGATTTGCCTAATAAGAGGATCTCATTCTCTAACATTGCCAAAAGGGATTTCTACAAGGCAATCCCTACTAGTGGATCTCCCAACCACGTCTCTTGCATTACTGCGGTCACAGAAAATAAGGTAGCACTTGTTTCTCATGAGACACCTTGTGATAATAGTGCAGCTGATGAAGTTATAGGTGGAAATCCTCACATGATCCCAAAGGAAGCCACTAATAAAGCAAACGTGAAAGGGATAGTGAAGAGCAAACAGATCAAGGGAGATCCTCAAATGACTTTGATACCTCAGAGATGTGATGGAAAAACAATTGAGTACAAGGTGAAGTGCAAAGGAATTCCAACACCTTTCTCCAAATTTAGAGCAATTCTTCCACCTGAGTTGAAGGAAAAAGGACGAGAGGCTATGAAAGGATTGTTGAGCAGAGTTTTGAGGCTATCTATGTCTGAATGTGGAGCTTATTTTGAAACAAGCTCTCATGCTCCACCTGACTGATTCCGGCATCTAAAGTCAAGCTACTAACTTAAAACAAGCGCTTGGTGGGAGGAAATCCACTGGTAAGTGTACATATTTTGTTTTTCTTTTCTTTTTGTTTTGCTTTTAGGCGTTTTTTTTTAGAAAAAAAAAAAAAAAAAAAACCAAAAAAAACAGATCGATCGTTCCAGTCTTAGATCGATCGTTCCTTTCTCAGATCGATCGTTCCAGTGGTAGATCGATCGTTCCTTTCTCAGATCGATCGATCCTTAGCCCATGTACGTTTTCTTCCTTTTCTTCCTCTTTTTCGCACATATTTGGTGTTCTTGAACAAAATTTCTCTAAAGCCATAACTTCTTCAATTCTTAACGGAATTGGGTTATTTTTGGATGCATTTAACTCGGATTTTTGTGCTCTTTCTGATTCTAACACTCATTCTCTCGATCTGCAAAGGTACGCGCCTCTTTCTCCTCTTTTTCAGTTCGAAAATCATATGTTTAAGGTGGGAATTCGAGTTTGATAACTTGTTCTAGGCTAATTTCGTGGCTTGCTATGATGTTATAAGCTGCATTCGACCTCACCCATGCCTTGTTAATGTGATTTGTGTGTTTGCACTTGAAATTTGAGAATTTGGGAAGAAGAAGCAGAAAAAAAAAAAAAAAAAGACGGCCAGACCCACTCTCATCTCACTTTCAACCACGAACAGGTAAGTTTTCTCATCCCTTGCCTGTTTCTTCATCCTTACCATCCTTTTCTCTCTTTCTTCACACTGTGGACAGTGTGATTTAAGTCCGGGGGAGGATGTTCATCCCTAACTAACATCACTTTCTTTCTTTTGGTTTCTCTTGAGTCATTTTGATGTTTTTTTTAGTCAGTCCAAATTGTTTTATTGAGTCAAAACATTGTTGAAACTATGAACTTTTCTTGGAACTAACCACATTGTATTGACATTTGAAGGACCATTGCTACAGTTGTTGATTGCAGATCTCAATAGGTAGAACACTATGAGTGGATCAATCTAACACAGAAAGTTCAGGTTTCTGGAGAGTTCGAAAAATTCAGGGTTGACTACGCACCAAATGAACCTTAATTTTCTAATCTTGGGGCTTGGTATACATCGAACATGTTTACTCTTCCAGCACTTTAAAGATAAGTTTGTCACAGTCTCTCTTTGATCTTCCCTAAAAGAAAAAGAGAATAATGATGCTTAAGTTTAAGAACGGCATCCTGAGTTCCGTGAAAAGGACTAGGAAGGTGAGCCTACACTCATGAAAGCGTCTCCTCACTAGGAACACGATAGTGAGTGGCACCGTTCTTGAGCTATAAGAAAAAAAAGAAAGCAAGTCGATAGAAACAATAAAATGATACCCTAGAAAAGTAGAGAAAAATCGACTAAGAGAAGAGAAAATAAGAGAAATTGTGCAAATACTGTCTATGTGTTCATGAGCTTAGAAGGGAAAGAATCTATAAGTTCTTTGACCGATACTCACTCGATGAGACCGCACGCTTAATTGATTATAGGGGTCAACAATGGAGGTTTCAGATTTCTCTAAGGGGCTTGAACCGTATTTGAGAGATTGCTAAGCTTGTGGTAAGTATACTGAAATATTATCTAATGTTGGCTATGTGGTAATTGGATTCAAAAGTGTTGGTCAATGTGGTGTTCTAAAGATGTGGTGAGTTTCTGTTTTCAAACCTCGACTCTATTCTTGGTAGTTTGCTTGAGGACAAGCAAAAGACTAAGTCTGGGGGAGTTGATATGTTGCGTTTTTGACGCATTCTAACCCAATGTTTTCAATGGTTTTTCTAGTCAAAGTGTGTTTTTAGAGTCTTTTAGTCCTTTATCGAGTCTTTTCAGGTTTTAGGTCGCTTTGTAAAAAAAATGAGTCAATTTGGCTGCAAACGGACATATGAAAATGCAGAACGGTCTGAAGTTTGGTATTCGTTGAGACACTTCCCACCAATGGATCGAGCTGAATTTTGGACACAAACTTTATTATCGAGTTAGCTTTCATTTGGAAGTGGTTTGAAGTCGATCCAACGGTGCGATCTGAAGTTATGCTAGTTTTCGTGTAGACTATCCAAACCGACCGGTTCATTAAAGCAGAAAAAGGAAATTTCGGGTTTTCCTATTTTGACTCAGCTTTGGAAGGATTTCGACCAAAAACGTGATTAGACCTATTTATACTTATTTTTGGCCATTGTTTAGGCAATGCTTTCTATTCTATTCATACTTTTTGGTTTTGTGCTTTGTAAGCTTGGGGAGACGAGTTTCTGCATCTTTGGAGAAGATTTCTGAACCCCTTTGGATTTCTTATTTATTGATTATGAATTTCTCTTCATCTCTTTGCTTGTTCTCTGCTTCCATGTCTGAGTAGATCCATAGTTAGGTTTAGGGTTTTCAAGGGAATTTATGAATCATTGAATTAGACATAGATAGGGAATTATCTTGTGGTTTCTTCATCTATTGTTGATCTCATTGCTGAAACTTGATTAGCTACCTAGTTTCTGATCTTAGGTTGTTTAACGCATCAAAAGTGTTTGTTTAAAAGCCTGAAAGAACATAGATGAGCAAAACGTCCTTAGCCAACGAAAGCTGATGTTAAGGCGTTTTGTGAACATATCAAACTCGAAATTAATGCTTGTCTAGAATTCTAAGTTCAAACGACAGTTTAGATACTTAGGTTGTTAGACAAAGTAATTGATACCACGACGGTGGATTGATTATACAATTGTGTTTTGAGTTCTAGAACGGTTCATAATCCATTCCCTGAATAATTGTCTGATTCGTGATCTCTGAATTCCTGCGAATTGCCCTTGACCTAACGCTTGTTTTATTGATCTTTAACCGTTTTTATTTGCTATTTTCGTTTTACCTTGCAAACTACAACTATATCTTTGTCTTAGCTTAATTTTGGTCTAAAAAATCGTAGTGTGACCTTTGGAACTTGTGGATTCGATTCCTAAATACTACGACATTGCTGTGCACTTGCAGTAGATATTTTAGGATTAAAACTCTGCGTATCACCAGTTCTTCGAGTCTGTAAGTTTTTCTAAACTACGCATGGTTTATTGACCGGCTGGAATGTCTTCAATTTGAATGGTAGTTTTCAAAATATTTGTTTTGTTTTTTGAATGAAGGCAAATGAAAGAGAAAATAACAAGTTAAATTATATTTATCATGTTCTAACAAGCACTTGGCAAGTTAAGAATGATGGAGATGCTCTTACGTTTGCATTTAATCCTGATTTGCCAGAAGTTGATCAATACAGAGACATAATGTAAGTGTTATTATAATAGTGTATATCGATGTTAGGACTATTATTTAAAAGGTTTAAACATTCAATTTTCTGATTTCGAGGCTGGTCCATGATACACTTTGTGGCGGATATTATTCAACAGACGATGAACATCCAGCAGATTCCTAAGTTTGGTGGTGTGGCTCATTATGGTGGCTAATTTGGACCGACTAAAACCTAATTCCTAATGAATGACCTAAACTTTTTTTTTGTTTTTCTTTTTAAGTACTTTTCTCCACTGTTGACAATAATTAATATTTATTTTTAATTCTGCTTATTTTTCTTTTCCTTGCCTATATAGCACTTGGTCATATTTGTTTTAATTTTATTTTGTTTCCGTATTAAAAAAATATGCATCTCCAATACTCACTTGTGAATCCGTCAAAAAATTAATGGATAACACTAATACATGCATTAATAACAAAATATATCCTTAAGACTGCTAAATATTATCAGCATCCCCATTATAAACACAACTTATATATTACTTGATACTATATAAAATATTTTATAAATTACATTTTATAGCATGGCTGACGAATTAATATGCACAAACAACCAACTTAAGATAATCATATAAATTTGTAATATCAAAAGAAATTTGCGTAGGCAAATTAGATCATTCTCTATTTACTAATGGAAGGTAATATATTTGATAACCTCATTGGTTGTTAAAGATCTTATACAATTTGGTTATAAAAATCTTTCACAAAATCTACTAAATCTTCCTATTATTTTTCACAACTTCGACACCCAAAATATAGGAAAATTTTAGTTTCACATATTGATGCACTTCATAGAAAACCGAACTCATGTTCATCTTCTTCAGAGTTTTTAAAATGCAATAGGAAGACAAACACGGACTAAAATGAGAAATCTCATTGAAAAAGAACACATTTCTATTTCATCCGACACTGACCGCAACCAATATGTGCTACTTACTTCTATTTTTCATAGAATTTTTTAAGACCTTACCCAAAGAACTGGTGTTAGCACTGCCAAACCACTATTTGAAGCAGAGTTGAAGCATCAAAAGCATCTACAAACAAAAGGAAGACACAGTTTCGTAAGAGACTATTTATTAAATAGAATATATTTCTGAATTTATCCTTATCATGGAATCATATAATTGTGCAGAGATCAATTGTTTAAATACTTATCTAGAGCATATTATGATTATATTTATTCCATTAAAAGATTGGTCCTTATATATTCAGGGACAAACAAAGAGAATTACTATGAACCTCGCGCTGCTAATAAGAAACGTCTGACTGCTGGGAAGTCATGTAATTTGACCAAGTGTAACTACTTAATCCCACATTCTTTTAACCATCTCTTAGATTTTTTTAATATGTATATTGTTTTTCTTTGTAGCAAATCAAAGCATTTTATCCGGATTAACAACTAACCAAATAAGAAGTTCTAGATAAGTAAGGAGGACTGCTAATGTGGTTCTTAAAGATACTACAAACCTCCCAACAAGTTCATCAAGAATTAGGACCACTGTTATATCTACCAGTGATGTAGACAACATTCAAGACCCACTCGAGCTGCAATCAGATGAAGAATGTTTTATTGAGTTCGTTGATCATGATTCTGAAGGTATTCTTAATTTTATTAATCACAACCCCCAGAATATTTTATAGTGAAAATCTTATATTATTTCCAGAGGAACAAAAATATGACGTTAGCAGCCAAGAAAATTCTGAATCCGAACAAGATGAAACAAATACTCCACAAAGTAAGTTCACAGGAAAAAATACTCCACAAAGCAAGTTGACAGAAACAAAAGAGCAAAAGGCAAGAATTCTATCAATGGCCGAGATGTTTAAAAAGTCATTTTCTGACCTAAAGGCTCCAAAAGTCAAAAAAATTTCTAAAACAACGCAGGGGATTCTTGATTGTAAGCAATCCATTCTTTAATATCTATATGTATATATCTAATATTTATCTGTACTAACACATAAACTACTTAAACAGTTTATATTAATGAAGGTGATCCTACATACACATGTAAACACTGTGGGGCTATTATGTGGTACAATGAACGTATAAATAGGAACAAGGCTGCACGTAATCCTACATTTACATTATGTTGTTTATAAGATCAAGTCATATTGCCCTTAATGAAGGATCCTCCAAATTTGTTGAAGAAACTACTTACTGGAATTGATACTTGAGTAAGCATTTTCAAAAAAATATTAGGGGAACAAATATAGTTTTCTCATTTACTTCTTTTGGTGGAAAAGTTATCAGGTCTATTATGAAAGGCAAGGGGCCACAAATGTTTCAAGTACACGGTGAGAACTATCATCTAATTGGAGGATTAACACCAGATGAGGGGAATGATCCCAAGTTCTCTCAGCTTTATATTGTTGACATGAAGAATGAGGTAGAAAACAGAGTAAAAGCTTTGAGGTATACTTTCCGATTTTTAATATTTCAATTCTAACACAAATTAGTTAAACACTGTTTTATTGCATACTTTCAACTGCAGCAAATTTGATGAAGATAGAATTCGAAAGAAGAATGAGACTTTGAAGAAGGAAATGATTGAAGCCATCGTTAAAATGTTAGATGCTGTGAATCCATATGTTCAAAAGTTCAGAACAGCCCGAGAAAGATTTGATACTAATCCAGAGAAAACATTTCACATGAGAATAGTTAGCGATCGTGCGTATGATGGAAGGACATATAATATTCCCACTGCATCTGAAGTTGCTGCACTCATTCGACGTGATTTTCAATTAGGCATGGATAAGCGTGATATTATTCTTCAAATGAAAACTGGACGCCTTAGAAGGATTACGGAAATTCATCCTTCATATCTTGCATTTCAATATCATCTTTTATTTTCATATGGTGAGGATAGTTTTAGAATTGGAATTAAAAAAGGAGACACGGAAAAGACAAAGAAGGCCAAGAAGGGTTCTATATCTATGAGACAATTATGCATCTCGTCTTCAGGAAAGAAAGAATGAGGGACAAACTATTCTATATTCTAGGCGACTGTTCCAACAGTTTTTGGTAGACGCATTTACAATGGTAGAAACTAATCAACTACGATATCTATGGATGAATCAGAAATCTTTACGTTCTGATTCTTATGACTCTATCAAAGAGTCAGAAAATGCTGGTATAACTGATTTGAACGAACAAGGAAATCAGTTTTTGTTACTAGCTTCTTTTGTTGGTAGTCATACATGAAGAATAACTACCTTGATGCCATGGCTATATGTAAGCATTTTGGATTTCCAGATCTTTTCATCACGTTTACCTGCAACCCGAAGTGGCCAGATATCACTAGGTATCTTCAGGATCGCAACTTAAAACCCGAAGATAGACCAGATATTATATGCCAGATTTTTAAAATAAAACTCGATTCTTTGATGATTGATTTAACGAAGAAGTATCTTCTTGGTAAAACTGTTTCATGTATGTTACAAACCTTTCAATATTTTTATTTCTTCTATTTTGTTTTACTTATTTGGGATTAACAATGTTATTACTTCTTTAACATGCAGCAATGTACACAATTGAGTTTCAGAAAATAGGTCTACCACATGCTCACATTTTGCTTTTCATGGAAGCTTCATCAAAATTGCCTACAACTCAAGACATAGACAATATCATTTCTGCTGAAGTTCTAGACAAAAAAGAAGATCCTGAGCTTTACGAGGTAGTGAAGGACATGATGATTCATGGTCCTTGCGGCGCTGCTAATATGAACTCACCATGCATGGAGAATGAAAAATGTTCAAAGTTATACCCAAAGGACTATACAGAGAAAAATTTTATTAATAAAGAAGGTTTCCCAGTATATCGAAGACGTGAACAATCACAGAGGTTTGTTGAGAAGAATGGTTTCAAGTGTGACAATAGATATGTTATACCCTACAACAGAAAACTATATATCCGGTACAGAGCACATATTAATGTGGAATGGTGCAACCAAGCTGGTTCTATTAAGTATTTATTTAAGTATATTACAAAAGGTCAGGATCGTGTAGCTGTTGTTGTTGAACCAAAACAGAAAGGCGGAACAAACAATGGTAGTCACACAACAAATGGTCCAACCGTAAAAGGAATTGTTCCACCAAATACTAATGAAATTAAAGACTATTTTGACTTCTATTTATTTAAGTAATTGACTGCAGGTTGTTAATTATAACGATTTCTAACATTAGTCGTCATTTAGTTTCTAATTGTCTTTGCTCATCTAATATTGTCCTTTTTGGCTTTTTCAGATATGTTTCTGCTTGTGAGGCTACATGGAGACTTTTTAAATATCCTATTCATTATCGATCAACATCAGTGGAGAAGCTGACTTTCCATCTTCCTGGGAAACAAAACATTGTTTTCTGTAAAAAGGATAAAGTACATAAGGTGGTAGGTCGCAAACTCATAGAGAATACGATTTTATTAGCCTGGTTTGATTTGAATTTAGTTGATGCATTCGCTAAAACTAAGCTTTATGTGCAAATCCCTAATTATTATACTTATGATAAGAAGCTGAAAAAGTTCAAGTGGAGGCAAAAAGGATTCAGTGTTGGGAGAATTAATTATGCTCCCCGGAAGATTGAAGATGTTTACTATTTGTGTATTCTGCTTAATGTTGTAACTGGTCCTACCAGTTTTGATGACATTAAAACATACCAAGGAGTTTTGTATCCTGGCTACAAAGAGGCGTGTTATGTTAGGGGTTTGTTAGAATCTGACCAGGAGTATATTGATGATTTAGTTAGGAGAAGTTTTGTCAGTTCCCCAAGCTTTCTTCGTCAGCTTTTTGTTGTCATGCTTATTTCAGATAGTTTAACTAATCCAGAGGTTGTTTGGGATCATACTTGGGAAATTCTCTCGGAAGACATTGAGTATAATTGAAGAAGATATTTAGATAGGCCAGGTTCGGTTTTTAAAATAAGTATTGTGTTTTTTCTTAAAATTATATATAGTATACAATGTACTTTATAAATAATCGTGATGACATTTGATTTCTATTTTGTGTCTGACAGGATTGTGCTTAAGTGATGAAGATAAAAAGAAATATGCACTTCAGGAGATTGAGAAGATAATGAAAAGTAATGGTAGTTCATTATCATTTTACAATAATATGCCAAAGAACTTTAGAGATGATGGTTATGTCGGCAATGTTTTGATTTTTGATGAGACGAACTATAATCGGGAAGAATTGAAAGCAAGCCATGATGAAGACATTAAAAAGCTTACTGAAGAGCAAAAGAAGGTTTATGATGAGATAATTGGAGCTGTGTTACGGAAAGAAGGTGGAGTTTTCTTCGTTTATAGATTTGGTGGTGCTAGGAAGACATTTTTTTTGAGAATTTTTTCTGCCGCAATCCGATATAGAGGTGATATTGTTCTTAATGTTGCATCCAGTGGTATCACCTCTTTTGTTACCTGGTGGTAGAACAGCTCATAGTAGATTTGGAATACCTATAAACCCTGATGATTTTTCAACATGCCATATGACACATGGAACTGATCTTACTGAGTTAGTGAAGAAGGCAGATCTAATCATTTGGGACAAAGCACCTATGATGAGTAAGCACTGTTTTGAGTCTTTAGATCGTAGCCTAAATGATCTTTTTGGGAATAAAACTAAAAAGTTGTTTGCTGGGAAAGTTTTTGTGTTTGGAGGTGACTTCAGACAGGTACTCCCTGTAATACCTTGAGCTTGTAGGGCTGAGATAGTTATGGCTTCACTAAATGAATCCTATATTTGGGATAACTGCAAAGTGTTGAAGCTCACCAAGAACATGCGACTTTTTTCCAACAATCTGTCTGCAAAGGAGGCAAAGGAGCTTCAAGACTTTTCTAATTGGATATTGGCCGTTGGAGATGGTAAGATTGCTGAACCAAATGATGGTGAGGCTTTAATAGATATTCCAAAAGAATTTCTTATTACCGACTCAGACGAACCAATTGAAGCTATCAGCAAAGAAGTACATGGAGATACATCTTCCTTACAAGACGGTAATGATGCTAAGTTTTTCCAGGAAAGAGCTATTCTATGTCCTACTAATGATGATGTCAATAGGATTAATGATCATATGCTGGATAAACTAAAAGGTATGTTCTCAAAGTTGGTTAAATTTCGTCTATTTTTCAAGTTTTAACAATTTCAATGAATATCTTTTTCTTAGTCATTTTTTTAATATAACAGGAGAGAAAAGGATTTACCTTAGTGCTGATTCTATTGATCCTACCGATTTAAGCTCAGTTAATGATGAAGCTCTAGGACCTGAATTTTTAAACCAAATCAAGGCATCTGGATTCCCCAACCATAGTTTAAGACTAAAGATTGGTTGTCCAGTTATGTTGTTAAGGAACATTGATCCCATGGGAGGGTTAATGAATGGTACTAGACTTCAAATTACTCAGATCGCAGATTTTATGGTTGAGGCTAGAGTTATAACCGGTGAAAAGGTGGGAGTTAAAGTTTTAATACCTAGATTGTTGATAACACCATCAGATCTTCGACTACCTTTCAAGATGCGTAGAAAACAGTTGCCACTTTATGTTGCATTTGCGATGACAATCAACAAGAGTTAAGGTCAATCACTATCTCAGGTTGGTCTATTTTTGCCTAGGCATGTGTTTTCACACGGACAACTCTATGTCGCTATTTCTAGAGTTACATCAAAGAGAGGATTGAAAGTTCTAATCGTTGACAAAGAAGGAAAGCCACAGAAGAAAACTATGAACGTTGTGTTCAAAGAAATTTTCCAAAAGCTCAACAAGCAGGGAAATATATGAATCGGTGTATGTAGATCTATATTTTTCCCTTTCTGATTTTTTTTAAAAATATATAAAACTTATTTCCATTTTTTTGTATTCACCATTTATTGAAGTTTTTCTCTTTTTTCATATACATTGATATTCCAGCATTAAAACTATAAAAGACAACAATAAAAATTTCAGATCCCATTCCACAATTTTTACAAATTTTTATGATTTTTACAAAGTACTTTGTCCGCGCTCATGCGCGGGTGCGACTCTAGTACAATAGTTAAATTGGATTCAGTGTATGATACAATAGGGGAACTTATGTTTGTTAATTCGATTTATTTGACTTTGATTTAATGTATGTTTATCTGGATGAAATTTACATGTCTGAAAGCCAAGATTCCCTCTTCCTTCAGTTACTCGGCCAAGCTGATGCCCTCTGGCCTCTGTAATGTGCATGTGTCCTCTTGTATAATGTATCATAGCCTATGTAATAAGGCAGTTTAATTGTTCTCATTGCATTTTGTGTACAAAACCCTTGCCACTTCAAAGCAGCTCGTTTTATATAAACTTTTAGCATCAGTAATCGGCAAACCTTAGAGAAACTTTAAACCAACAATAAGAAGAGATCGAGGGTGGAAACATGACCGTATAGTAGTTAGCCAGTTAGCATCCAGTTCATTCTCATCACTAAAGCATGGATCGACGGATCGAGAGCAGTAATTTCTTTTCACAAACCAATGAATACATTGTTGGAAGTATAAAATAAGCTACAATGGAGTTACAGAGTTCATCTGAAGTTCCTCTTTGGAGATCTTGTCCTACAGCCTTTTCTTAGCTAGCTCCAAAAACCACAGGGAGTGATCCCATGATAGTTACCCCAATAAAAGCTCCCACATTCGGGAGAACGATAAGAAGCCCATAAACTGATATAGTAGGTAAGTAAAAGCAAGCAAATAAATTGAACTGAAACTTTCGGAGAACTAATCAAATAAGAAAGTGTTGCATTACTAAAAGCACCTCAATTACTCTAAATACCAGAAAACCGGTGTGTTGCGAATGCAAATTTGGCTTAGTAAATTGTAGAGCCGGTGTAATATTTTGAAGAAGATCCTTAATTATCCTTACATTGGTTTTGTTTGTGGATTTCTTTAAACACCGGATAGCAGAAGAAAATTGGCGTAGTATGCATCTCAAGATTAGGTTGGAACGCCTCATACACAGACGGCGTCACTTCATCTGTAAGTATTTCGTTTATATGAAAGGATTAGTCAAATCATTTGCACACAATTGGAGGGCAAATTTTGAACCAGTGAAAGTGAATTAAACGGAATAGACTAACAATTGTCGGCATTAAAACGCCAAATTTTCTCATGACTTCAACTAATGTAATCTGAGTTGTCGGCATTGAGATCAGAATGGCAGAAACGAAGATCGAAAGAAACCCAATTTTAAATGACCGTAAAATCGATGAAACCCCAATAGAAATTTGTGGATGGAAGGAGAGAGAGAAAACCTTTAGCGATATTCAGTGAACTGTGGCCGTAATCTTTTTTTCCGTAATATGAAGAGTTTAAGACAATCTCGGAGCCGTAACATATCTGCGTGCAAAAGGCTATTGGGTTAGCAATCCAAAGAAGAGGAATAAAATAAGCTACGAATTTATAATAGCTCTAAGGGATCGAGCTAAAGAGGAGCGACGAACCTTGAACTAATAGATTTGTACATCTGCAAAGCTCCATAGTAATTGCCTTCCTCTACCACCTTCCTCAATTTATCAATGCGCTATAAGCAGGCCCGGTTCTTGGGGAGTGCAAGGTGTGCATTTGCACAGGGTCTTTTTAATATTCAACAGATTTTCTTTAGATTTTAGGGTCCAGTTTTAAGAAAAAATTGCAAAATAGACAGGTTTTAGGGTCCAGTTTTTAGACAATATTATATATAAGGCAAATTTTAAAACAAATTAGGCTGGGCACAGGGCCCAGATTTGCAATGAGCCGGGCCTGGCTATAAGAATTGGAGATAAAAGGTTGGGATCGATTTGTAGCGGCGAGGAGGCTGAGGATGGAGTTAAGGCGAGAAGACGATAAGGTGTTTTGTATATATATTTTTTTTAAAGGAAATGTGGCGAGTCTAAAAATGCCAACGTTGCAGAACGAGGGAGTGCCCGTACTTTTCGTAGTACATTTGAACATTTTTCTTATATTAGACACATATTTTAATGAACCTTTTATAATTAAATTAATATATATATATTAGATTAACAAACAAAAAAATAGCTAAAGCATTTTTTTGCTATTGTGGATTTTTAATCGTTTTAAACTAAGACCTTGTTTGTTTCTCTATTTCAAATAGACATCTAGATGATCCATTTTCATGATCCATCCAGATGATGTTTGTTTATTTTCGATTATTTTGATTGTTCATCTTAATGGCTCATCTAAATGTAAATGTGTTTGTTTGCTTAGACCATCTGCATTGGTGGTCTCTCACCAAGTTTCTTAATATAAAATATTAATAAACTTAGAAAAAGAGAAGAGAGAGAATGGAATGAGTTTCTCATTTGAGAGACTATGAGAGACCCATGAGAGACTCATCTCATGTGTTGTCTTCATATCATTGGTTTATTTTTCTTTTTTAATTTAAAACTATATAATATAATTAAAATTATTATTATTAAATTGGTGAGAGACTTATGTGAGTCTCTCACCAATGCAGATGCTCTTAGTTTACATATCCATCCAAATAATTTTGATTTAAAAAATGACTAAAATGCTCAAACTTTCATTTAATCATATTTTTAATCTAATCTTAATCATATTAATTTTAATTCTTGATCTAAAATATATTTCTTAACCAAATAATTCTCAAATTATTATTTTTGACATTTATAAATTTTTATTTTCATGAAATATATATTTTTTATAAGAATCAAAACATCAAGAACCAACATAAATACAAAACATGAACTCCAAAAATCACAATATCAATACCAAACATTTTTGAGGTTTTACAAACATTTTGAGGCTTCAACTTCAGTTTTGCAACATCAACATCGAATGATCTTCAACCAAAAATACAAATTTCAGATTCTTGCATGAGACTGAAACAAAGTCAAACAAATAAGGACTGTTCTTAAGACTAAAATACTATCTGAGATTCTTGCATGAGACTGAAACAAAACCCATTCGCTAGTTGCCATCATCAAAACCTTTAAGGCCACTTCCTGGCGAACTTCATATCTTACTTTCTTCTCGAAACATCTAGCATTCCTCTTCTTCCGAAAACTATCCAAGTACTGTGCCCGTTGGGGATGGCTAAAGCGGTTCTGGTATTCTATAACAGGCTACAAAAGAACACCAAAATGACAAAGGGGGAATCGACAAAAAAAAAAAAAAACATAGATGAAGTGACCATTGGGCAGAATTTGGACACAAACAACAAAGTTACCATATGATTCTGCTGAGCTATTTCCATCATTTTCTCAGAATTTATTCAGTCCTGGTTTCCAAAATGGACAAAACAGACTGAGAAAACAGAAGCAGGACAAGTTTATGGATAGATAAAAAAAAAGAAATGTAACTCAAAAACCTTCACAGCTCGGAAAATTCAAAGCACGAAAGCCAGATGCAGATTCAAGTAGATAGATCATCATCATCAACCCAGAAAAAAACGCAAAAAAATGATTAGAAAATCAGATACCTAAGTTTGAAAGCTGGTTGAGATTGAGAATCACACAAGTGGCTAGCTGAACACAAAAGTGCCCACTACATTAAACAATTGCTCTGTAATAAGAAGAAGAAGAAGAAGGAAAAAAAGCATGAGTAACTCAATCTTCTTTGTGTTAAATATGAACCTCAAATCATTGTTATTAGAGATCAACTTATGTATTCTCGATTTAGCAAACAAACAATAACGATCAAGGATTCCCCATATTCATACAGCAAAATCATCTCAGAATTTACAGGGAACACACAACTTCTGCCTAAACCAACCCATTTTACACAAATGAATTCTTCAGATTATCATCTTAGAGCATAACCCTACTCCATTTTTTTACTCCAAATGCCATTTTGGAGTAAATTTTTCTCTAACCCTACTCCATTTCCTACTCCAAAATGGAGTAAAAAATGAGATTGCTCCATATTTGGAGCAAACCTAGAGACTACTCCATTTTGGAGTTGTACTTTTTTATTTGCAAACTGATCCTTTAAATATTAGATATTTTTATTTTATACCATTTTATCAATACAACAATACTTATTATCAACATACATGTATATATTTGAACACTATAATTTTTAAACAATATAAAATAGATAATTATAAAAATTTGAACACTATAATTTTTATTTGAAAAGATTGAAAAGTAAAATAAATTTAAAATTGCATAACAAGTGATGATGATAATATCCGATTTCAAGAGTTTCTTGGTCCATTTAGAGAAATTAAAGATAAAAAACTTATTTTTCACTTCGAAATGCATTAATTGATTATTTGTGGGAAAATTTTAGTAATGGTGATGCTTAAATAAAAAATTTCCTATGTTTTTATGATATTATGTAATTTTTTTTATTTAATAAATATTTAATTCATAATTTATAAAAGTTTAGTAAAAATAAAATAAATGGGGTTAATTTGTAAATTTTAGAAATAAAAGGTATTAGTAATAAAATAGAAATAGAATCTATTTAGAATATTCTGTTTTGGAGTAAAAAATGGAGATATACATTGGAGCAAAACTCATATCCATTTTGGAGTTACTCCATTTTGGAGTAAAAAATGAAGATATACATTGGAGATGGTATTAGAGCATCATCTCCAATGAGACTCTATTTTTACCTCTAAACTCTATTTTTAGAGTAAAACTATCGTCAATGGTACTCTATATCCTACTTTAAAAATGGAGATCTCTATTTCTAACTCCAAATTTGGAGTCACAAATAGAGATCTCTATTTTTTAAAGTTGAACTTTTTTATTTACAAAATAATCATTTACATTTTGATATGTTTTTATTTTGTATTTAAACAAAACTTATATGTTTTATTTTACATATAAACAAAATTAAATCAAAGATAACTAATTATATAATTAATTAAAATATATAAATGCAACATTGAATGATATTAAATTAAAAATTACATGATACACGATTAAAAATTATTTTGTGGTAAATGTTTATTTTAATGTTATCAAAATTTTGTTTATTTTTTGTTAAACATATAAGATTCATGGATAAAATTTGTATACTTGTAAAGTAAAAAAACCTATAAAAAATTAATAACTAAAGAAAAATAGAATATAATGGGAACATACTTTCTATTTATAGAGAACTCTATATTTAGAGTAAAAAATAGAGGTAACCATTGGAGATGGTCTTATTAATCATTTTTCTGGAAAATAAATTCTTGAAAATATAGCCAGCGAAAGGCAAAGCTTTCCCACTCCAAGCAATTGATCTCTTTGACCCAACTGTCATCAATCTCGCCTTCCCAGTCGATATCAATCTCGTATTCTCCGACCACGTTTTAGATGGGATGTTTATCGAAGTACTCCGAAGCTTGATTCCCCATCCAACATCCGTATCTAGTGGCCAATCTGGATCTTCCTCTTCCACCACCATCTTTTCACCTTCACCTTCGCTTTCATCGTCGAGAGAGTGAAGATGAGCACTACAAGAAAACATGACGTTTGCCACGATTTTTTGCGAGGAAAATAAATTGTAGTAAATTAGCATTGAATTAACGAAGAATTTACGAGGAAAATTAAAAACGTCGGTAATTCGTCGGAAAGAGCAACGAAAATAAATTGTTGTAAAATCGTCGTAAATTCCAATGAATTAACGAGGAATTAACGACGAAAATATATTTTATCGCTAATTCGTCGTTAAATTAGGACGAAATGACGACGAAACATGTTTGACGTGGATTCCTCGGAATTTCGTCGTTAATGTCCGACGAATTACCGAGAAAATAATTCGAATTAAATTAGCGACGTATTAGAGAGGAAAATAAGTTAGATGAAAATGTGTTTTACTGGTTTTTTTGCCACGAAAATATTCCTTGTTAATTCGTTGGTAATTCGTTGGTAATTCGATGTAAAAAAAAAGCCTATATATAGAAGCAACACTTCATTATCAAAACTACAAAAACAAAAACAAACTCTCTCTTCACCTAAAAAAAAAAACTTTTCACCAAAAAAACACTTCTTAAACACGTTTTCAATATATTCCTTTTCAAAAAAAAAAAAAAAATGTCAATATACGAATTACGAAGTTGGATGTATAATCGTAAAGATTCGGAAGGATCGCTGACGAGGGAGTTTCAAGATGGGCTAGAAGGATTCATGTATCAGGCGGGAAGTTTGCAAATTACCGTTGAAAGTGGTATGATGTATTGTCCTTGTCAAAAATGCATGAATAGGAAATTTATTCGTATCTCAAAAGTGTGGTCGCATCTATTAAATAGAGGGTTTTTTCAGCACTACTATATTTGGTATAATCATGGAGAAGGGCATGGGGGAAATGATGCTAGTAGTAGCGGTAATAACCAAGCAGTTAATGCTGATGCTGAGTCAAATAATGTGCATCAAGTTGATGATCATGGTGAATATGGTGATCAGGATAGGATTCATGAGATGGTTACAGATACATTTCATGAAAACACGGGTACATTTCTAGCTGCTGGTCATGATAGTAATATTTACGACGAGGAACCCAATATAGATGCCAAGAGATTTTATGATATGTTAGATGCTGCAAATCAGCCACTCTACGATGGATGTAGAGATGGGCACTCTAAATTGTTCTTGGCAGCTAGGATGATGACCATTAAAACTAATCATAACTTAAGTGAAGTTTGCATGGATGATTGGGCTGATTTGATTAAGGAGATTTTGCCTGAAGATAATTTAGCTGCTGAGAGTTACTATGAGATACAAAAGCTGGTTTTTAGTCTTGGGTTACCTTCTGAGATGATAGACGTTTGTGTAGACAATTGCATGATTTATTGGAAAGATGATGACAAGTTGCAGGAGTGTCGTTTTTGCCATAAGCCACGGTATAAACCGCAAGGTGCTGGTCGTAATAGGGTGCCGTACCAAAGGATGTGGTATCTTCCAATAACCGATAGGTTGAAAAGATTGTATCACTCGGAAAGGACTGCTGCATCCATGAGATGGCATGCTGATCATTTGCAGACAGATGGGGAGGTCAATCATCCGTCAGATGCAAAAGCGTGGAAACATTTTAAGACGGTACACCCCGACTTTGCTAGAGAGAAACGGAATGTATATCTTGGTCTTTGCACAGATGGATTTAGTCCATTTGGTATGTCTGGTAGGCAATATTCTTTATGGCCCGTAATCTTAACGCCTTACAACCTTCCCCCAGACATGTGCATGCAAAGAGAATTTCTATTCATGAGTATATTAGTCCCTGGTCCCAAGCATCCGAAGCGATCCCTTGATGTGTTTTTGCAGCCTCTAATAGCGGAGTTGAAGGAATTGTGGTTTAATGGGGTTCGTACGTATGATATTTCAAGGAAGAAAAATTTTACGATGCGGGCGGTTCTTATGTGGACAATAAGTGACTTTCCCGCATACGGGATGCTATCAGGGTGGACTACGCATGGGCGGTTGTCTTGTCCTTATTGTCTCAATCGAACAGAAGAATTTCAATTGAAGTACGGTAGAAAAACAAGTTGGTTTGATTGTCACTGCCGATTTCTACCCTTGTCGCATACATACCGAAGAAACAAGCGGTTATTTAGAAAGAACAAAGTTGGTCCATTAGCGATATCATCAAGTCATTTTTCACCGAGCCTCAAGCAAATTTCTCTCAACTCTCACCGGAAATCTTCGAAACTTGGTTCAAAATATTTGCGGTAATAAATGTTTTTTTTTAAATGATAAATTATTAAAATTGATATTAAATAAATTTTTATTTGTTTTTGTTTTTTTTTTAATTATTGTAGCAAAAATACACTTGAGATTCTGTTGATACCCCGACCGTGCGGGAAGCGTTCAAGAATAAAGTGATGGGACGTCTCGGAAGCACCGTTTCGGACTGGAAAAGAAAATGGGAGGTCATAGGCGACGACGCAAAACCGATATACATCGAGAAGTCGGTTTGGGACGGATTGGTTCGCTACTGGCGGGACCCCCACTCGGTCGTCATTTCTTCAAAGTGCTCATCATCACGTAATACTGTTGGTCTGGACGGTTTACCCGCCGCATTGCCTCATACAGCCGGTCAAACGCATTTTGCGGGCGTTCGTTTACAAATGGTAAATTATTAATTACTTTCATAAATTCATTTTCTATTTTTTAAAATTTTTACTAACAAAATAATTTACAAAAAATGTAAGCATCCGAGAACAGAGGTGTTTTGCCTTCGATGACAGAAGTTTTTGCGAAGACACATTGCAAGAAGGCGTCGAGGCTCTTTGTCTCTGACAAGGCCGAGAGGATCTACAACGACGTCACGGCGAGGATTGCCGATCGAGAGTCACAAATGTCTCAAACATCACCTGGCGGTTCTTCAGTGCAATCCGGGGGGTTGACCATTCCTGACATCGATCAGATCTACGAGGAGGTATGTATAATAATATATCTATTATTATTATATTTTTTTTATTTAATCATAATTTGTTTATTTTTTTAAAATCTAGGTTGCCCCTAAGAGAAAGGAAAAAGTCGTAGGGATGGGATATATTCATCATGTCCCATCTGCTTCGTCTTTTGCCCCTCAGCGGTCCACCGAAGATGATCCGGTCGTCCTACGTGCCAAAATAGCGACTCTCCAACAAAATCAAACCGAATATCAAGAACAAGTCAAGGTTGAACTTTCGGAGTACGACACTATCTTCGAGATAATGGCAGTGGGAAATCCCCAGATCGCTGCACTCTTGCAAGAGAAGCGGAAACGACGAGCGGCAACAACACATGCCGGGCCCAGCCATTCGACAGAGGAAGACTTGACTGAGGAACAAAGCGAATCATGCCGCCTTGCGGCTCAAGCTATTGAAGATGCTCGGATTATCAAGGATTTCGATTATCTTGTAGAAGAGTAGTTTTATTTATTTTTTATTAAAAACCAAAAATATTTGTTCTTTATTTTATTTTAATTTTTAATTTTAAAATTTTCTTTTTTAAAAATATTTTCTTTTTATTTTAAATTTAAAAGTTTATTAGGTATTTACGACGAAAATTATTTTGCCACGATTTAAGGACGAACTCTGTTGCAACGGTTTTACGACGATTATTAATTTGCCATGAATTAACGATGATATGTTTGCTACGATTTTACGACGATTTTTAGTTTGCTACGAATTTACTACGATTTTTTCCCCTCAATTTTCTACGATTTTACGATGATTATTAGTTTGCTACGAATTTACTATGCTTATTTTCGTCTCAATTTGCCACGGATTTACGACGAACACTGTATCTTGCGATATAACGACGATTTTACGACGACACTATTAACGACGAAATTTCGATCTCCCAAAATTAACGACGAATTTGCGATGAATTTGATTTTGCGACGATCAATTAACGACGATTGAACTTTTGTGGCAAATTCGTTGCGACTGTCGATTTACGACGAATTTGCCACGATTTCGTCCCTCGTAAAAAACATGTTTTCTTATAGTGGAGGGGAGTCGAGAGAGAAGATTAGTCTGATTTAGGTCTAGGTTTTTTTTTAATTTTTGGTTTTATTAGGGTTATTTTCGTCATTTACTGTTTTGAGATGGATCATCTCCATCCAGCTGAGCCAAATCGATTCATCCAGATATGAGTTTGAAAATTTTGCCTAAAAAATTAAAACTCATCATTCATCTGGATGATTTTCGATTTTGTTACAAAACAAACAAAACTTCAATCTCCGTCCAAATGATCCATCTGGATGGAGAAACAAACAGGACATAGAGACATAGATATCGATATTTTGTCACATTTCATATAAACAAATATTGCCTTGCCTCTTAGCTATGTCATATGATTTTTCCCAAGTTCACGACACTCCACCTTTCATGCATAGTCAGTTCTCATATTAGACGCTAGAGTGCAGCAGAAATATAGAACAAAATAATTTTTTTTATTAATTACAGACGTAATATGTTATAAAAATGCACTATGTCTATGTGTCAAACACCTAGCTTGGTGTAAAATGTGTTAATCATTTGACCCACCACTATCCAATGATCTTTCACTTCCTCAATTACAAAGAACTTCCAATATATACTTAATCTTTGAATAGTTTTGAAACATGAAATCTATTTTTGGAACATAAAACAATACTTTCTATTTTTTTCATCTATTACCGGAAGATTGCTGCCTCCTCTGCTACCATACCAACATTTCCTACCATCATGTTCACTCGATCACTTTGTCGTTTTGACAAATTTGATCCTAAATTGTGATGTCATTAAAAAAAAATTACTGTGATGAAGAAAATGTACTGAGATCTGAGAAGTACACAAAGCAATTTCCAAAGCTATGTAACAGCAAACTTACAGAATCTGAGAAGTTCAGTTTAGCCGAAGTTTTTTTTTACTTCACATGAGTACATATAAATTTTTTTGAACCTCTGTAACTATTACTAAATAAGATTTGATGAAAATGGAAGTTGAAATGAGCATAAAAAATATTAAATATTTCAGAGTGAAATAAACATATACTTGACCTTTGAATGGTTTTGGAACATGGAATCTTTATCTGGCTAGTAAACCTATCGCCTTGCCATTATTCTATATCCGCTAGTATGATCACCATATTTGTAATCCAAGTTAGCTATGTTCTTTTTGTTGCTGTTTGAGCCTCCCAAGGTTCTAGGGTTTGCATCAAAATCGTAGAGGTTGCTTGTGTCTCAAGTAAAAACCTGGCCATCTGTAAACGTTTCAGAAACACTACGGAAATCATATTTAACTCACCTTCAAGGTTCTTCTTCTTCTTTTTGCTCCACGTTGTGTTCGAATCGGACTACGAAAGAGATTGAGCTGAGAGGTTTGTGTTGCTTCATGTAATTCTCATTAGCACGGGAGCAGCTTCTATATCTCTTTTTTTCTATGAGGCTTGATGACCTTTGATTTCAATCTGAAACTCAAACACTAATAAAGTCCTTTCTTGATAAACTCAAGCTCAACTTTTTCCTACTTTCGTTGAATTGTTTCTTTGTGCATGGTTGGTTTCTTCTTTTGAGAGAGAGAGAGAGAGAGAGAGAGAGAGAGAGAGAGAGAAGGTTGGTGAAATGGAAAAGATGGGTAAGCAGATGATCAAACATTGTGGCGGTCATTAGGCCGATTGTTAGCTGCACAATACACATTGCATGACTGGAAAATGATATATGAGAATATTAGATCCCCTTATAAATCTCGCACACTCGTTGTACATTGGTATGATGAAATATATCATCCGAATGGGGAGATGAGGAATCCAAAACTTAGATCTCTCTTGTTTACTAACGAGGCATGGAAGGAAGATTGGATGGCATTAGGCTTATGTTTTATACAAGGCTACAATTGATGAGGGTTTTAGATCTATCCCATGCATAATTTGAGGGAGGGAAGCTACCCTCTAGCATTGGGAAGCTCATCCACTTGAGATATTTGAGTTTATATCAGGCTCATGTAACTCATCTACCTTCTTCTATGCGGAATCTGAAGCTATTGCTGTATTTAGAACTATGGGTATTCGGGGGATCTCCCTTTTGTTGGAGAATTTCTCAACAAAGCATAGCAGTGTGACGGATCTTCACCGTATGACAAGGATAGGGACTCTCTCAATCTTATTTGACGACAAGGGGTCTAGTATGGAAACTCTGTCTTCATCTATTGGTGAATTGAGTCACCTGGAAAGGCTTACTATAACCGATAATACCTTCATGGCAAGAGAATTTGTTTTGGATTGCATTCATCTCAAACAGTTAAGGTTGAATATAAATATATGCCAAGGTTACCTGCTGTGAAACACTTGCCTTCTCAGCTTACAACCATAGCTATATCTTATTGTTGTTTTGAGGAGGATCCCTTGCGATTCTAGAGAAGCTGCTTCAGTTGAAAGATGTTCATTTAGGGATAAGATCTTTCTCTGGGAGGAGAATGGTTTCCTCAGAGGGTGGGTTTCCTCAATTGCAGAAGCTGATGTTTTCTTGTTTAGATGAGTGGGAACAGTGGATAGTAGAAGAAGGCTCCATGCCACTTCTTTATACTCTAGAGATTACTCAATGTCGGGAGTTAAAAGAGCTTCTTGATGGGCTGCGATTCATGACTTCCTTAAAGGATATGAGGTGTTAATAGTATGGGAGGGGAATGGAAGAAGAGATTGACGAAAGGAGGAGAAGATTATTACAAAGTCCAACAGATCTGATGCCGGTTTTAGAGAAGTTGCTTCAGTCGAAACATGTTGGTTTAGAAAAACAATCTTTATGTGGGACGAGAATGGTTTGCTCGGGCGGTGGGTTTTTAGGAAATAATTTACTAGCCAGAAGTAAAATTCTACTGAATTCGATTATATTTTGTAGATGAATCTGTTCTGAAGGAAATATATGTATCAAACGAATAATAAACTTTCTGCGTTCTTGTCTTGCTTTATGAGATCTTGAATATTTTAATCATTTCTCTATAGATATAACAGTCGCAGCGCTGTTCAGCTATGAGATTCAGGACAAAAGAACCAAACAAAAGCTTGCAGAATGAGCTGAACTCATCCATAAATGTACCAGCTGTGACATCTATAGTGAAATCCAAACCACAAAGTGATTCATAACAGCAATTAATATGAGATCTCTGTTCCCTTCTTCTCAGCAACCAGAGTGTGTGGTTCACTCAACAAAATCAAACTCGCAGCCACAGTGAACAACATTATCAGGTAACGTTCCAATGTGTCAGTTAAGTTGGAAACAAGACGTGTGTTTTCAATAAGCTTCCTCTTTGGTGGTTTCATTGCACAACAAAACAGATATTTTAGAGCTTCCCTTTGTTTGTCGGAATCCGGTAATGTATGCTTTCTTAATGGTGAGATTTTTCCCAGTTGCAGCATAGTGGAGTACCAGTTCATATAGTGATTATTGAAGTGTTGCGCTGCTGCTTGAAATAAAATGCAGTGTAACATCATGATGGACAGAGGAAAGTGTAATGTCTTTCCCAAACACAGCTTTGTACCTTGGCGAAACATGAATAGAGGAACCCAAAATTTGCAGAGCATCACCATTTAAACACATCAGCAGAGAGATATGCAAACTGAACTTGTTGTAGAAGAGATAGAGCCCTCTGCTTGGATTTTCTTTTGAATAACAGATGAGCTCCTTAACATCTTGTCAGTTATGAAAAACAACCATCAAAGTACCCAGCCGTGAAAGCATTAGTACAATTCCTTGAAAATTGATTTTGTGAATACTTTGAATATCTTGTTACTGCTGCTGCGTTAGTAACTTCACCATGACCAGGCGTGACCCTTGGTTTCAGATATAAGACCCAACAATTATTCTCGATACGCCATTCCCTTTGCTAGCCTCTGGAAAATTGACTAATTCCAACAACGTACGTTCTGAGTCGTTCTGCAATTTCTCAGACTTGTGAGCAACTTTAAACTGAGATCTCAATAATATTATCAACCTTGTGTTACAATCAAGGGTTACTTCCCTCTGTTTCAGTAACAAGTTTGGGTGACTTGTATCGCGACCCTATCTCTGTCTCGGGTTTTATGTTTGTATTTGAAGTGCCAAAACTTACCCCACTTGTGCTTCTTCTTTGGCTTGAGTCCGTCCTTCATGTGAAGCTCTCTAGATGATATGTGGGAACAAGCATACTGTTTTAGCAAGAGTTCGCAGCTTGATTCCAAGAGATGTTTTCCAAAACCATATCTCACAGTTAAAACAATGTTTTCTGCAGCTTCTCCCCAGATTGTATGCTTTGAGTCTATAGCTTTTGCCTTATATTTATCAGGAGGTAACAAATTAGTCATGTCCTGATCAATAGCAGCAACCAACGGCAGCTTGTGTCTAATGATTCCAGGACCATTGTCTTGAAAGTGATTGATCACAACATTAGTCAATGCCCAAAAGCCTCTTATTTTCAGCATCACGAACAAGCCCATACCCGCATAACATTATTCCAATTTGTATATCCTTGTACCTCATTGTTAGGCTGCTCTGAACACTTGGACGGCAGCTTCTTACTATGTATTTTTAGGTGCATTGTATCCAACAGTTGGTGCGCAATATGGTGAATATTAACACCTATTAACCTCTGAAGCAGCATATCGATTTCTTTGACACGAACAAGCACTTTTGGAACACGCGAATTCGATTCCATCTCTCACTCTTGTCCACCCATTTTTAATCTCTGGACCATTTTCAATGGTGGACGTTTGTGCCGTATCATCAAGATACTCAGCTCCTCTTCCTTGTTTGAAGTATATACTGCTTGCTACGGCTATAGATCTTTCTCACTCTTGTCCACCCCTTTTTAATCTCTGGACCATTTTCAAATGGGCGTATCATCAAGATACTCGAGCTCCTCTTCCTCGTTTGAAGTAGCCAAACGAGACGCTTGTTTCTCATCGAAACGCATCAGAGGGATAATCTGATTCTGGAAGAATCCACACAGAAGCATATCAGCTTCGTCAAAGACCTGCAAATGGTCCAAACATTCAACAGGATATCTGCAATTTCAATAACTACTCATAACACACAATACAAGACAAACTCCAAAACAAGAAACTATACCACACATATTTGAGAATTGGATTACCATCCGAACCACTTGTTCACAGAGCATCACGTTTGGGCACAGGATAAGAGAGACCTTCTTCAATGGAAACGGCCTCAGAGCGGTTTCTGCTGCAACCATCACATCTTTCTCGACGGTATGCACACAGCCTAAGAGGTAAAAACAGTAATGAATCAGATTCACTATGAAACATTTGAGAACAAAACAGTGGCAAGAGCATTACCAGCCCAAAATAAAGAAACCCTGAAACGAAAGATGATGCAAAGAGGTTAAAAAAAGTTTCTCTCTTTTCTTGAACACTTGATAGTAACAGTTACCAGTAATTGAACAACCATCTCAATTCAAAACTTTTACTGAATTAACATAAAATATACGAGAAACCAATCATCTAGCAAGCAATTTCTTAAAACTTTATAATCCGAAAAGTTCACTTTGATAGCAAAATTTAACTCATCACTCACACAATCAACAAGTGGTTCTCCAACTTCTTTGTTTAAATTCACAAAATTTGAAAACTGAGAATGCAAACAGCCTAATCAGTAAAGAATCAATCTCGGATTCACAGCCGTGGAAATACAAATTGAAACAAAACACATAAAACAGAAAAGGCTATGAAAGTAGGAACCTAAACAATTGGAAGCGGCTGCGTAGTGGAACCGAAAAACTCCAAATCCAGCCGAGAAGAATCCCAAATACAATCACTGCCACAAAACCCCGATGGATTGTACGCCACCGCCATTGGGTCCGCCGTCGGGACATAATCGCCGCCGTGAAACCCTAATTGGGAATCAGCTTCCATACCCGAAACGCCAACACCTTCCCTCGAAGAACCACATCCCAAATTGGAAACTAGTGTTCGGCCGAACCCTAATTCAGACACCCTCGAAGAACCAGATCCTCTCTGTTCCTCGTTGATCTTCTTCTTTAACATAAGTTCTTCTTTTTTCTATCTGATTCCAGTCAGTTGCGCCTTGATGACCGAGAGATGATCTCTGAGTTCCTCAGCAGACAATCCGTCGTAGACATCGCAGGCATTTTTGATCCTCTTCTCACTGCTCTGTGAGTTGAATTTGGAGACGATATGTAACGATCCCGGTCCGACCCATTTGAATAAGTTTAAATAGATTGATTTGACTATCTATGTCATCAAAGTGCACTTATCTTTTCCGGTCACTTACCCTAAAAGAACTTCAGAGTTAAGCGTGCTTATGTTGGAGTAGGACTAGGATGGGTGACCTTCCGGAAAGTCCTCTGCGGAACCATGTGAGTGAGACCAAAATACGGGAAAAGATAACGTGGTGATTGCAGGGACAAGTAAATCAATGGTCGGGCCACCGAAAAAAATAACGCACCGGCCGTCAGACGGGGGCGTGGCCTACGAGCCCGACGGAGGGATGGATGACTCGCCGGTAGGGACGGTCGGAGTGTTACAAGTGGTATCAGAGCCAAGGGAAGTCAAACTGGTTCTGTCCCAGGAGACTGTCTTGGGGTTTAGGGTTAGGATTCACACTAGCGGAATCAGAATTCGGGGACGAATTCCCGTTTAGTGGGGGAGAATTGTAACGACCCGGATCCGGTCCATTTGAATAAGTTTAAATAGATTGATTTGACTACCTATGTCATCAAAGTGCACTTACTTTTTCCGGTCACTTACCCTAAGAAAACTCCAGAGTTAAGCGTGCTTATGCTGGAGTAGGACTAGGATGGGTGACCTTCCGGGAAGTCGTCTGCGGAACCGTGTGAGTGAGGCCAAAACAAGGGAAAAGGTCACGTGGTGATTGCAGGAACAAGTAAATCAATGGTCGGGCCACCGAAAAAAATAACGCACCGGCCGTCGGACAGGGGCGGGGCCTACGAGCCCGACGGAGGGATGGGTGACTGATATATCATGGTTTTTACCCATTTTTGGACCATGATGTAAGTGTTTTTTATTGAGTCTTAATACTATTTTCGAGTCTATATAGAGTCTTTACAGGTTCAGGTACAATTGAAGTTAAATTGGAGATTTGGATACATTTTGGAGCATTATGGAATGAAGTCACGAAGTGTTGAAGTCGGATTGAAGATGCAGGATGAGTGTCGATCGACACCGCCTGTTGGTGTCGATCGACACCAGATTTTCCTATTCTAAAGACGTGAAGTTTCCAGAATTTTGCAGAAAAGGAAATCTCCAAGACTTTTCCAAATCTTCCAAGGAATTGATGATTCGAACCTGAGCCTATAAATATAGTTTTTCAGCCATTGTTTAGGCATTATCTCATACTTTAAGAATCATAGAAGTTTAGGTTTTTGGAGAGAAAAATCATACTCCTTTAGAGAAGATTTGGAACTCCTTTATTTTCTTCTATTGATTTATTTTATGCTTTCTATTCAAATAATGATTTATGTTTCATTGATCATGTCTGAGTAGTTTGCTAGTTAGGTTTAGGGTTTTTCAAAGGTGATTGATGAATTGTTAGGTCGAATTAAACTGTTAGGATAAAATCATTAGAGTTCTTCATCTGAATTTATGTTTAATGCTGATTTTAGCTTCATGACCTAGAATCTGATCTTAGGTTAATTGGTAGACACGAGAGTGTTATTGATTGCCTGAACTAATGTTAGATGAGCAAAATACCTATTCGCAAAGAGATTTGGTTTAGGATTTTGTGAACAATCGAACCTGAACTTTAATGTTTGTTTGAATTGATAGGATTTGCAAAGATATTTGTAATTCTAGGGTTTAGACATAGTTAATCTTTGCAGCGAGAGTTGGTTGATTTTACATTAGTATTTCGAGTTCAAGAACAGTTCTTCATAATTCCTAATATTCTGTCTAGACCTGCAATTTGGATCATCTGAGAATTTCCCTGAACCTAGCGTTCCGTCTCCTGAATTTACATCGTTTTTATTGACGTGTTGTCTTTTACTTTTAATTACTTCTTCTTAGCTTAATTCGAAATTAGAAGTTCGTTGTGTGACTATCCCTTCCCTGTGGATTCGATCCCTAAATACTACAATGATCTCTTAATTTGAGAGAGCAGCTCTAGGGTAAATTTGAGCATATCAAATTTTGGCGCCGTTTGATAGGGCTCAGGTTTTACCCTAATAAAACTACTGCAAGTGCACAGCAAATGCAATCGTAGTATAAGGGGTATCGAAATCTCAAGGGAAGTAGATGCTACACTAAGGTTTCTAAGTTCGAATTATGCTACGTTGAATTATGTGAAATTAAAACTAAGTAATTAAAATAAGTAAATAAATCGGATTAAGATGGGTTTAAAGTTCAAGAGACTAAAGCGCTAGACAAGGGTAATTATCAGGTTGAATCCAAGAATGCAGAATCTAAGTCTATTAGGGATTTATTAAGAACAGTCTAGAAGTCGAAACTCTAAGTTAAAACCAATCAACTCTCGTTGCAGAAGTTATCTATGCCTAGATTCCTAAATCCCAAATCTCTTTGCGAATTTAAACAATTAAGGCAAGCAATAAGAACAGGTTCGATTTGTTCACAAAATACCTAAACCAAATCTCTTTGCGAATAGCTATTTTGCTCACCTATGATTAGATCAAGTTACTAATAATGCTCTCGCATCTATTAAATAACCTAACGTTTGATTTCTAAGTGATCAATTCAGAAAATCAAGTTAAGCACAAATCAAGGTGAAGATCCAATTGATTTCCCTGATAATTCTAATGATTCTACAAACTCTTCATCAAACCCTAAATCACCCTAACCTAACTAGCAAACTACTCAAACATAATTATGCAAACACAAATCATGGCTGAAATAAATTGCATAAAAAGAATAGAGAATGATACAGGGGTTCGAAATCTGGCTCAGATGAGTAAGAATTTGTCTCCCCAAAAGCTCAGGGTCAATCTCTCTCTAAGTCTCAAAAACAGAAAATAATGATAAGGTATTAGACTAAACAATGCTTGAAAACTATTTATAGAAGGGGATTTTCGTCCAGGGGTAGACTTGTAATTCTTCAAAACTTGGATGATTTCCTTTTTGTAATGGAAATTTGATCAGCGAGTCGGTCTTCATTGGTGTCGATCGACACATAGGGTGTCGATCGACACCTTGCGTGTAAATTCACTCTCTTGACTTCATCACTTCGGCTGCTTCTCCAAAATGCTCCAAAATGTTCCATATTCTCCCATTTAGCTCCAAATGCTCTCCATCCTGAAAAGACTCTAATAGGACTCTAAAACTAACAAAAGACTCTATAAAAACACTTATATCATGGTCCAAAAATGGGTAAAAACCATGATATATCAACTCTCCCAGACTTAGCTTTTGCTTTCCCTCAAGCAAAATAGAAACTTAGAATGAAGTAGAAGTTTGAAAACAGAAACTTTCGAGTACCTCTTCAGAACGCCATATTGATTAACACTTTTTGAATCCACATGATATAGAGCCAACCTTAGGAAATGTTCAGTGTACTTACCACAAGTTTAGCAATCTCCCAGTTCGAATCCAGATTCTTTCCTTGGTAATATTTTGAACTCTAACAGTGGTATTTCCACATAACTTTAGAGATTCTTTTCCCTTCCTTAGTGCCTGAACAAGACATTCTCATACAGCTCCCCTATTTTCTCTTCTCTTAGTCAACTTCTGCCCATTTTCAGGGTGTTCTAAGATCTTTTCATTGACTCTTCTTTTTCTTATGAAATCTCGGGAAATAGTGCTACTCTCTACTTGTGTTCCTTGTGAGGAGACATGTTCAAGAGTATCACTAATATTGTTCCTTGTGAGGAGACAAACTCATGACAAAAACACTATTCCCAGACTTAAACTCTTTTTCTTTTCTTAAGGGAAGATCAAGGAGAGACTGCAATGGTCTTATCTGTTCAGACTAAAAGAGGAATCAAGTTCTGCGCATACCTAGTTCTTATAAGGGGATCTGAACTCGCCCTGTTAGACTGATTCCACCTGCAGCTTTCTACTTAGTAAGACCTGTAGTCAACTCTTATAGCAATGGTTCTTCAAGTGTCAACTTTCTGTGGTTAGTTTCTAGAAAAACTGAAAGTTCCAACTAATTTTGACTCAATAAAACAAATTTTTTTTTTTTTTGACTCAAGATAGATACTCAAAACAAAACACAACGTTAGCAACTACCTCCCACAGCCTTGAATAACACTGTCCCCAGTGTTACTAAAAATGAGTTTGGATAGAAAAAAAAGTTGAGCTAAACTGTTACAGAATAAAGAGAAAAATCGGATTACCTGACTCTGCGTGTAGCGTCGATCAACACAGGTGGTGTCGATCGTTGCTGTGTATGATGATGGTGTCGATCGACACTCTGTCCGTAGACAGAGTTCAGTCACTCGAACATGAATGTTGCTAAGTCATATTGTTGTTAGAGTTATCCTAGCTGTTAGAAAAACTCAAACAAAAGTTAAAAGCACAAGATAGTCTAATAAACTCAATAAGTGCAACAAGTTGAAAACAAAGTACTGAAACAGATGAAGCAAAATGCAGACTCAAGAGAAAAAGAAAATCTGACTCAAAGTACTAAAAAGGAATGGAGGAGTCACTCGTCATCATCTAAATGTGGTGGAGAAGATCGTGGTGGTGTGGGAGGGCGGATGCAACTGTAGCTAGACACAGTAGCAATGGCGTTCCAGATGGCCTGGAAGCTCTGAACCACATATCTCTGAAATGCAGCTTGCTCCATAGGAATCTCGGGAGCATCTGGAAGGTGATGAGGTCCAATAGGCTCCAAAGTGGCATGTGCTCTGCGCCTAGAACATGAAGGACGTGTCAGATCCTCAGCTGGTCGGGAGGATGTGCCTCTGCATCTGGCAACGGGAGCAGTCCTAAGCTTGCTCGGACTTGGGTGAAATGCGAGGCGGCCTGAATCTGTGGTAATGTGAGTGAGGTCTCTGTCAGGTAACTGCACCAAACGCTGCACTCTCTGCTCGTCGCTGAAAGCCCACAACCTCTCTGGCTTCACCCAATGAGTCCTCTTTAAGTACTCCATATCAACCAAGGCACGCGATGTAACAATGGAGCAGCTAGAAGTGTCTATCCCGCAGTGCTGGAAGATAGGAGTGAGAAGACTCCCTATAGTCTCTGGCTTAGTCTTCGTCCCACTAAAAGGCTTCGTCTTCAGGGAAGCCAAATGATGTGCAAACACAGCGCCTAGGTTCGCGCTATTTGGCGCATCTGAATCCTCATAGATCCCCGACAAAAGAGCGCGATATAGCAGCACCAACTCAGACACACGCATCTTCCCTGGCTCGTGCATACACAGAAGTGTAGTAGAGAATAGGCGGACCAAGTAGCGCAGGGTAGGATGGCGAATGTCGATGTGAGTGGAGGTCTTAGAGTCATACCTCCCATTCGCGAAGTGTGACCAGAAATCCTGGTTGTCTGGGAGCTGCGTCCGAAGAGAGACCTCAGTGGCATGCTCATCTGCGAACCCATAGATCCCGCAAAGGTCTGGAAGTGAAATGCGGTAGCGGATCCCGCGGATTAGAAAGGTCAATGTGCCTTCCAGAGCATTACGGACTATCTCGTTCCAGTAGTAGACTCGAGCTGTGGCGATGAACTGGCGGACAAGGTCTGGATATAAGTCATACTGCCGCATCGCAATGGTGCCCATCCCAATCCTGTTCATCAGCTGCAGGATGTCATCTTTGATTCCTAGCTCCCTCATCGTCTTCTCACATGCAAAACGAGTTGGAGCGATCTCCACTCGCAGCCATGCGTTGTAGAACAAGGTGTCATACTCATCCCATGTCTCGTTGACACCTATGTAAAGTCACTCGTCTTTTGCCACCTCCTTGTCTGGTGAATCTTCCCAACACCGTGTAATCCGAATCTTTGCCTTTTCAGGCTTAGGCCACGGAGGAAGAGAGGGAATCACTGCATCACTAGCAGTCCCTGAAGCTGAGGCGTCACCATCCCTTGGTCTCTTAGGCATCTGCAATGAAAAGGAAATCAAAATCAAATCCAAAATCTAAGAAATGAAGTACAACTCTTCACCACTGGTCAGATGTCGATCGACACCATGCGTGGATTTCAAATCCGAACAAGAAATTACGAGTGCAACTTCATGCAACAACAATTAGCATTCCCAACAACCCTAATATCACTAAGCGACCAAGTCTAGACCATATAACCCAAAGAAAAATCCAAATTCGCAAAATGCATCATCAATTTCCAAAAATTCCGAAAATTTCAAATTATGCAAATTAGAGGATGAAAAATAGTTGGGGAATGATCTAAATCATGTTATACAACCTAAACAAGCATCATTCAACAAAGAAATCAAGCTAAATAGGTTGAATTCGAAAATTTTCACCTTAGGTCCGAAAATGAAATTGGGAGATTTGAAGAACATACCTTTGTAGATCGATTGAATTGATTATGGATTATGAAAGAGGGTGAAAATCCGCACGGATTAGAGCTTTGAATCACTCAATTTGGTTAAGAAATGAAGATTTGGGATTTGTAAGAAAATCTCTTAAAAATTCGGTTTTGAACTTGTGAAGAACAAAAAGACGAAGTGTCGGGTTTTGAAGACTTACCTGCGTCCCCGAGTGGTGTCGATCGACACAAGGGGTGTCGATCGACACTGACCGTGATCGTTCCTCCTTCTTTTTTTTTTTTATCTGAAAATTCTAAATTAATCTAAGTAAAACCAAAAACAAAATAAATAGATACTTACCAGTGAGTTGCCTCCCACTAAGCGCTCGTTTAACGTCAATAACTTGATTGTTCATGTGATTTAGGCCTTGGGTGCATCTTCCAAAGACACAATGTGTCCTTCTGGAATCTCGGCTTGAGCCCAATAGTGTTTCACTCTCTGCCCATTCACAGTGAATTCCTCTCCTTTGGAGTTTGTAAAGACCATTGCTCCATATGGTCAAACCTCTTTGATGGTGAAAGGACCTGACCAACGTGAACGCAATTTACCAGGAAACAATTGTAAACGAGAGTTGTATAGAAGTACCTGGTCATTTGGTTGGAATTGTCTGGAGACAATCTTTTTGTCATGATATGCCTTTGTCCTCTCCTTGTAGAGCTTCGAGTTCTCATAGGCGTGATGGCGCAATTCGTCGAGCTCATTTAGCTGTATTAGACGCCTTTCTGCAGCTGGCTTCAAGTCAAAATTCATCTTCTTGATAACCCAATGCGCCTTGTGTTCCAATTCCACTGGAAGATGGCAAGCTTTGCCATAGAGTAGCTGGAAAGGTGTAGTTCCAAGTGGTGTTTTGTAAGCAGTCATGTAAGCCCAAAGTGCATCATCCAGTTTCGCAGACCAATCTTTCCTTGTCTTGCCCACTGTTTTCTCCAGAATTTGCTTGATTTGTCTGTTGGAGACTTCCACTTGTCCACTTGTTTGGGGATGATAAAGAGTCGCCACACGATGCTGAACTCCATGTTTCTTCAGCAGCTTGTCGAAAACCTTGTTGATAAAGTGAGAACCACCATCACTTATGACAATCTGAGGCACTCCGAATCTTGAGAAGATGATGGTTCGAAACAACTTAAGAACCACAGCAGCATCATTGGTCTTAGAAGCAATTGCTTCCACCCACTTAGAGACATAGTCCACATCCACCAAGATGTACTTGTTCCCAAAAGATGAAGGGAAAGGGCCCATGAAGTCAATACCCCAACAATCAAAAATCTCCACTTCAAGGATGAAGTTCTGTGGCATTTTGTGTCTCTTGCTAATCTTTCCTCTCCTTTGACAAACATCACATTGAGTGATAAACAGCTGAGTATCCTTGAACATAGTAGGCCACCAAAAGCCTGCTTGAAGAACCTTGGACACTGTCTTGAAGGTTGTGAAATGTCCAGCATACTCAGAACCATGACAATGGAGCAGCACATCACGAACCTCACTCTCTGCAATGCATCTTCTGTAAACATTGTCTGAACAATGCTTGTATAAGTGTGGCTCATCCCAATAGTACCTTCTATGTTCCCTCATGAATTTCTTCTTCTCATAACCCTTGAGATGGTTAGGCTCAATGTCAGCAGCAAGGAAATTCACAATGTCATCATACCATGGCCGAGTTGCATCATTAATGGCAAATATTGGCTGTCCAAACACTTCGTCCAAGATCATGCGAAGTGAAGTTCGTGTTGGGTGTCGATCGACACTCGGGCACATGAGTTGTCAATCTTCAATTTTTCGGACTGAGTGTCTATCGACACTCTCCTAGTCTCGATCGACACTAGGCTTGTCTGCTCTGAATGCACAGCTTGGAAACTACTCTCAACGAAGTAGACATTCTCCTCAGGCAGAAAATCATCAATTGGCACGTCATCTTCGATCCTGATCCTTGAGAAATGATCAGCTACTCCATTCTCAACTCCTTTCTTGTCCTTAACTTCAATGTCAAACTCTTGGAGAAGTAGAATCCATCTTAGCAACCTTGGCTTTGCATCTTTCTTCTGCATCAAGTACTTCAATGCAGAATTATCTGTGTGAACAATCACCTTTGAGCCAACAAGATACTGGCGAAATTTCTCAAAGGCAAAGACCACAGCTAGCAATTCCTTCTCCGTTGTTGCAAATTCTTCTGAGCATCATCCAACGTTCATGGAGGAGGATTAATGGGTCACTTTGGAGTAGCAAAAACTTTTAAAGTGCTCGAGGAACACTTTTATTGGCCAGGCCTGAAGAATGACGTTGAAAGAATCTGTAGCAGATGTGTGACATGCAAGGAGGCTAAGTCCAAGAACACGTCCCAAGGTTTGTATTCTCCTTTACCGATTCCATTTCACCCGTGGACTGATCTTTCTATGGACTTTGTTTTGGGATTACCTAAGTCTAGGACAGGAAGAGATTCCATCTTTGTGGTAGTAGATAGGTTTTCTAAAATGGCTCATTTCATTCCATGTTTGAAAACCAATGATGCATCTCACATAGCTGAACTGTTCTTTAAAGAAATCGTTAGACTTCATGGCATGCCTAAGACTATAGTTTCTGATCGTGATGCTAAGTTCTTAAGTTACTTTTGGAAAACTTTGTGGACTAAGCTAGGCACTAAACTGTTGTTCTCTACTACTTGTCAACCTCAGACCGATGGTCAAACAGAAGTAGTTAATAGGACGCTCTCTGCCTTGCTTAGAACTTTGGTTAAAAAGAACCTTAGAACATGGGAAGAGAATCTACCGCATGTAGAGTTTGCTTATAACCATTCTGTGCATTCGGCTACAAAGCATTCACCTTTTGAAATTGTTTATGGCTTTAATCCGTTGTCTCCTCTTGATCTAATTCCTTTGCCTTTGAGTGAAAGAATCAGTTTAGATGGCAAAAAGAAAGCCAAACTTGTCAAACAGATTCATGAGAAGGTCCGAGCCAACATTGAAGCCAAGACAAAGCAATATGAGAAGTACGCTAACAAAGGAAGGCGTAAGGTGGTGTTTCAACCAGGAGACCTCGTGTGGATTCATCTTAGGAAGGAACGGTTTCCTGTGGAACGAAAGTCCAAGCTCATGCCAAGGAAAGATGGACCATTCACGGTGGTCAAGAAGATTCATGACAATGCTTATCAGCTGGATCTTCAAGGTAAGTATGACATTTCCACAAGCTTTAATGTTTCTGATTTATCTCCTTTTGTTTCAGATGATCCAGATTTGAGGACAAATCCTTTTCAAGAGGAGGGGAATGATAGATTCCGTGGCAGAGCACCGAGCCAAACATCTTTGGATGGTTCGGATGATGACGAGCAGCATGTACCAGAGCAGGTCATGGACGGTACAAGTGAGGTTCATCGAGGAGAGACCAGCATTGGCCGCGAACGTGTTCAGTCCGACACAGCCGTGTTCCGCTTTGATCCAACACTATCTGGAAATAATTTACGAAGGGAACTCCGTCCTGATGACCGAGTCTCTAGACCAACTCGTGTCCACTCTAGAAATCAAATTATCCAAGCCGAGCAATTTGGAGATGCATTTAGCGGGCTTAATTCAAGCAACTCTGGCCAGGAAAAGATGCATAATTCGTTTGGGGATGTTAGCTACCAAGACCAGCCTCTTTTGAACTTAATTCAAGCCCAAGACAGCCCAAAATAATCACTTTATTTTGTGGTCAAAGGAGGGTGACGAAAATGACTTCAAGAGTCACATATGAGGAGTCACTTTGGAGTTCAAGGGTTATTCTACTTAGTTTTAATTCTAGTCTTCTATTTTCATTTTCTAAGTTTAGGAAATCCACAAAACTTTATTTCTCTTTTCTTTTTCCGTGTTACGAATTCTATAAGTATTTGTAAGATTCATTCTAATAAAATATCCAAGTTTTTATCATCTTTTCTTTGAGAGAAATCTCTTTGTTCATCTTGAACATTTCGTTGAGTTTGGCAAGGGTTACTTCCAAACGCAGCAAACCTCCTAAGATTCGTGGTTAAGGGTTACTCCCTCGGTTCCGTGGAGTGGAGAATACCAAGAGACTTCTGCATCTCTTGACGGTCTCAATCAATCCACCATCTATCCAATCTATCCGATCTATCCAACGCGCCAACAAAGAGCATAATCCATCCAAGGGTTCCATTACGTGGTATCAGAGCCACTCTTGTTGGTAAAGCTGTTCATCTTTTTTTCTTCTCATTAAAAAAAAAAATATATATATTCTATATAATCTGTTCACTTCTCCCTCTTTCCATTGTAAATCCGGGCCATCCTCTACCCTCATTCAAGAAAAAAAAAAGTATAAAAAAAAAAAACCGAAAAGGTTTAATAACAAACTGAGGAGAAATCCAGTTTCTGAGGGTGGTGGAAGAGAAATCCTGCTGGCTCAGGAGAAATCCAGTCAAGAGGTGGCTAAACGGATTTCCCTTCAAAATTTCTGTATTTTCTTTCTCCTTTGTTGCGTGGGAGTATTTGCTGGATTTGGCCTGAATTGTTTGATAAGAACATCGAGAGAATAACTCAGTGTGAGCACCATGAAATCAGTGAGCAAAACACTTGTGTGGGTGAGGCAATAAACACTTGAGAGAAAGAGAGTTTTTGCTAACCGTTTGTTGAGTAATTTTCAGGGACACAATGAGTGATAGTGGAGAAGAAGGAAATAACAATCCTGGATCCAGATTGTCTGGTTTACAAATGAAGGCACTAACCGAACATTTGATGAGATTTCTGAACACAGGTCTTGAAGAGATTAATGTTCGGCTTGACAAAATCCAAGAGGATCAACAAGGCCAAGCGCGGCCAGCCCAAAAAAGGAACCGGGAAAGGAGACATAGCCGTTCCTTTGACGGTCATGAAGAAGAAAAACAATTAGATGACAACCATTCTAACCTCAGGGCAAGGAGAGGTCATAGAAACCGAGATGAAGAGAACACGTTCTCTAGAAGATCAGATGATGGACTTGGTGGTCTCAAACTCAAAATTCCATCCTTTTCTGGTAAGAACGAACCAGATGCTTATTTGGAATGGGAAAGAAAAACTGAGTTGGTTTTTAACTGTCAAAATCTCTCAGAACTTAAGAAAGTTAGACTTGCTGCCTCTGAATTTAATGGCTATGCCATTAGTTGGTATGATCAGGTTGTTTCTCTTAGGAGAAGGAAAGGTGAAAGACCAATAACTACTTGGCAAGAACTAACTGAACTAATGAGAAAGCGTTTTGTTCAAAGTCATTATAACAGGGATCTTCATCAAAGGCTGAGACGATTGGTTCAAGGCACAAAGAACGTGGAGGACTATTTCCAAAAGATGGAAACTCTTATGCTTAAGGCGGCCGTAGAGGAAGACATGGATGCAACCTTGGCTCATTTTCTTGCAGGTTTGAACCGGGAAATTCAGGACCGGCTGGAGCTTCAAGAATTTGAAAGTGTTGAGGACATGCTCCACAAAGCCATCTTGATAGAACAACAAGTCAAGAGGAGGGGTATTTCAAAACCAGCTTATGCTCCAAAACCCACTTATCCACCTAAGCCGAGTTTTCAAGATAAAGGTAAGTCTTTTACTTCTGAGTTTAAGACTAACCAACCTTCTCGTTTTGACAAAGGCAAAACCGTGGAATCCACGAGTAGAGCCAGAGATATCAGGTGCTTCAAGTGTCAGGGATTAGGACATTATGCGAACAAATGCCCTAACCAAAAGGTGATGATTCTACTTGAGAATGGAGAGATAGAGTCCGAAGCTGAAAACGATGAAAAGGAGGATACCGGACCCATCTATGATGAGGAAGAACCTTATGATTATCCGGCTCAAGGAAATCTTCTAGTGACCATGATCACTAAGTGTGCAGCCCAAAACCAATGAAATCGAACAAAGGGAGAACCTTTTCCATTCTCGCTATTTCATAAATGATAAAGTCTGTTCATTGATCATTGATGGTGGGAGCTGCACTAATGATGCTAGTGATGTGCTTGTCAGGAAACTCGGATTAGAAACCAGACCGCATCCGAGACCATTCAAGCTTGAATGGCTGAATGAAGATGGTGTTCAGCACGTCAAGGAACAAGTCACGGTACCAATCACCATTGGATGATACCAAGATGAGATCATATGCAATGTTTTGCCTATGGATGCCAGCCATATACTTTTAGGACGACCTTGGCAGTTCGATAAAAAGGCTGTGCACGATGGTTACACCAATCGGCATATGTTCGATCATCAAGGCAAGAAGATCACTCTTATTCCTTTGTCGCCATCCGAAGTTCACCAGGATCAGCTGCAGCTTAGAAAGAGCCGTGAACTTGAGAAACAACAAGAAGCAGCTAATGCACCGGTCAAAAGGTCCAACTTCTACATTAAACCAAGTTAGGTAAAGAAAACTTTGTTTTCCAAACCTTCTCTCATTTTACTTGTGTTTAAAGAATCACTAATGGCCACTAACTCTACACCGGAGCTGCCGAGTGAACTTAAGCCGTTGATGAGCAGGTTTCAGGATGTGTTTCCGGAAGAAACTCTGAGTGGATTGCCACCTATCCGTGGGATAGAACACCAAATCGATCTAGTTCCCGGAGCGTCTCTTCCAAATCCCCCTGCTTACCGTACCAACCCAGTTGAAACCAAGGAGTTGCAAAGACAAGTGGATGAGTTGATGGGAAAAAGTTACATCAGAGAAAGCCTCAGTCCTTGTGCTGTTCCCGTACTGCTCGTGCCTAAGAAGGACGGATCTTGGCGGATGTGCGTGGACTGCCAAGCCATCAACAACATTACGGTTAAGTATCGTCATCCCATCCCTCGTTTAGATGATATGTTGGATGAATTGCATGGTTCTAGGGTCTTTTCCAAGATAGATCTTAGGAGTGGATATCATCATATTAGGATGAAGGAAGGGGATGAATGGAAAACGGCTTTCAAAACTAAGCATGTACTTTATGAATGGCTTGTAATGCTCCTAGTACCTTTATGCGTTTGATGAATCATGTTCTTAGGGCTTACATAGGGGAATTTGTTGTCGTATACTTTGATGACATTTTAATCTATAGTAAGAGCATGAATGAGCATATTGGACATTTGGGAAAAGTCTTAGAAGTGCTTAGGAAAGAATGCTTATATGCTAATGAAAAGAAATGCATCTTTGGAGCGGATCACCTAGTTTTCTTGGGTTTTGTTGTAAGTGCTGATGGTATCCGTGTGGATGAAGAAAAGGTTAAGGCAATCAAAGAATGGCCTAGCCCGAAGACCGTAAGTGAAGTTAGAAGCTTCCATGGTTTAGCTGGCTTCTACCGGCGCTTTGTCCAAAACTTCAGTACCATTGCAGCCCCTCTCACGGAAGTGATCAAGAAAAACGTGGGGTTTAAGTGCGAGCAAGCCCAAGAAGATGCTTTCCAAGCCTTGAAAGGGAAGTTAACTCAAGCTCCATTACTTGTTCTTCCAGATTTTACGAGAACTTTTGAAATTGAATGTGATGCCTCATGCGTGGGTATTGGTGCTGTTTTGATGCAGGAAGGAAAACCCATTGCGTTTTTCAGTGAGAAGCTGGGTGGTGCAACTGTTAACTACCCCACCTATGACAAAGAATTGTACGCTTTGGTGAGGGCTCTTCAAACGTGGCAACATTACTTGTGGCCCAAAGAGTTGGTCATACATACGGATCACCAATCCCTAAGGCATCTCAAGGGACAACAAAAGCTTAACAAGAGACACGCCAGGTGGGTTGAGTTCATTGAAACCTTCCCATACGTCATTAAGTACAAACAAGGTAAAGAGAACATAGTTGCTGACGCTCTTTCTCGAAGGTATTTGCTTCTTTCTTCTCTTGGAACCAAGCTTTTGGGGTTCGAATTTATAAAAGACTTGTATGAGGCTGATTCAGATTTTAGGGAACCTTATTTGGCATGTTCTAGACACGCACATGGCAAGTACTTTATTTCTGAAGGTTTCTTATTCTTTGATAATCGATTGTGTGTGCCTCACTGTTCTTTAAGAGAGTTGTTCACCAGGGAAGCTCCTGGAGGAGGATTAATGGGTCACTTTGGAGTAGTAAAAACTTTTAAAGTGCTCGAGGAACACTTTTATTGGCCAGGCCTGAAGAATGACGTTGAAAGAATCTGTAGCAGATGCGTGACATGCAAGGAGGCTAAGTCCAAGAACACGTCCCAAGGTTTGTATTCTCCTTTACCGATTCCATTTCACCCGTGGACTGATCTTTCTATGGACTTTGTTTTGGGATTGCCTAAGTCTAGGACAGGAAGAGATTCCATCTTTGTGGTTGTAGATAGGTTTTCTAAAATGGCTCATTTCATTCCATGTTTGAAAACCAATGATGCATCTCACATAGCTGAACTGTTCTTTAAAGAAATCGTTAGACTTCATGGCATGCCTAAGACTATAGTTTCTGATCGTGATGCTAAGTTCTTAAGTTACTTTTGGAAAACTTTGTGGACTAAGCTAGGCACTAAACTGTTGTTCTCTACTACTTGTCATCCTCAGACCGATGGTCAAACGGAAGTAGTTAATAGGACGCTCTCTGCCTTGCTTAGAAC
>JAHZTW010000001.1:384902712-384929350 GCA_020283515.1 Alliaria petiolata
ACTGAAGCATTCAAGGCTTCTTGGGTGAGATTCAAAGCTTACCAAAGGGACTGCCCACATCACGGTTTCAGCGAACCGCAGCTTATCGGAATCTTTTACCGAGGGATCGATTGGAGATACCAGATGGCCTTAGACGTTGCGAGCAATGGCAACTTCAACACCAGATATCCAGAAGACGCGATGGTGCTTATAGAGAATTTGGCATCTTGTAACAGCACCAAAAACGCAGACTTTAAAAGGAGACAACACGCTGGTGCAAATGGAGGAAGCCAAATTGCTAAGGTAAACATGAAACTAGACCTATTGATGGGAAAGAAGCAAGTTCACTTTGCTAATGAAGTTGATACTTTTGAGCGTGGGGAAGAAGTTGTCAACTACATAAATGGAGCTGGCTTTCAAGGCCAAAGGTTTGGCAATCAGCAAGGCTATGGTTCTTCTTACCAGAAGCCTTTTCAGAACAACAACTTCCAAAGAACTTATGATTATTCTTCTTACCAGAAGCCTCCTGCACAAGACAATAAGATGGAGTCTATGCTAGAGTAACTTTTGGAAGGTCAACAGAAGATGACTGTGGACTTCAATGGGAAGATTGATGCATTGTACACAGATCTAAATGGAAAAATCGAGTCGCTAAGTACTCATGTCAGGCAATTGGATGTTCAAGTGGCTCAAACTGCTGGAGCTTTGAAGAGACAAGAGGGATGTCTTCCTGGAAAGACAGATGTGAATCCGAGACACCACGTGAATGCCATCACGACCCATAGTGAAAGAAGCTTTCAACCAGTGATGAAAAGGAGTCTAAGCTTTGAAGAGATCGAAGAGCTAGATGAAGAACATGATGTTGTAGAGGTAGTGTCGATCGACACCACTACTGAGTGTCGATCGACACCAGTAGAAGATCCCGATTCTTCAAACTCTGACAGACCGAAATCGAGCACGATCGACGCAGCATCGTCGACACAAAAGACTAGTGTCGATCGACACCAATTGGGTATCGATTGACACCCTTCCTAGATTTCACCTGACACGCCTAAAGCTTCAAAAACTGTAGAGGAAAGAGTGTACAAGCCTAAGGTTCCATATCCTCCTCTACCCAAACACCTAAGGCCGCCCATTAGTGCAGAGAAGCTGGCAGCTTGCAACAAAAGGGTGGAAATGATTCCCAAGGAGATCTCCTTTGATGAAGCTTATGAGAGATATCCCTTATGTGCCTTCTTCCAGAATAACAGAGAAAGCTTTGAAGAGATGGAAGAACTCTTTCACAAGGCAAGGGAAAAACCACCACCAATGAAGCAGCTGCTTAAGGTTGAAGATCCTGGGATGTTTGTGGTTCCATGCTCCATTGAAAGAGTTGAGTTTGAATGATCTCTATGCGATTCTGGTGCTAGCGTGAATCTCATGTCAAGGGACATTGCAGAAAGATTGGGCATTGCTGATATTCAACCTCCAAACATGACTCTCATGTTCGCCAACTCTGACACCACAACCCCATATGGTATGATTCCAGACTTGCTTGTCAAAGTGGGAGATTGTCTAGTACCTACTGATTTTCAGGTGGTGAAAGTGGGCAAGAATTCTGTCATGCCATTCATCCTTGGAAGACCATTCATGGCCACAGTGGGAGCAGTTGTAGACATGCCGAATAAGAGAATATCCTTCTCTAATGTTGACAAAGGAGTCTTCTACAAAGCTATTCCTACTACTGGAACATCCAAACACATCTCTTGCATTGCTGTGATCGCTGGAGAAGAGCTGGATTCTAAAAAGAAAGTGAACAAAGAGGATGTTCCAGAGGCATTGAATGGAAATTTTGAGAAAGTTGTGGAGCTTGAAGATTGGAGTGAAAACAATCATCTCTTCAGAACTTTGGGCGAAGATGAAGCTCTAATCAATGCCAAGTTGATGGAGGAAGACGTTTTCGTGCTGGAGACAAGGATTGCAGAGCTGAATTGCAGAAAAAGTGCAGAAACCCGAGCTGTAGAGTTGGTGTCGATCGACACCACTCCTAGTGTCGATCGACACCTTACGTGGATCACACCAGAAGCTGCTTCCAATGCTTCAAATCCATCACTAGTGGTCAAACAGATGCCTCCACGTCCTATAGATTAGAAACCTCGAAGGAAGCAAAGGTACGCACTCCCTGGAATCAATTCCAAACCCCCTGATCTTATCAATAAGAATACCAAAGGTTCAAAAGCTATTTCACGCTTATGCAAGCACCAAGATTCTCGTAGAAGGATTGGTGTTTCTTTTGATGATGCTGCAGGAAAAAGAAGTGTCCCACCCGAACTAAAGCCCAACCCTACTGTTGTTCCTAAATTCCTTGGTCGCTCTCATACACCTACTGCATATACACCACCATGGATGAGAAGACATTCGTCTGGGAAGCATTCGATGCCACCCTCTGATCCACCAGACGTCTGAACCCCGACACAGTCAAGCTGAAAACGAGCGCTGAGTGGGAGGCAACCCATTGTTAGGTACGTTTTTCTTTTTATTTTGTTTTGCTTTTACTTAAGTCCTAGTTTCAGTCAGTTGAAAAAAGGCGACATTGGACTCGACTCAGACCAGTGTCGATCGACACCACCATAGTGTCGATCGATACCACCTTAGTGTCTATCGACACCACTATAGTGTCGATCGACACCACGCGCAGACGAAGGTAAGTCTTCTAACTGGTCTTTTAAAAGTCATTTCTAATCCTTCTTTTAGCCAACTTCAGGCTTGATAACACTGGGGACAGTGTTGTTTAAGTCTGGGGGAGGTGATTACTGACTTTGTGCTTTATTTTGAGAGTCATAAACTTTGTTTTATTGAGTCAAAATCAGTGAAATTTTTAGTTTTCAGAAGAGCTAACCACAGAAGATTGACACTTGAAGAACCATTGCCATAGCAGTTGATTGGAGGTTTTACTAAGTAGAAAGCTGCAAGTGGATCAAGCTAACAAAGAGAGTTCAGATTCCTGCTTAGAGCTTGGTATTCATTGGACTTGATTCCTCTTTCGGCAATGACAAGATAAGAACACTACAGTCTTTCCTTGATCTTCCCTTTAGAAAATAAAAAAAAAGAGAAACGAAGGAGTCTAAGTTAAAGGAATAGTGCAAAGATCCTCATGAGCATATCACCTCACAAGGAACAATATTAGTGAGAGCTCATGAACCTGTCTCCTAACAAGGAACACAAGTAATAGCAGCACTATTCCAGACTTCAAAAGAATAAGAGAAGTCAATCAAAAGATCTTAGAACACCCTGAAAATGGGCATCAGTTGACTAAGGGAAGAGAAAATAGGGAACCTGTAGAAGGACTATCTTGTTCAGGCACTAAGGAAGGGAAAGAATCTGTAAGTCCTTTGGTCAATACAGTTGTCAAAAGTTCGAATTGTTAAAGAGCAGAAAGGATCTGGACTTGATTTGGGAGATTGCTAAGCTTGTGGTAAGTATACTGAAATATTACCTAAGGTTGGCTCAATGGTAAGTGGATTCAAGAGTGTTGGTTCAATGTGGCGTTCTGAAGGTTAGCTGGATATTTCTGTTTTCAAACCTCGACTCTATACTTGGTTTCTGTTTTGCTTGAGGGCAAGCAAAAGCTAAGTCTGGGGGAGTTGATATATCATGGTTTTTACCCATTTTTGGACCATGATATAAGTGTTTTTATTGAGTCTTAATACTATTTTCGAGTCTATATAGAGTCTTCACAGGTTCAGGTACAATTGGAGTTAAATTGGAGATTTGGATACATTTTGGAGCATTATGGAATGAAGTCACGAAGTGTTGAAGTCGGATTGAAGATGCAGGATGAGTGTCGATCGACACCGCCTGTTGGTGTCGATCGACACCAGGTTTTCCTATTCCAAAGACGTGAAGTTTCCAGAATTTTGCAGAAAATGAAATCTCCAAGACTTTTCCTTATCTTCCAAGGAATTGAGGATTCGAACCTGAGCCTATAAATATAGTTTTTCAGCCATTGTTTACGCATTATCTCATACTTTAAGAATCATAGAAGTTTAGGTTTTTGGAGAGAAAAATCATACTCCTTTAGAGAAGATTTGGAACTCCTTTATTTTCTTCTATTGATTTATTTTATGTTTTCTATTCAAATAATGATTTCTGTTTCATTGATCATGTCTGAGTAGTTTGCTAGTTAGGTTTAGGGTTTTTCAAAGGTGATTGATGAATTGTTAGGTCGAATTAAACTGTTAGGATAAAATCATTAGAGTTCTTCATCTGGATTTATGTTTAATGCTGATTTTAGCTTCATGACCTAGAATCTGATCTTAGGTTAATTGGTAGACACGAGAGTGTTATTGATTGCCTGAACTAATGTTAGATGAGCAAAATACCTATTCGCAAAGAGATTTGGTTTAGGATTTTGTGAACAGTCGAACCTGAACTTTAATACTTGCTTGAATTGATAGGATTTGCAAAGAGATTTGGAATTCTAGGGTTTAGACATAGATAATCTTCGCAGCGAGAGTTGGTTGATTTTACATTAGTGTTTCGAGTTCAAGAACAGTTCTTCATAATTCCTAACATTCTGTCTAGACCTGCAATTTGGATCATCTGAGAATTTTCCTGAACCTAGCGTTTCGTCTCCTGAATTTACATCGTTTTTATTTACCTGCTGTCTTTTACTTTTAATTACTTCTTCTTAGCTTAATTCGATTAGAAGTTCGTTGTGTGACTATCCCTTCCATGTGGATTCGATCCCTAAATACTACAGTGATCTCGTAATTTGAGAGAGTAGCTCTAGAGTAAATTTGAGCATATCAGTGACTCGCCGGTAGGGGCGATCGGGGTGTTACACGATCTGTTGGAGCTCTTGTCGATTCTCAGGCCAGACATGGACTTTCTCGTCGTCGGGGGTGTAACAGACGAAAGTGACTGAGTTGCCGCAGAGAACGGAGAGTTCCTTCGCTTTCTTCTTGAAACCTGGGAACTCCTTTTGAAATAATCAGTCCTCGCTTTCTTCTCACCGGAGTTTCGAAGAGCCATTGTTTGTTTGTGATTTATCTCTTTTGCAGAAGAAAACTAAAGTTCGTGAGAGTAAGGAGAATAATGATGGAACGGTTGTGAAAGGAGAATACGAATTAGAGTTATGATGTTATATTTATAGACTGATAAACATTTTTTGTGAAAACGCGTTTAAGACGCGTTAATTTTTTTTTTTTTTAATTTCCTGCCCAACAAAACAGATTGTTTCACAAAACGTGTTCACTAGTAAATTTTGCGCTATTGTTTCTCAGTTTAACATGGTTTATGACGTTATGATTTTATTATTCAACCATCAACAACTACAGTAAAATGAGAATCTAAAAATTAATTGTAAACTAGATTCTACCATGTGCATTATCACCGGATAATAATTATTAAAACAATTATGTAATAAAACAATCAATTATAAGACTTAATTGGTGTTAATTTATGGTATACATTTATATGGTTTCATAATCGAATTTGTGATTATTTTTAATATTAATGTAATTGCAAATTTTTAATATGAATAGAAATATAATTTAATGAAAATCTAAATCTAAATCTAATGTGGTTATTTATTTTTAATTTAATTAATTAATAGTATTGAAGGTTTAAATAATTTTATGTGTGATGGTATATGTTTTTTTCAAAGTTTCACTTGATTCTGACATGATAATATACCTAAAATTTCATTAATAAATAGGTAAAAATAATTTAAATGTCCAATGACATATCATGTACTAATGTAACACAAGAATAATGGTTAAACTATGAAGTGATCTTGTTTTAATAGAATGGATTGATATATGCTGTAATAATAAATCAAATTTAAAGAAACAAAAAAAAAAAAAACTTTTCATATCAAAAGAAGGGAAATTTTAACTTGTTTATTTCGGAATAAAGTTTCGATCAAATTTCTCAAAGAAACTGTTGATTTACATATTTTGGGGTTTAGGATGTGTGAGTTTCTCTTCACCTTTAAATTTGTTCTCTAACAATCGATTCGAGTCAATGGCAATGTAGTTGGTTTCGTGCTATAACCCTAATAAATAAGTTATCACTGAATGGTAATATGATTAGAATGTGATGTTATTTGGATGTCGCATACAAGTGCTTAGTTTTTTCTTACACTATCTAATATCGTTGCATATTTTTGATGAGAAAATGCGAAATCACATTTTTTTTTTATAGGGAAGTGTGATTGTAGAAACTCGAAATCTCATTTTTGGCAAGAAACTCGATTTTCTGTTTTTAAGGGAAAAATATGCAGAAACATTTTTGGCTGGAAAATCCAATTTAAAGCCAAATTTTTGGACAGAACAATGCGAAATCATGTTTGAAAGTTTGCAATTAAATATTTTTTTGGGTAAACAGCATAAATACTTAGAACCATAGTTGTTAAATGTGGGTAATTTGGTATTTTTATGTTTTTTTTTTAAATATGACATGATTGTCGCATTGATTAATGTAATATACTGAATTCATTTTCTCTATTTTTTTAGTTTTACAGTACATAAGTAACAATAAATAATTAAATACTCAAAATGTAGGTTTGAATGGTTTAGAAATTTAAACAAGAAGTAACAAATCTTATTATAAAGTAGGATGCATCAAAGTTACTTTTTAACATGATTGTGACACGTGTCAAGTTAATAGATTAAATTTTGACACGTGTTACAAATAAGTTCTTTTTCAATTACTAATACCAAAAGAAAAATAAAAAATTGAAAAGATAAATAAGAAAATTAAGAAAAAGGAAACAATTAAATGCTAATGATATGACATTAGACGAATAATAAGTTTCTTTTATGTTATTCATTTAAGTTTATTTTTTATGTTTTTAATTGTTAGAAAAGATTTAACCATTTTGGTTATCCGTTTGGTTAGCTAGGATATATTTCAATTAAAAAAAAATTTAGATGCTAATGATATGATATTAGACGATGTATCTTAATACATTATATCATATTGTGTGAACTAAATCAGTTTATCGATTTAGATTTCGATACGAGTCTCGGTAATATATATATATTTTTTTTTTTAAAAAGGAATTTCCAAAAAGAAAATATCAAATTTATTGATTTAGATTACAATATATTTCAATTCAAAAAAAAAAGAAAATAAAAGGATCTATTTCAAAAGAAAAATAAAAAAAAACAAAAAGTAAATTAGATTAATTATGATATATTTTAATTAAAAAAATAAAATTCTAGATGTTAATGATATAACATTAGACGATGATGAGATTAATGAGGAGGAGGATATCAAGAATCATGTAGAGAGACTTTTGATGCGAGTCTTAAGAAGTATAACTTCTCTAGAGAGCATAGAGATCATATAAGAGAGATGAATGTGAAGAGAAAGAGAGACTTTATTGGCTTGAATAGAGTTAATGGAAAGATCGTTAACATACTCGAAGGACTCAAATTAAATACCCAAGTTTTTAACGCAGCGAAACAGAAAAAGATAGTTGATAAAGTGTGTGAACTATATGAGAAGTATGGTTAATGTTGCTTAGGATCCGTAACAGATTTTGTGTTTTAAATATTTTAATTGAAAATAAATGCGAATTAAAATAAATAAATAACTTTTAGGTTTCAATTTTGTGTATTTCATATATTTTTTTAGTAGTGATTAGATTTTTCTTTATATTTTCTTTAAAAAATATTTTAACGGGTTTTAAATTTTATTATTATAATACGCAGATCCTAATTTAGATTTTAATTATGATAAATTTAATTATAATAAAAGTAGGATAATTAATTCGTCAAAATTTTAATTTTTTTTTTTGATCGTGACACGTGACAAGTTAATCAATAAGATTTCGACATGTGTCAAGTTTATCGATTTAGATTTTGATACGTGTCTCGGTAAAATATTATTTTTTTAAAAAAAAAAGGAATTTCCAAAAAAAACAAAATTGTCAAGTTTATTTATTTAGATTACAAAAGTAAAATGAAATTAACTAGAATATATTTTAAAATTAAGAAAAAGAAAATAAAAACAAAAGGATATATTTCAAAACAAAAATAAAAACAAAAACAAAAACAAAAAAAAGTAAATTAGATTAACTAGAATATATTTTAATTGAAAAAAAGAAAATTCTAGATGCTAATGATATGACATTAGACGATGTTGAGCTCAATGAGGAGGATGATAGCAAAAGAATCATGTAGAGAAGCTTTTGATGCGAGTTTTGAGAAGCATAACTTCTTTGGAGATCATATACGAGAGAAACAAAAAAAATAAATTTGATTAACTAGGATATATTTCAATTAAAAAAAAAATTTAGATGCTAATGATATGGCATTAAACAATGGTGAGTTCAATAATGAGAAATGTATCAAGAATCATGTAGAGAGGCTTTTGATGCAAGTTTTGAGAAGCATAACTTCTCTAGAGATCAGCAGAGAGATCATATAAGGGAGATGAATGTGAAGAGAAAGAGAGACTTTATTTGCTTGAAGAGAGTTAATGGAGAGATTGTTAACATACTCGAAGGACTCGAATTGTATACCCAAGTTTTTAACGCAGCGAAACAGAAAAATATAGTTGATAAAGTGTGTGAACTATATGAGAAGTAGGTTTAATGTTGCTTAGGACCCAGAACAGATTCTGTGTTTTGAATATTTTAATTGAAAATAAATAAATAATCCTAGGATTCAAAATTGTGTTTTTCATATATTTTTTTCAGTAGTGATCAGATTTTGTTTTCTATTTTCTTAAAAAAAAATATTTTAATGACTTTTAAATATTATTCTTATAAATCTGCGTATACGCGTATCCTAACCTATATTTTAATTATGATAAATCTAACTATGATAAAAGAAAGATAATTAATTCGCAAAAATTTTAGAATAAATAAATGTATATATATATATATATATATATATATAAAGCATTAGAAATAAACATAATTTATATAAGAGTATTAAAACATATATATCTAGGAATATTAATAAATTTTTTCTTTACAAATTATTCGATTTTGTTTTTAATTTACTTTTACGGATATAAAATATTTTATTAAAAATCTGCATATATGCGGATCCTATTCTAGTTTACATATAAAATATCAAAAAGATATAGACAATCACTTTGTCCAAATTAGAAGTAACAAATTTACACGTAATTAGATTTTGTAAATTTAATTTATGATTTTTTTTAAGAGAAATTTGGCAATAGGGTACTTTTGACTTTTTAATTAAGAGAATGGATACACCCATCTTTTTATTAGAAAAGAGGGTACTTCTCTCTCTCTCTCCTAACATGTAAATACGCTATACCCCTTTGGAAAAATGGAAATTAACGGAACTGCCATTATTAATTTAAAAAAAAAACCAACTTTTGTGCTTCATCAGTTGTAAACAGAAATTGCGGTTTAACCCATCCGTTGAAATCCACAGTTATTACGTAGTTTTTACTAACCGTTCTTAAAATCGGCAAACGGTGTAAAATCTCAAATACAAACTCTGGTTTTGAGTAATTAAATTCCTCAATTAAATTTCTCCAAGGCAGCTTTACCTTCCACTTCCATTGAAGATCCCATAACAGTTCTTCCCTACAAACGAGTTTTCCAAAACCCCAACCCAGTTCTCCTTAAATTGCAGTTATGGATCGACAGAAATCAATCATTGGCCGTCCCGGAAGAAAACCCCATCCGAAAACAACCGATATGGTACTTCGGAGTAGGTCTCGGCCGGAGCCACCCAGCGTAGACTCTCTTAGCACTGGGGTAACTGATTCTGAAGGTAAGTTCAATTAATAATATTCGGAAACTTTAGAGCGGCTCGGACTAATAAGTTTCATGTAACTTAAATTACAGTTGCAAGAAATTTTATAAAATTCATCATCGATAGTTGGGGTTCCAGAGTTAGCTCTGCATTAGTAAGATCCAAATTAATAGGCACTGTCGGTGGCGAAGGGTGCGAAAGCAGTGGGTCTTCCAAGAAACTGCCTACCCGTCTATTCGCCGCCAATTGCTACCCAACGGGGGGGGGACCCAGGCTAAATATCTACTCCAAAGCGAACATAATTGGCCAAGTGGTGTCGGCGTTGGATGGGTCCGAGGAACTGCAAGAACTTCTACTGTCCCAGTTCGGCAGTCTATTAAGGTTGCATGTTGTAAGATGCACCAATTCCGCCAAACTAATCCATTCCCTGTTATTCCGTCAACTAATCACGAAGAAAAACATGAAATGTGGATCGTTTTTGGGAATAAACCTTTTTGCTTCTCTCTATCGGAGTTCAAGCGTATCACTGGCCTTATGTGTGGTCCATTTCATGGAGATTACCACCCAGCTGAGGAAAATTCAAAGTCTGCCACCCCGGTATCTGACCTTTCCGACTCAGATGCGTCTGCAAAAGCAAGGGAAGAAGAGACAGCAAAGACCACCATGTCTCGTATGTGGCGAGACCTTTTTGGGAGAGATGATCCTTTCGTAACTGCTGACGATGCCCTGAACATGCTGAAAGATCCTTCGTTGGCCCAGTGGAAAAGGCCACCCCTTGCATTGATCATCATTGTGGATGAGATCCTGATATGTCGAGACAAGAACCTAACCATAACACCCGCATATGCGGATATGTTCTGCGATATGGAGTACTTCATGTCGTTCCCCTGAGGTAGAGAATCTTTCGCGAAGACATTATCTACATTAGTCCCGAATCCACCCAGTCCAACGATAGAAGCTTCGGTCCTCGAATTTCGTAGCCGGCTGAAACAGCAAACCATCGTATGCTACGGTATTCTTCTGGCCTTGCAACTTTTAGCATTTGAAACTTTTCCTCTGCTGTTGAGCAAGATTCCAGAACCTGAGAAAACGACATCGTTTTTGGAGGAACCACATGCCCTTGTAAGAACCATAACCCTCCTTCACATGAATGATGTTCTCGCCGTTGAAGCGAACCCTCAGGTAAACATCGTATCCTGTCCAAAAGTAAGCAAAAAAGTGCCAACATTGTTATTATCATAAAAGTTGTTGTCTCTTATAGTGGTTGTCGATATTTGGGTACGGTGGACGTGCACTACGGTGGTGGATGTTGTTATTGATGTACCGTGCACTGTAAAGAATGTGTACGGTGGATGATGGTTTTAGAGGTGTACAGCCCTTGTCGTATACCTGGTGTCTGTCGTTTAGTGTCGTACGGTAAGTTTATGTGTACGTGGAGACTAACCCGTATAATGTGGTCCTTTCTGCGGTTGGAAATTGTCGACAGTTTTGGAGACGACGTGGAGGCAGAGGTCGAGTGGGATGATGAAGTTGAAGACGAGGAAGTATCGTTGTTGTTGGAACTTCATAGGAGTGGATATGTCTTCAAAGAGTCAGATTTCCCAGACGGTGACTCTCCTCCATACCTCCTATCCGAATAGCATATGAAGTAGGTGGGGCTGCTAAGGGAAGACTGCCAACCAGAAGGCAAAAAAATAAAGAAGGAAAAACAACCTCGGGAGGGAAGAAGAGGGGCTACTAAGAGGCCCCGCCAAGTAAAGTCCAAGGAAAAAGGTTTAGTTGAAGACCAGGTTGGTTGCGTCGTAGAAACCTTGAAGACGTGGTTGGAAGGGAAGTTCTAGAAATTGAAGCAGGATATATTGGATGCGGTGATGGTGGATGGGGAGTCTAAGAAACGGAAAAAAATAAAAGATCATGCAGTTCAAGTCTCTGAGGACGAGGTGGGTAGGGAGACACCGAAGGCTGGTATCCTAAAAATGAATGAAAAGAGGGGAACTGAAACCGACAAGTTTGGAAGGAGGCGGTCTGCTAGGCTAAGGAAGGTGGAGGAGATGCAGAAAGATTCCATTGGTAGCAGTGACGGAGGAAAGAACAAAAAAAGAAAGATGTATGTTAATGATGATGATGATAGTGACAGAAGTGATAATGATGTTTGGGAAAACTACAGGGCCGCATTCGGCATAGTAGAGGATGTTAATAAAAAGGAAATCCGGAAGAAGAGGAAACTGGGCATGAGTGAAAAGAAGGAATACTGACAAAGCTGGGGATGACGAAGATGGAAAAGATGAGCAAGAAGGGGATGCAGTGAAAGGTGGGAAAGCTTGTGGTGATGGTGGAGACGATGGAGATGGGAAAGATGGTGAAGCGGTGTCAGGCGGGAAAGATGGGAAAGAGTCTGGCGAGGGAGAAGAAGAAGGAGGTAAAACATCTGAACAAACTGTGGCAGCTGAAGAGCCATGAGAGAGCATGGAAGAGGACATCGTAGCAGAGAAAGAGACCGTGGCAGGGGAAGAGATGTGTTGGGGTCGAATGTACCTGCCATCCACAATGAAGAGGTAATTTGATAAAGCTGATATAAAAATTGTGAAACTAACTAAAATATAGAACGGAAAGTAATCTGAGATTGTGTATTTTTGTTGTAGATGGAAGAATCAGGTGACCTGACTGCAAATCCTTTGCAGATTGTTGTCTCTGGGTATACGCATGCCCGAAGTGAGGCTTCGCCCCCCATGTCTACTCAATACGAGACTCCACCTGAAAAGCCGGAATACCATGAAGATGATACTTCTTCAGAGAGGGCGCAAGAAAAGCGCGTACCCCAGAGATCGAACATACTTGGTGGAGTGTAGACTTGTGATCCCCGTGTGAGAGCCCTATTCGCAAGTCGTACTAAACCAGCATATGAGCCAATCCAAGCCGTCTCGAAGTCGGGGTTCAGGATATTTCGAACCCTTCTCAATGAATCAAAAAAAAAGTAAGGTGTTGTATTAAAGTATGGATATGAACTTTAGTTCGTATTAAAAGTTAGGTTATTAAAAGTGATATTTATTCCCTGTAGGGAGTTTGAGCTTGTCACATGACACAAAGTTTCAAATGGATTTTTTCTAAGTATGGCTAGGAAAACGAATTGGGTGACTACGGAGATAGGCAAAGATTTATGATTGGTCGTACACCGTTTATTCAGATGTACGTATGAGATAATATTTCATGTTGTGTATCTGGATTACAGCATATGCAGATCATAATGAGTATGTTGTGGCGTCGTAGAGGTGAAATCATGTTGAAAGACAGGACAGCGTTTGTAGACACCGCATTCATCTCGTTGTTAGTATTGGCGTACAATGACTTCAAAAACGCTGAAGACAAAAGTTGTTTTGATTGGAGAAGGAACGTAGCCAGCTATGTAAGGAGAAAAGGCAGTAGGTTGAAGAACGTCAAATCAGAGTTCTTAAAGAATGTGGACCTTATGTACGCCCCCATGATCTGGGGGAACGACCATTGGGTTGGGTTGGTCATTGACCTGCGTATGGGGAGTATTGAGGTTCTTGATCCATACGTGGAGCACAGTGAGAAAGATGAAGACGTGGTGGGTCACATTGAACCAGTGATACATAGTATGCCATGGATTTTGAAGCGCTATTAGCCGACTGCTTTCACCGAACACCTGACGACGGAACCGTACACTAGGACCCGTTCAGCTGATATCTATCAAAACAAGAGGACGGGGGATTGCAGACCATGTGCTGCAAAGTTCCTAACGATGCATGTTGCAGGGCTTGGCCATGATGACATGGGGTCGATCACTAACAAAGATGTTGATCGATTTAGGGAGAAATTCGCGATGAACTGCTACGAAGAGTTTGTAGGCAGTGCGGATGTTGCAAACAGATGAAAATGTGGATGGTGGACAACATAAAACTTTTGACTGTTTTATGGGGTTGTATTTGTATTAATTGTAGTATGTTAAAATCCGGTTGGAATTTTTAGTGGTATTCAACTTTATACTTTTGTAGTTTGTCCATTGATATGGTAATCTTAAAATTATTGTCTTTGAAAAGTCTGTTGTGTTTAATTTTGTGGTCAGTTTGTTTATGTACGCGTTGACAGTGTAATAGTATACAGTTAAAATCGGAGAAATTATTTTGCTATGAAGAATTGGAACGTAGTTTACGTTTTTATAATTATTGGGGTTAGAAAAAATAGAGGTTGTTATAAGTAGCAAATAATATATAATATTATTAAACGGGCACAATAGAATTGTTCTGTTAAATAAAAGAGATGGTGTACCCAGTTTCTTAGTTACAAACTGCAAAGGTACCCTATTGCCAAATTTTTGTAAATAAAATTACATTCACCAATTCTCCATGGATGGCCCAGTTCTGACGGCAAAGACGATGTATCTGAAAAATATTTTACAATCTTTGGCCCAGCAACAAGACGTACAGATGTTAGCACCCTTAAAACCATCTGAATCTCACGGTAGATAGGGATCTGGCTGACCACACGCACAATCCCATAGTCTTACAAATTGTTTATTTGTCTCGAACATCCTCGTCCCGAATTCATCATGTTCTTGGAAAACATACCCTCGGCGACCCGCGTTGACGATTTCCCGGATAATTGTCTTCCGTCTTCTGTGAGATAGTTTTGACAGATATGTATCCCCCTCGGAATGTTCTTCGCAGACTGCTTTCAGAAACATCCCGTACACATATGTAACGACATCATATCCTTCGTCCGCTGATTTCTTGATTAGTTCAATATCGGGCGAGTTCTGACAGAGGAAATAGTCTTGCATACCTTTATGAATATAGATACCGGATTCCCAGCTTCATAAAAAACTTTCAACAAGTTGATGAAATTGAAAAATCCCTCGAGCGGCATCTCCATCTCCACGGGGTCCACAACGCTGTAGAAGGCTTTTGTTTTTGTACAGGTATTGAAGCGCTTGCAAACCTCACGGAGCGTCATCGTATCTTGTAAAGAACGACTGGTAGAAGCGAGTATTTTCTCTAATAATTCGTCTGGAAGGGACATAAGATAAGAGAACAGAGTTTTGTTTAGTCTCTGCCTGCTTGAAGACATGGCTTTTAATGAACCAAAAGAAAAAGAAGGGAATATTTTGGCATGAGTAGGAGAGGATTGTGTATAGGTATTTATACAATCTTTAAAGACCTATCGATTCGGTGAACTAAACATGATTTTGGGTACAACAATTGTAAGTTGTCGTTACATATTCCTGTATTTAATAACCACACATCGGTTCGTAATTAGAAGTTATTAATACTGAAGGGACACGTCGGTTGGAAATTTATATTATACAACTACCATCCTTAACACTTAACTGTTAATGGAGGTGTTTTCATGCTTGAAATTGAAGAATGTCATTTAAAGGACGTGTTTTCATATACCATCCACAACTACCATCCGCATACGGATAGACGTGTACACCATTAAATTGTTAACCTCACTACGCTTATAAGTGTTTAAAATTATAAATGACATTTTCGTCCACTTGCAATAAATGTTGTGGATATACTGCCTACCTCATATAAACAACTTCCAATAAGTGTAATTAATGGAACCCCTCCAAATCGTCATAGAAACTCCTCTATATATCGATATTCTCACCAATGCAAAATCCATTACTATAAACGTATGAAAAAAAAAATGTTTTTACCAGATGAGATCCTCTCTATAATCATTGAAAAAATTGGTTCAGAAAATATTTTCAACCTTTCGCCGTTTGTAAGAACCGGTAAACGGTCCCACAAGATTGTGTACGGGAGGAATGTTCTTCGTACTTGTGATTTGTTTAATATGTGTCGATATTCCAATGAAAACATCAGTCCTGGAAGAAGATGCAAACATTTCTTTGTAAAGTGTCTCGAGCAAGGTAACCCTCAAGGCATTTACTACGAATCTCTAAGGCTGATTCTAACCTGTGATGACATAAACGGTGGAATGTAACTATTGCGACGGAATGTCCCATTTCACGCTGATGTCACACTCGCATCAGCTATGATTCGCGTTTGTCTTGGGGAATCTTGTCAATCAACCCTGTTATTTAAGCAGTTTGCTATATACCACGGACCCCTAAATTCGACATTGGTTTATGATGTTGGGAACGATTTAATAGAGCAGATGTCATGGTTCGATCCTCCTCATATCAATAACTATTTTCGGTCGTTTCGTGATTTAGACAACGAAATTGTAAACTGGAGTGAATGTGTGTGGGGGCATGGTGACCCAAATTGCAAGTTCTGCTACCTATTATAGTGCGTCCACCGTGTTTACGCAATGTTGTAATGTGTTCAGTACCTTCAAAATGTATTTCTCTATTTCTATAACTATGTTACGTTTTTATGTATTAAAAAGATATTTCAATGTTCATTTGGGGTTTCGTTACAAATCTGTCGTACTGTTAATTTGTGGTTAGGTTATGTTCGTTTTTGTGCTAGAGAAATATAATGACGTGAAACAAATTTGAAATGGTTTGAAAACGTCAACAAATTTAGATAATTAAAGAAAAGATAATTTTGAATTTAAGACATGTCTAATCAATTGAAAACCACAATTACGTACACTGCACACAATAAAATAATAGTTCTCTGGGGAATTTTAATAGACCGGGAGAAGCCACATATGAATCATCTTCTCGTTTTGTGTTCTCTCTTTTGTTAGTCTTTGGTAAATGGTTAACAACGATAATCAAAACAAATACTGGGACCTTTTTATCTTTCTTCTCTTGCAAATCTAGATCGAGTTACTCATCTTTTACATGGCGACAGCGTCGAAATCTTCAAGCGGAGCCCCTGGGTCACAGATCGTGGGGAGTCCAAGCAGTCCATTTTGTAAATGTCTTGAGATGCCAATGGTGATGACATCTTGGACAAACATGAACCCTGGGCGAGAGTTCTACAAGTGCGCCGTTGTGAACTACCGTTTCGATCGCAGTTGCTCTTATTTCAAGTGGATTGACCCAGAGCCCCTACATGGTTGGCAGAAGCTAGCGCTGATCAAGGCACGAGACAGAATCGTTGCCCTCAAAACGGAGCTGGACTACTACAAGCAACTTCGAAACAGTGGCCACGGCCAACAGGGCGGACGTAACGATGGAAATCTAGAAGTTGCAGCGGAGGGTGGATCAGACGTTGTTTGAGGTATGATGGCCGGTTATCTTCCCAAAATGTCAACGGTAGGTGTTTATCTCTCTGCCACAGCTTGCCTCTTCTCAGTTGCTGCCCTTATTTGCGCCTTAAAAGTATGAATTGAAGTTTGCATCTTCTCCCTTGTTGGCCTTTTTGTATAAAGTTAGGGTGGAAGTAACTTATGGTCGAAGTTGTTCGGATTTTTTGCCTGTTATTTAATCATCTCGGTAGTAATGTGGTTATTCGTATGGTTTAAATCTTTACTGGACATCTTTTCGCTAAGTATTCGGAAATTAATTTGTAAGGTATTTTATATGTTTTTTATGGACTTAGACCATCTGCATTGGTGGTCTCTCACCAAGTCTCTCAACATAAAATATTAATAAACTTAGAAAAAGAGAAGAGAGAGAATGGAGTGAGTCTCTCATTTGAGAGACTATGAGAGACCCATGAGAGACTCATCTCATGTGTTGTCTTCATATCATTGGTTTATTTTTCTTTTTTAATTTAAAACTATATAATATAATTAAAATTATTATTAATAAATTGGTGAGAGACTTATGTGAGTCTCTCACCAATGCAGATGCTCTTACGTAATCTCTATGTTATTTTGTTTGTTTTCTGTTCTTACGTACACCTACAGATTAAGTACACTGTAAACGTGTACACCAACAAGCTGTACACCTTCAGTCGTACACTCAAATCCTCTATATCCTGAATTAATGTGGCGAAGTAGAGCACTACATCATTTATTTCTTTCTCAAGTACAACTAGTAAATTACATAAATGATATAATTAATTTCAAGTCAAAACTGTTATCGTGTAAACGTGTACACCAACAAATTGTACACCTTCAGTCGTACATCCAAATTCTGTATTTCCTCAATTAATGTGTACAAGTAGAGCTCTACAGCATTTATTTCTTCCTCAACTACTACTGGTTACATAATTTATTCCACAAATTACATAAGACACCTATTACATAATTAATTTCAATTCAAATCTTTACTCCTGTAAAGGTGTACACCAAAAACTTGTACACCAAGTACAGCAAATACATTAACTATATCATTTATTTTTTTTTCAACTACTACTACTAAATCAACAACTACTAGTAATACATTAACTACATCAGTTCCACCAAAAAATCAACTACTCCCATTGTCAATATATATCCCCACTTTATTTACAAACTGGCGGAAGAAAAAATATAAATACCATGGTGCTACCCGAGTTACCAGACGAAATACTTTCTAAAATCCTTGAGAAGGTTGGTGAAGAAGCTTTTTGGATGATGGGGCCGTTTCTGAGAGCCGGCAAACGGATCCTTCGTCTCGTATACGGAAACAATGTTCTTCGCACCTGTAGCTTGTACGCCATCTGGCGAGATCCCATAGCATATGCCCCGGAGGGAGAGGACGTCATTTTTTTAAGAAGTGTCTCGAACAAGGTAATGAATACGCCATTTTTTACGAATCTCTCAGGCTCGTAATACAATGTGGCGATTTAGATGGTGGAGTTGACCTCATGGAATTTATTGTCCCAAATGACACCCATGCAACCATCGCAGTTGGAATTTTCTGCGTTTGTTGTGAGGATTCTGAAAAAGCTAGCCGACTATTCCACGACTTCGCAGTGAACCACATACCACTAACATCAGAAAGTGTAAGACATATTGGGGAGGAGCTCATCTACTATATATATTGGTTCTATCCTCCATTCATGAATAAGTACTTAGAATCATTCGCTTATTCTAACAACGACCTCGTCAAGTTCCCCGACTGTGCTTTTGACCATGATCCTAATTTTGACACATTTTGTAACGACTGCTATTTATATTGGTGCGCAAGGCGTTTATGTAACATACTATAATGGTTATTTTGAGCCCTCTCTTTTACTTTTCCTATCGTATCTTTTATGTATCTTTCACTTAAAATTTAAGACTCTGGTGTAACTTTTCTCGTACTATGATTATATTCTTTTCTCCTACTATGATTATGTATCTTTTCGTCATAATATGATGTACACAACCAGTTGGTGTACCCCATAACTTGATGTACACCATTCTATGTTGTAAACCATTATTTGGTGTAGAGACACCGCTGCTGTACATAATCCATTGATGTACAAAATCCTCGGGTGTACTCAATCCGTTAGTGTATGTAGTCACTTCAAAAGGTATACAACGTTCATTTTTGTTTCACATAAAAATTCATCCCACCCAACATCCACCTTCACAAGGCTTCCCGCTATTGACAACAAAAAACCAAATATTCCCCAAAATCATCCGATTTTTCAAAAACACACAACTTCTATCCCAAGGGAGAGACACAAGTTGCCCGGTTATGTCCCCAACTTTACACCTGGTGCATTTGTGATCCTCGCTCTTTTTCGTTGGCACCTGGAGAAGTGAAGTGAGACAATTATGAATATAAAATAGAAATGTCGTAATCATTTTTAAACATAGCGACTCCAAGGAAAATTATTTATGTTCATGGATAGGATACCGACATCTCCCCACCTAAAAGTTTTCTTTTTGTTGGTGGCCTCCCTGGCAGACGCTTAGTCTTAGGAGGCTTAATTTCTACACCCTCTGACACCTCACTCGGAACATCAATGTCCTCTGGGTCTGGAACCGGCAGAATAATGCCTGATAATGTATTCCCCACGTTTTTTCCCGATGCAAATCACCGACTAAACTCTTATACGGCACCTTCTGAATGGTCGCTGCGCAATTGCGTGTCGGCAGGGTAATAAAAGCATCTGGAATTCCCGACAAGTACATATCCGTTTTTGTAGAGAAACATGGTGATGTACACCGGACCCCGCTGTTATTTCGAAATACCACGCGGACAGTTCTAGGACGGGAAGTCCTCGGGACAAATCCAACTACTTAAACATCTCTTTTTCAACTTCTTGTGGAATAACACCTTGCATTTTCGTTATTTTCTTTCGTCTACTCTCATGCCACCTGCTTAGCATCCGCCGGATAAACTCAAACAATGACACAATTGGCCAATCCCTGGCAGGAAGTAAGGCATTGTTTAGTGACTCTGCGATGTTACTAGACATCAAGTTATATCTCTCCCCCTCGAAGTAACATCTCGTCCAATGCTTTTTATCTACCTTCTCCATGTACTCCCAACAATCTATATCCACCTCCTTCAGCGTCGCATAAATCTTTTTACACTCAGAAACTCGGAATGCATCTTCTACCAAACCAACCATCTCCTTTTGCCGTTTCTTTTTAAATTGTTCTTCACATTTCTCTGCAGGTGTACAAGACATGCAGCGTGTTTTGCGAGTGGATACCAGGCATCCTTTGCGGTATAGATAGAGCTGCATCTATCCGAGATTAATATCAAACCTTCACTGTCTCCAATGATCTCTATTAACTTTTCGAAAAACCACGACTAAGACACCTCATTCTCGCTGTCCACAACGGCAAAAGATTTTGCCCGTGGTCCAACTAACGTCGAATCATACTTCGACCTCAACAAAGCGGCAATAACTTTCGTTGTTGCGTGCTTCGAGAACTGGCCTCTACTATCCGATTCGCACACATGAGTCAAATTTGCCTTCCTAACCTCATAAAGTTCCGAACTTCCAACTTTATGCCCCTTCACCCTCCAATCACACATAGGATCAATACATCTCGCATCCACATACAACTTCGCATGGCGGTGGTATCTGAACCTAAACACCAACTTTATTGCATATATTGTCAATGTTATTTTGAAATGCTCTTTGTTCTTGAACATTCTCCCTATGTATATCTCATCATCCTCATACCTCAAATCTACATCGTGGAAGTTATATGGGACACATGCCATATCATTCAATATAGGAGGCGGATCTTCATATCCATATACATCTACCAACCTCATGCCTTTCTTCACCGACTCCCATCCGTTTTCACGTTTACTTAAACCTTTTCCTGAACTTGGCAAACAAGGTGGATCCTTCAAATCCTCTTCACTGAAAGGCAGATTCACATGCATCTTTGGCATACGAGGTGGCTTATCCCCCCGACTTTTGTATAGGTGGAGTCGATTCCTTTTCAGGAGGAGTTTCTAATTCAGGGTCACCGGCAGTTTCACAACTTATATTTCTATACCTTGACGATGACTGGGGTGGTTCCTCGGCAAAATCATCATCCCCAAACACAGGGGAATGTCCATTCAACATATTCTTGCAAACTGTATCATTTGAATTCTCAACCCCGAAAGGTGGATCCTTCAAATCCTCTTCACCGAAAGGCACATTCAGAGGCATCTTTGGCATACAAGGTGGCTTCTTCCCCGACTTTTGTATAGCTGGAGTCGATTCCTTTTCATGAGGAGTTTCTAAAAAAAATTCAGGGTCATCTCCAGTTTGACCACTTATATTTCTATACCTTGACGATGAATGGGGTGGTTCCTCTTCAAAATCTTCATCCCCAAAAACAGAGGACTGTCCATTTAACATATTCTTGCAAACTGGAACATTTGAATTCACAACCCCCTCTCTCTGTGATGTCTCGGAAACTTCTCCAGCTCCACCTGTCGAATCATCTTCTTCCTCGTTTTCATCCACCTCTGACAACCCGTCATTTAAAACTAGCTCATGCCAGAAGTCTCAATCGTAACCATCATCATCTTCGTCTTCATTACCATCCTCAGCTCCGTCTTCGGAATCATCATCATCGTCGTCTTCCTCGTCATCTTCTCCAGTCTCGGCTTTCGAATCATCTGTACCTCCATCTTTACTTTTGTCGGAACCTTTTTCCCTTCCTAATCCCGCTTCGAACTCCTCCACGTGCTTCCTTAATACCTCATCTTCAATATCCCAGCCTGATTCACATCCACTCCCACTACTCTGTTTCTCTCCTCCATTTTCTTCAATGAGAACATAACTCGATCTTCCCCTCCTTATTTCAGCAGCTACCTCTTCCTTTGCATTCAAAATTATCAGATCATCTCCGACAAGCTCTCGGAAGGTGATGAACATGTTAACAGATTTATCCCCTTTATGCAACGATTTAAAATTTCTCAAGTCAGCAATCGTAACTATTTCCACTGGTGCTGTCCCGTTCCCATAGAGCTCAGCTAGGGCATCCTCCACCCAGTAACATAGTTCAACCGACACTACACGGACATCTAAACCATATTCTCCCGTAATCGTTTCTCTTATCCAGTCAATCCGATCAATATTACGCAAATTTATTGACCTACCCAACCTAGACTCTTCAATTTTGAAATCCCAAACACCATTAGAGTACATAATCCACCGGCCTGCCATGACGACAATATTCCCATCCACTTCACATGTCGGATTCAATAATTAGTGAACATTACCAGCAAGACCAGGTGTACAAGTAGGTGGATAATGCTTACCTTCGGCCTCTTCATCGAACTTCGATTTCTTCCCTTTTCCTTTCTTCTCGGGATTCATCCTGCTCAAATCGTCGAGAAAACAACAAGAGTTTCCGTACGACAAACACAAACTTTTTGTGGGCTTTTACCGGACAGGTGCTGTTATCTGAGTAATTGCCCTTTTTTAATTTTTTTACTTAATCTACTATTAATTAACAGTTGTTTCCCGCCAATTTTCATTTCATCTCTCTCTCAATTTTGGGCTTACAAATCTTGCGATTTATATCGGTTTCTCTCTATTATCATTTCCAAAGCGGGTACTTTTGGGTCCAATAACCGCCCACTCGATAGGGTACTTCTTCGAATTTTTTCATCCGAGCGAGTATACTCTCACTCTCTCCCGTTACCCACGCGCACGGAACACTGGAAAACGATAATACACTCGCGCGTCCGCCTGACCCCACTCAAATACACACACTTTCCTCTCTCTGTCTCTCTCTAAGACCGAGCCTCTTTCTCTCTATCTCACTCCAAGACTCAGGGATAAACTGTCCAAAATCTCTCTCACTTTCTCTCTCACCGAATTTTCCAATTAAAAGTTGAGTGTACCTATCTAAGATATAAAAAATCAAAAAGTACCCTATTTACCAAAATACCCATATAAAATAGAAAATATATAAAAAGTAATAACTCATAGATAAAAAAATAATATAATATATGTAAATACTTTTTTGAGTAATTTTGCAATCTAATCGCACCTAACTTGCTTTATCATTCAAACACATTGGATAAACCGCACTCCAAATTGCATAATATATATCTATTGATTTGACAAATCACATCACACACAAACTGTGTCGTTCCCTCATTCAAATCGAAATCTCATCCTAAATCATAGTACCATTCGGAGTGGCAATGTGGTTTGGTTCTAGTGTAGTGATCCTAATCGAAGAGTCATCACCAAGAACCGGACTAGACCAGCCGGTTTGACCGAGAATCGTTTGTTAAACCGAATCTGGATAAAGATAAAACTCACATTTAAGTTAAACCGTTATAGTTGGTGTAAACCCGCCAGAACTAGTGATTTGGGTCGACATCAAAACCTGATTCATAACTTGTTGCTTGGGTCTTTCTCGGTCTCATGTGTCTTGGTGTGCTGCAGCTTTATCTGGTTTCTATGGGAAAGATCGTGACTTGGTTTTGGTTAAGGTTTGCAGCTTTTATGCTTTGGTTTTTTTTGCCTTTCGTTCAATTTTCCTTATCTTTGACCTATGTTATATGGCTACTTTGTTTAGTTTGTTAAAGTAGTATTCTCTCTGTATTGGACTTTGCTTTCGAGAAATTTCATATTCTGTCGACTTTATTTACAGTATATTTGTTTTTCGTCTGCTTATGTAATACACTCTTGTATTCCTCATTTGGAAACAAAAAACAATTCAATCAATTCAATTCAATGTAGCCATCTCTTTTGTTTTTGAAAAACAAATGAAAAACTTTTCCTTATTGCCTAAGAGAATTTAGCATCAGTAGTTATAAAAACAGCCGAAATTAATTGTATAAACATAGCGAAATAATGGTTATTGTATTCTATGTGTAAGTTGTAATGCTGCCGAAAATATTCATATATGATGAGAGAGAAACTTGTGAGTATTGGTTACATGCTTAATCCATATGATTATATTTTTTAGGCCATTTTCCCGCCATCACCTCTTCTCTCTCTCCTAGGCCATTTTCCCGCCAAATGTAGGGATAGTTTCCGTTAGAGAAAAGTGGCTATTGTTTACATGCTTAATCCATATGATTATATTTTTTACTAGTAGGTGATCTTTACGCGCATGTGTGTCAATCATTTTTATCGACTTTTGTGTATTGCAATTGTTGTATCAAAAAAAAAAAAAAATTCATGTTGTTGCTGTTTTTTTAAAAAGAAAATTTTGACATTTTATCACTGTCTGTTAATTTTTTTTTTTTCTCTTCCTAAGTTTATAATTCAGTCTATGCATTATTTTCTAGGCGATTCTTTTTCCATCTAGTGGTCAGTGTGATTTCATATTTCCTTTTGAGTTTCGGGTAGATATTATTTGAATATTATATATATAATATTACAAGGCAACCCTGCATGTGGCTTCAAAAGACCTAGCTTTGGATCGGCCTGACTGCTCTCAGTACTTTCTTGGTTTTGGTATTAAGGTACGTTATTTTCAACTTTGCTGTTTATTGCTGAACCTCAGCTCGAGAGTGTTGTTGTATTATCTTTTCTTACTCCACTTCTTGTAGGTAAAGCCAATGGTGTACAAAACATTTAAACATGTCTGTAATGTTGATGGAGGAGTCTCAAGGGGAAGAGCATTCAAACATTTTCTTTCAGGTTGGTGATGTTTGACGTTTCTGTAAGTACAAATCTACCAGGGCTAATGATTACTGGGCAGCTGAGTTTATTTAATCAATGTTATGCAGCTTCTTTTGGATTATCTGAGTTAATTGGGTATGCTTGCTGCAAGAGATGGTGACCATTCTTAATACATCCAGGAAGGGTGTGATTTGCTGCTGCAGATAGATAAGCAGATATTGGTATCTGTAGGAGAAATCATTTTAAAGCTAATATCACTGATCAAGGAGTCTCTGAGATTTGCTGCTGAGGCTTGGTCTTGCTCCGCGAAGGAAAACATTTCTGCAACAGAAGCCAGAAGGGTCTTTCTTCCTGAATTTTTTTATCTTATCAACGCTGTTAAAAGTTGTGGCGCTGTTTCCAAGCAAGGCCTTTATGGCACTCTGCATCTTGATCATATCTGCTTTCAAAGTTTCACTGAGCCAACAAACCCATGGCAAATCCGCGAGTGAAGAAGTACTGACTGATCTTCTACAGAAAACAACTGTACATCTTCTAGAGAAAACAACTGTAGATCTTCTAAGCGCACTGTTGAACGCAGGTGAAACACACACAAGAATTCAGGCTCACACTTCTTGATTCGTTGTTCGTATTTCTCAATTATGTACATTGTAAAGAAAAAGGATAAAATCATTTTTTATGTCAATTATCACATCATCGTTGAAGATACTTGAATTATCAATTTTATAGTAGATTAGAGTTCACGATTGTGTTTCGTAATACCTTGACTAATTATGTACAAGCGTTCACATCGCTTCTTAGTAAACGAAATTTATAAAACTCAATTCAAAACCCCGATCCCTAAAATATAAATCCTTAATTCTAAAACCTTAAAATAGTTTATTTTGGTGAAAATGATTTTTAAATGATAGGGCTCCGGTTTTACCCTAATAAAACTACTGCAAGTGAACAGCAAATGCAATCGTAGTATAAGGGGTATGGAAATCCCAAGTGAAGTAGATGCTACACTAAGGTTTCTAAGTTCGAATTATGCTAGGTCAAATAGAATGAAAGCAAAACAAAGCAGGAAATAAACGAGCAATCACGAATTATGGTTCTTAAAATCAGGAGACTAAGGCGCTAGGTTCATGAAAATTCTCAGGTGATCTAAATTGCATGTCTAGACAGAATGTTAGGAAATTATTAAGATCCGTTCACGAACTCGAAGCACTAATGTAAAATCAACCAACTCTCGCTGCGAAGATTATCTATGCCTAAACCCTAGAATTCCAAATCTCTTTGCAAATTCTAACAATTCAAACAAGCATTAAAGTTCATGTTCAATTGTTCACAAAATCCCTAAACCAAATCTCTTTGCGAATAGGTATTTTGCTCATCTAACATTAGTTCAGACAATCAATAACACTCTCGCATCTATTAATTAACCTAAGATCAGATTCTAGGTCGCGAAGCTAGAATAAGCATTAAACACAAATCCAGATGAAGAACTCTAATGATTTTATCCTAACAATTTAATTCGACCTAACAATTCATCAATCACCTTTGAAAAACCCTAAACCTAACTAGCAAACTACTCAGACATGATTAATGAAACAGAAATCATTATTTGAATAGAAAGTATGAAAGAAATCAATAGAATAAATAAAGGGGTTCAAAATCAATCTAAACAGAGTATAGGATTTTTCTCCCCAAAAGCTCTCTAAAAATCTCTTTCTAATATAATGTGTAAAATAAAGTGTAGCCTAAGCAATGGCTGAAAAACTATATTTATAGGCAAACTCGCGTCAGGGGCAATCTTGTAAATAATGGAAACTTCTTGTGATTTCCTTTTTCTGATGGAAGTCCGAACAATGTGTCGGTCTCGTCTGGTGTCGATCGACACTGATGGTGTCGATCGACACTCATCGTGTAAATCCACTCTTTCGACTCCATCACTTCGGCTGCTTCTCCAAAATGCTCCAAAATGTTTCAGAATCTCTAACTTTGCTCCAAACGTAGTCTAACCTGTAAAAGACTCAAATAGACTCGAAAATAGTATAAAGACTCAATAAAAACACTTATATCATGGTCCAAAAA